>JAUUTY010000229.1:0-158464 GCA_030979885.1 Lolium multiflorum | reverse complement strand
CGCCCACCGTGTGGGGCCCCAGAGAGAACTCCCCTCTTGGTCCCCCTTTGACTCTACGGAAGCAGTAGATTATAACATAAGTAGGAATTAATTTCGTCAGGTTAAAGATATTTCCTTTTGTAGGTTAAGAACAAAAAGCAGTGACTGACAGGCGGCACTTCGGCATGCGTCAATAGGTTAGTTAGGAGAACGCATCAAAACGATATAAAGTGTGAACAAACATGTAGGTATTGTCTTAAAACAAGCATGGAACATCAAATTATAGATCGTTGAGCGTATCAGCATCTAGCTTAGTTCCTATAGATCTCCCGAGTGGTGTGATAAAGAATAATTTACGAAGTGACATGCTACCAACATAATCTTGATCATACTATTGTAAAACATATGAGATGAATGTAGCGATTCAAAGCAATGGTAAATACAATGGTTAAACAATTGAATCATATAGCAAAGACTTTTCATGAATAGTACTTTAGAGACAAGCATCAATAAGTCTTTTGCAAGTTAACTCATAAAGCGTAATAAATTCAAAGTAAGGCATTGAAGCAACACAAAAGGAAGATTAAGTTTCAAGCGGTTGCTTTCAACTTGTAACATGTATATCATGGATATTTGTTAATGCAAAGCAATATAACAAGTGCAATAAGCAAGCATGTAAGAATCAATGCCCCAGAGTTAACACAAGTGTTTGCTTCTAAGATAGAGGAAAGTGGGTAAACTGACTCAACATAAAAGTAGAAAGAATGGTCCTTCGCAGAGGGAAGCATTGATTTCTATGTTTGTGCTAGAGCTTTTTATTTTGAAAGCAAGAAACAATTTTGTCAACAGTATAAAGCACATGTATTATGTAAATTATATCCTACAAGTTGCAAGCCTCATACATAGATTACCAATACCCGCACCTTGTCCTAATTAGCTGGATTTTTGGATTATACTTCATAATACATATGTTTTAACCAGAAGTATAACAAGGGGTACCTCTATCTTTACTGTACAAAGGTCTAAGGGAGAAAGCTGCATTGGATTTCTACTGCGCTTTTGATTATTCTCAACTTAGACATCATACCAGGACAACATAGACAACAGACAATGGACCCCTCTTTAATGCTTAAGCATTCAACAGCAAATAATATTCTCATAAGAGATTGAGGATTGTTATCCACTGAAACTTCACCATGGATCATGGCTTTAGTTACCGGCCGGCATAATGTTCTTCTCTAACAATATGCATGCTCAAACCATTCAACTCATGGTAAATCGCCATTACTTCAGACAAGACGAACATGCATAGCAACTCACATGATATTCAACAAGGATAGTTGATGGCGTCCCCGGGAACATGGTTATCGCTCAACAAGCAACTTAATAAGAAATAAGATACATAAGTACATATTCAATACTACAATAGTTTTTAGGCTATTTTGTCCCATTGGGCTATATATTGCAAAGACAAGAAATGGAAATTTAAAGGTAGCACTCAAGCAATTTACTTTGGAATGGCGGAGAAATACATGTAGTAGGTGGAGTATGGTGGACACAAATGGCATAGTGTTTGGCTCAAGGATTTGGATGCACGAGGAAGTATTCCCTCTCAATACAAGGCTTAGGCTAGCAAAGCTATTTGAAACGAAACACAAGTATGAACCGGTACAGCAAAACTCACATAAAAGACATATTGCAAGCATTATAAGACTCTACACCGTCTTCCTTATTCGACCCTTACTAGAAAATATCTAGACCTTAGAGAGGCCAATCATGCAAACCAAATTTTAGCAAGCTCTATGTATTTCTTCACTAATAGGTGCAAAGTATATGATGCAGGAGCTTAAACATGAGCACAACAATTGCCAAGTATCACATTATTCAAGGCATTATACCAATTACTACATGTAGCATTTCCCGTTTCCAGCCATATAACAATGAACGAAGCAGTTTCAACCTTAGCCATGAACATTAAAAGTAAAGCTAAGAACATGTGTTCATACGAACCAGTGGAGTGGTCTCTCCCACACAATGAATGCTAGGATCTAACTTTATTAAAACAAAAACAAAAACAAAAACAAGCAGACCTCCAAGTAAAGCACATAGGATGTGATGGAATAAAAATGTAGTTTCACTAGAGGAACTTGATAATGTTGTCGATGAAGGGGATGCCTTGGGCATCCCCAAGCAAATGCTTGAGTCTTCTTGAAATATGCAGGGATGAACACCGGGGCATCCCCAATTAGACTTTCACTCTTCTTGATCATATTGTATCATCCTCCTCTCTTGACCCTTGAAAACTTCCTCACACCAAACTCAAAACAACTCATTAGAAGGTTAGGCGTAATCAAAATTCACATGTTCAGAGGTGACATATCATTCTTAACACTTCTGGACATTGCACCAAACTAGATTAATGGAACAAAGAAATCCATTCAACACAGCAAAACCGGCAATGTGAAATAAGGCAGAATCTGTCAAAAAGAGAACAGTCCGTAAAGACGAATTTTTTAGAGGCACTGGACTTGATCAGATGAAAATGCTCAAATTGAATAAAAGTTGCATACATATCTTAGGATCACTCAAGTAAATTGGCAGATTTTCTGAATTACCTACAGATAATTCAATCCAGAGTCGTGACAGCAAGAAATCTGTTTTCTGCGGTGATGATCAAATCTAGTATCAACCTTACTATCAAAGACTTCACTTAGCACAACAATGCAATAAAACAAAGATAAGAGAGAGGTTGCTACAGTAACAACAACTTCCAAGACAAATATAAAACACAAAAGTACTGTAGCAAAATAAACACATGGGTTATCTCCAAAAAATTGCTTTCTTTATAGCCATTAAGATGGGCTCGAGTAATTTTAATGATGCACTCTCAAGAAATAGAGTTGAAGCAAAAGAGAGCATCAAGAAGCAAATTCCAAACACATTAGTCTAACCCACTTCCTATGCAAAGGAATCTTGTACACAAATGAATTCGTGAACAAAGTGATAAGCATAGGAAGATAAAACACGAGTAACTTCAAGATTCTCAACATCAAAACTTAATAATATTATTAAGATGCATATAACCATGTTTCTCTCTCATAATAACTTTAGTATAACATCATTGATGAAATCCACAATATACCCATCCATAACATTCTTATCATGGTTCATATGCATGATATCATTAATGTTGGCATAAGAAGAGTTCTTCTCATTAATAGTAATTGGAGCAAAATTATTATCAAGAATTTGAACATGGTAAACAAGTTGCATATTAAGGGAATTGTTTTTGGCAATACAATCATAACTATGACTAGTTTCATAAGGATAGTTATAACCTTATATCATAGCATTCTTTATAATAATCATCAAAGGTTGGAGGCATAGTGTCATCATAAGAAATAGAATAGTTATCTTTCACAGTATGTTCATCTGTGACCATACCATCATTGTTATTAGAAGGAGATGTATCAAGAACATAATGACCAGTAGCAAAAGGATTTTCAAACACCTCTTCCCCAAGCTTAGAACTTTCTATATCATTATGGGAGGAAGCATGGATAGTACCGATACTATGGCACTTATTAACATCATCATTTTCAGAATTAGTTTCCCAGAGATTTTCAATATCAAAAGTAGTGTGCTCTTTCAAATCATGGTCACTAATGTAGGTAAAGGGCATAGGAAGATCATTGTACTCAGATTCATTATCATAATAATCATTAGGAGCAACATACTTACGGTTACCTATCGTTATCTCATACACGCGGGGATATGCTGTTACCTTTTTCTTTTTATTCCCCTTCTTCTTCTTCTTCTTCTTCTTCTTCTTCTTCGTTCCCTTCTACTTCTTCTTCTCTTCCTTCTCCTCGTTCCCTTCTTTAGGAGGAAGAGGGTTGAAGGGAGGCTTGTCCACATAACCTGATTTACTTTCAGAAACAATAGAAGAAACTTGGGAGGATTCCTCCTTTTCATTAATAAGTTCAAAACACACAGTGGTCCTATCATATTTTGGCAAGGTGTCATCTTCTAAAATATTTTTTTGTATGTAAGTATTTGTATGGCTATTATCAATGCAATAAGAAAAATACCCATGCAGGACATCATCAATATCAAGATCACTCATATGTAACAAAGAGATTTTTCTTGATAGCTCTTCACACCACAAAAATAAAGTAAGTTCATCATGCTGATTAGGAGTAATTTCATCATCACAACACACATTTACAGCACTCATGGGGTTCAAATTATCATTGGAGGAGCATTGAAAATTAAAATGACCCACTCTATGGCAAACTCCACAAATAAAAGGATAGAGGGCACAAACTTTTTTACCAAGATCATCTAGAGCCCTAGACCACTTTCTAGTTTTTTCATTAATATGATGGATACAATATTCATCTTCGATTTAATTAATTCCACAAGGTCTATGCATTCCACAAAAATTAACATGCTTATAGGAAATAGCATTCTTAGGAGTTTGAGCATGTTTATTGCAATCATTAACAACAATTTCATCCTTCATGCAAACCTCTTTAAAAGGTTCATGATACTTATCAAAATTCTTTTAGGCAATTCAAAATGAGAGGCAAAAGCTTTATAAAGATTTATAGCAATAATCAAGACCATAAGTAGCACTCATATTTGGAAATTATCAGTGTCCATAAAAGTTTCAATGCATTCATAATCATAATTTGACTCTTTACCTTTATTGTTCTCCCATCCTTCAGCGTTCTCCTCAATCGATCAAGAAGATCCCACCTAGCTTCAACCTCCTTGCTTGTGAACCCTCCGAACAGGCATCTAGATAGTCCTTGTGATGTCACCGAAAGCCTTGCACAAAATTACAATAATAACATTACGGAGACTCATGAATGGGACATTTGGCTTGATGGTAACTTCAATCTCCCCGGCAGGGAAATACTCTCCGTCACGAGGATAAAAGTTATAAATGTAATTCCTATCAATATGCACTTCATGAGGAGGATAAAATTTAGAATAAAAAGAGAGATACAATTTCCTCCCAACCAAGAGAATGACTATTCTTCAACAACTTATACCAATGCGCCGCTTTACCAGACAGCGAAATAGAGAATAGTTTCTTCCTCACTTCATCCATAGAGATACCTGCACACTTGAATAACCCGCCTAATTCATGCAAAAACAGTAAATGATCTCCAGGATGGACGGTTCCATCCCCTTCATAGCGATTATCCATAACGCGTTCAATAATTTTCATGGGTATCTTTCGAAAGCGATGCTTCAGTAGGTGGAGTTAAAATATCACAAGCATCATTAGAGTTATCTCAATATGGGAGATAAAGTATTGTCAGAGACCAAATTTTCTCCCCTAAAGATGGGAAGCTAAAAAAGATCCATAAAAACTAGCTTCCCCAAGCTTAGACTTCTCCATGGCATTAGCAGATTGAGTTCATACTAATAACATTGCTACTAGCATGCAATTAAAAGCTCCATAGGTTTTTAATTTTTGCATCACACAATTCATGTCTTAACTTAGGAAATAAATTAAAAAGCTCATAGTTGTATTCCATTATGCCTTACTAGTGTAAAGTAAAAACAAAAAGATGCAGTGCGGGATCACAAGAAATAGCTCGAGCACTTACAGCGGCACCAGAAAATTTAGTTACAGGACCAGCGTGTGAGTGCCTTTACCTTTCCTCGACAGCAGGCGCAGGAAAATAACCCGATGTCTACTAACGCTGCTACTGTAGGCAGTGTTGGGCCTCCAAGAGCGAGGTTTTGTAGAACGGCAGCAAGTTTCCCTTAAGTGAATCACCCAAGGTTCATCGAACTCAAGGAGAAGAGAGGTCAAAGATATCCCTCTCAAGCAACCCTGCGATCACAATACGAGAAGTCTCTTGTGTCCCCAACACACCTATTACACTTGTGAGATGTATAGGTGCACTAGTTCAGCGAAGAGATAGTGAAATACAAGTAGTATGAATGTATATGAGCAGTAATACTTGGCGCCCGAGAAAATAGTTGATGTCTCTGATGAGGCGTGCGATCCAATGGTAGTAATATTGTAGGAAGTACAGATGCATAAAACAGGAAACAAGCGATGATTGCAGTATTTGGAAACAAGGCCTGGGGATCACTTTCACTATTGGACACTCTCAACATTGATCACATAATAAGACCACTCTACATCTATTGTTGGATGATGAACACCATTAATTGTGTAGGGCTACAAGAGCACCTCAATGCCGGGTTAACTAGCTCCACAACATTCGATATTCATATTTAAATAACCTTAGAGTGCACAATAGATCAACAATTTAGACGGAGTACTAACATAGCATGCACACCGTCACCGACAGACTATGAAAGAGGAATAGATTGCATCAATACCATCATAATAATAGTTAACTTCATAATCTACAAGGATCACAATCATAAACTAAGTACTTCATGATGCACACAATATCAACATTACATCATGGAGGGAGGAATAGACTACTTTAATAACATCAGTGAGAGTAGCACATAGATGATATTCAACTAGATCACAAAGAGAAGATGAACCACATTTGAAATTTTTGCAAACCTCCTTCACGGGGGTGGAGTACTCCTCCTCATCATGGAGACAGCTATGGCGGTGAAGATGGCGGTGGAAACGCGGCGGTGGAGATGACTCGGGGCAATTCCCGTCCCGGCGGGTGCGGAACGGAGTTCTGTCCCCCGAAGTGGAGTTTCGCGATGGTGGCCGCGTGTGGAAGGTTTTCTCGGGTTTCATCAATCGGTGTCGATGTTTTAGGTCAGGAGGCTTTAAATAGGCGAAGAGGCGGAGTCGGAGGGGCCACGGGGCCTCCTCACACTAGGGCGCCCCCGGGGCCGGCGCCGCCCACACGTGTGGGGCCCCCGGGGCTCCCCTCTGGTCCCCTTTGACTCTACGGAAGCTTCGTGGAATTGTAAGATCGTGGGAATTAATTTCGTCCGATTCCGAGAATATTTCCTTCTGGGATTTCTGAAACCAAGAACAGCAGAAAACGCTTCGCTGGCACTTGACATCTCGTCAATAGGTAATTACGAGCATCAAAACGATATAAGTGTTGAACGAAACATGTAGGTATTGTCATAAAATAAGCATGGAACATCAGAAATTATAGATACATTGGAGACGTATCATGGCGCGGGTCGGCGCGTTCTTCCTCCGTCATCGCCATCCGGGCCTCCTCGATGGCGACGTCGAAGCGTGGCCACACAGGGCGGCGGGATTGGCACGCACCAACACTTGGCCGCACCCGCGCGGAGCCTCGCATCAAAGCGGGCAGGTACCTTTGGTGGAGAGGTGCCTCACCCAGTGGGCGACCGGCGGAAGGAAGCCGTTGTTGGTTGCGCCGTCGTCGTCGTAGAACGCCATCGGGAGAGTGGAGGGGAGTGGAGGGAGAGTGGAGGGCGAGGGATCGCAGCGTCGCGCGAGCGCGGGCGGGAGTATATGGCGCGGTGGCGCCGGCGGTGTGCCGCGTGGAATGCGGCGACGCGTCCGCGACGGCGGCCGCGCAGCCAGCTGCGCGCGCAGAAGGCCGATGCGCGTGTCGCTGACGGTGGGGCCACCTCCGCGGCGAAAGGCGAAGCGAAAGCGCGGGAGAGATTTCTCGGTGTTTCGCGCGCTACGGCAGCTTCTATTCTTGTAGATAGTGTTGGGCCTCCAGGAATCACAGAGGTTTGTAGAACAGCAGCAAGTTTCCCTTGATGGATCACCCAAGGTTTATCGATCTCGGGGAGGAAGAGGTCAAGATATCCCTCTCATGCAGCCCTGCAACATTAAGATAGGAGAAGTCTCTTGTGTCCCACAACACACCTAATACACTTGTCGGATGTATAGGTGACTAGTTCGGTGAAGAGATAGTGAGATGCAAGTAATATGGATGAGTATGAGTGGTAATAGCAATCTGAATAAAATATGGCAGCGAGTAAACATGCAACAAAACAGTAAACAAACGGAGATTCGATGCTTGGAAGCAAGGCCCAGGGATACTGCTTTCACTAGTGGACACTCTCAACAATGATCACATAATAGGACTACTCTACACCCTCTTGTTGGATGATGAACACCACTAACTGTGTAGGATTACACGAACCCTCAATACCGGGAGTTAACAAGCTCCACAATATTCAATGTTCATATTTAAATAACCTTAGAGTGTAAGATAGATCAACACAATTACACCAAGAACTAACATAGCATGCACACTGTCACCATCACACTATGAAGGAGGCATAGATCATATCAATACTAACATAGCAATAGTTAACTTCATAATCTACAAGAGATCACAATCATAATCTACGCCAAGTTACACGATGCACACACTGTCACCATTACACCGTGGAGGAGGAAAAGACTACTTTAATAACATCACTAGAGTAGCACATAGATGATATTCAACTAGATCACAAAGAGATGAACCCATGGCCTACGGCGGAGCCCCTCAGCCCCGGGGGTCGAATTACTCCTCCTCATCATGGAGGCAGCGATGGCGGTCAAAGATGGCGGTGGAGACGGCGGTGGAGATGGCTCCCAGGGGCATTCCCGTCCGGCGGGGGTGCCGGAGCGGAGACTTATGTTCCCAGATTGGGTTTGCGATGTGGCGGGCGCCCCTGGGTCTTTCTGGGTTGCCGTCAATCGGTCCGAAGTTTTAGGTCACGGCCAAATAGGCGAAGAGTCGGGTCGGAAGAGTCCCGAGGGGCCCACCTCACTGGGGTGGGGTGACCACCTCCGGGCCTTTGTGACCTATTGGGAGGAGCACACAAGGCCTCCCCACAGCTTGCCCTTACGGCTCAGTGAGTCTTCGACGAAATAAATTTCTGTAATTTTTCTGGATTTTTCCGAACACTTTGGTTTTTGGGCCTTGCAATAAACGAGACAAAACAGGAACTGGCACCTTGGCATCTTGTTAATAGATTAGTCAATAAATGCCATGATATGATATAAAGTGCAAGCAAAACATGTAGGTATTGTCATAAAACAAGCATGGAACATCGAAATTATAGATACGTTGAGACGTATAGAGGCATCCCCAAATTAGTTCCTACTCGTCCTCGAGTAGGTAAACGATAAAAAGATAATTTCTGAAGTGACATGCTACCAACATAATCTTAATCATACTATTGTAAAGCTATGTAATGAATGCAGCGATCCAAGACAATGGTAAAGACAATGAGTAAACAACTGAATCATATAGCAAAGACTTTTCATGAATAGTACTTTCAAGACAAGCATCCAATAAGCTTTGCATAAGAGTTAACTCATAAAACAATAAATTCATAGTAAAGGTATTCAAGCAACACAAAAGAAGATTAAGTTTCAGCGGTTGCTTTCAACATGTATTGTATATCTCATGGATAGGTGTCAACATAGTAGTATGATGAATGCAAATATGCAAGCATGTAAGAATCAATGCACGTTAACACAAGTGTTTGCTTCTTGAGGTGGGAGGATAATTAAACTGACTCAACATAAAAGTAAAAAGAATGTTCTCTTCAAGAGGAAAGCATCGATTGCTATATTTGTGCTAGAGCTTTTATTTTAGAAAACATAAAGAGAGCATAAAAATAAAATTTTGAGAGAGTGTTTATTTGTTGTCAGATAGTGGCAGGTACTCTAACCCCTTGCAGTTCAAACCTTCAAAAGCGGCTCATTTATTTTATTTTTGGGTAGCACTCTTTCCAACCTTTCTTTCACAAACCATGGCTAGCCGAATCCTCGGGTGCCAACAATCTTATACCATGAAGGAGTGCCTTTTATTTTAGTTTTATTATGATGGCACTCCCCCCTTTGCTTTCTCAAGCCATAGCTAACCGAATCCTTGGTGCAGGTCCCTTAATCACATACCATGGAGGAGTGTCTATTTTTGTTAATTAATTTGGGGCTGGGAACCCATTGCCAGCTCTTTTTGAAATTATTGGATAAGCGGATGAAACCACTAGTCCATTGGTGAAAGTTGCCAACAAAGTTGAAAGATAAACACCACATACTTCCCCCATAAACTATAAAACATTGACACAAATAAGAGGTAATAACTTTTGAATTGTTTAAGGTAGCACTCAAGCAATTTACTTTAGAGAGGAGAAATACCATGTAGTAGGTAGGTATGGTGGACACAAATGGCATAGTTATTGGCTCAAGGATTTGGATGCACGAGAAGTAATCCTTCTCAATACAAGGCTTAGGATAGCAAGGTTATTTGAAGCAAACACAAGCATGAACCGGTATAGCAAAACTCACATAAAAACATATTGCAAGCATTATAAGACTCTACACTGTCTTCCTTGTGTTCAAACACTTTACCAGAAAATATCTAGACCTTAGAGAGACCAATCATGCAAACCAAATTTTAACCAGCTCTATGTATTTCTTCACTATTAGGTGCAAAGTATATGATGCAAGAGCTTAAACATGATCTATAACAATTTCCAAATGTCAAATTATCCAAGACATTTTACCAATTACCACATGTAGCATTTCTGTTTCCAACCATATAACAATTTACGAAGCAGTTTCAACCTTCGCCACAGACATTAAAACTAAAGACACATGTGTTCATATGAACCAGCGGGGCGTATCCTCTCTCCACACAAGCATTTATTCAAACAAAAAAACAAAAACAAACAGACGCTCCAAGTAAAGTACATAGATGTGGCCGAATAAAAATATAGTTTCAAGAGAAGGAACGTGATACTTTGTCGATGAAAGGGGATGCCTTGGGCATCCCAAGCTTAGATGCTTGAGTCTTCTTGAAATATGCAGGGATGAACCACGGGGCCAAGCTTAGAGCTTTCCCTCTTCTTGATCATAGTATATCATCCTCCTCTCTTGACCCTTGAAAACTTCCTCCACAACACTTCAAGCAAACTCATTAGAGGGTTAGTGTAATCAAAATTCACATGTTCAGAGGTGACACAATCATTCTTAACACTTCTATACATTGCACAAAGCAGCTACTGGAAGTCAAATGAACAAAGAAATCCATTCAACATAGCAAAAGAGGCAATCCGAAATAAAGGCAGAATCTATCAAAAACAGAACAGTCTGTAAAGACGAATTTCTAAGAGGCACAGACTTGCTCAAATGAAAATTCTCAAATTGAATGAAAGTTGCATTACATATCTGAGGATCACTCCCGGGAAATTGGCATAATTTTCTGAGTTACCTACAGAGAATTAGGCCCAGATTAGTGACAACGAAATCTGTTCCTGGAAATCCAAATCTAGTATCGACCTTACTATCAAAGACTTTACTTGGCACAGCAATGAAACAAAATTAAGATAAGGAGAGGTTGCTACAGTAGTAATAAGTTCCAAGACTCAAATATAAAACAAAGAAATCTATTGTAGTAAAAAAACACATGGGTTATATCTCCGAAGAAGTTCTTTCTTTATAGCCATTAAGATGGGCTAAATAGGTTTAATGATGCACACTCTCAAGAAATAGTGGTTGAAGCAAAAGAGAGCATCAACAAGTAAATTCAAAACACATTTAGGTCTAACATGCTCTATGCAAAGGAGTCTTGTACACAAATGAATTCATAAAGAACAAAGTAACAAGCATAAGAGGATAAAACATGAGTAACTTAGGATTCTCAACATAAAGAGGGGAAACTTAATATTATTAAGATGCATACAACCATGTTTCCTCTCTCATAATAACTTTCAGTAGCATCATTGATGAAATCCACAATATACCCATCACTCAAAACATTTTTATCATGGTTCATATGCATAGAAGTATCATTAATTTGGCATAAGAAGAGTTCTTCTCATTAATAGTAATTGGAGCAAGATTATTATCAAGAATTTGAACATGGTAAACAAGTTGCATATTAGGGGAATTGTTTTTGGCAATCCAATCATAACTATGACAAGTTTCATAAGGATGAATTATAACTTATATCATAGCATTCTTTATAATAATCATCAAAGGTCGAGATGCAGAGTGTCATCATAAGAAATGAATAAGATTTATCTTTCCACGGTTGAATTCTCTGTGACCATACCATCATTGTTATTAGAAGGAGATGTATCAAACACATAATGATCAGTAGCAAAAGGATTTTCAAGCACCTCTTCCCCAAGCTTAGAGCTTTCTATATCATTATGGGAGGAAGAATGGATAGCGTACTGATACTATGGCAATTATTATCATCATTTTCAGAATTAGTTTCCCAGAGATTTGTAATATCAAAAGTAGTGTACTCATTCAAATCATGATCACTAATGTATGTAAAGGGCATAGAAAGATCATTGTATTCAGATTCATTATCATAATAATCATTAGGAGCAACATACTTACGGTTACCTAGCGTTATCTCATTCACACGGGGGATATGTCGTTACCTCTTTCTCTTTATTCTCCTTCTTCTTCTTCTTCTTCTTCTTCTTCTTCTTCGTTTCCTTCTTCTTCTTCTCTTTCTTCTCTCGTTCCCTTCTTTAGGAGAAAGAGGCTTGAAGGGTGGCTTGTCCGCATAACTTTATTTCCAGAAACAATAGAAGAAACTTGGGAGGATCCCTCCTTTTCATTAATTAGTTGAAAACACACACCGGTCCTATCATATTTTGGCAAGGTGTCATCTTCTAAAATATTTTGTATGTAAGTATTTGTATAGCTATTATCAATGCAATAAGAAAAACACCCATGCAGGACATCATCAATATCAAGATCATTAATATCTAACAAAGAAATTTTCCTTGATAACTCTTCACAACACAAAAATAAAGTGAGTTCATCATGCTGATTAGGAGTAATTTCATCATCACAATACAAATTTGTAGCACTCATTGGGTTCAAATTATCATTGGAGGAGCATTGAAAATTAAAATGACCCACTTCATGGCAAACTTCACAAATAAAAGGATAGAGGGCACAAACTTTTTACCAAGATCATCTAGAGCCCTAGCCCACTTTCTAGTTTTTTCATTAATATGATGGATACAATATTCATCTTCGATTTGATTAATTCCACAAGGTCTATGCATTCCACAAAAATTAACATGCTTATAGGAAATAGCACTCTTAGGAGTTTGAGCATGCTTATTGCAATAATTAACAATTTCATTCTTCATGCAATCCTCTTTAAAGGTTCATGATACTTATCAAAATTCATGTAGGCAATTCAAAATGAGAAGCAAGGCTTTATAAGATTTGCAGCAACGGGAAGTCAAGACCATAGTAACTCATATTTCGAATTTATCGGTATCCACCAAAAGCTTCAATGCAATCATAATCATAATTTATATTGACTCTTTACCTTCATTGTTCTCCCATCCTTCGAGCGTTCTCCTTAATCCGATCAAAAAATCCCACCTAGCTTCAATCTCCTTGCTTGTGAAAGATCCCTCCGAACAGGCATCCGGATAGTCCTTGTGTTGTCTGAAAGCCTCGCATAAAAATTGTTAACAATAACATTACGGGAGCTCATGAATGGGACATTTGAGCATTAGTGACTTCAATCTCCCCATGGGGAAATACTCTCCATCACGAGGATAAAAGTTATAAATATAATTCCTATCAATATGCACTTCATAAGGAGGATAAAATTTAGAGCAAAAGAGAGATACAATTTCCTCCCAACCAAAAGAATGACTATTCTCCAACAATTTATACCAATGCGCCGCTTTACCAGACAGCGAAACAGAGAATAGCTTCTTCCTCACTTCATCCATGGAGATACCTGCACACTTGAATAACCCGCATAATTCATGCAAAAATAGTAAATGATCTCCAGGGTGGCCAGTTCCATCCTTCATAGTGGTTATCTATAACACGTTCAATAATTTCATAGGTATCTTGAAAGAAATACTATTAGGTGGATTTAAAATATCAGAAGCATCATAAGAGTTATCGCATATGGGAGATAGAGTATTATCAGAGCAAATTCTTCCAAAGCGGAGGAGCAAAAAGATTATTTTTATATAAACTAGCTTCCCCAAGCTTAGACTTATCATAGCATTAGTAGTGATTGCGTTCATACTAATAACATTGCTACTAGCATGCAATTGAGGCTCCATAGGTTCTTTAATTTTTGCATCAC
Organism: Lolium multiflorum; assembly: GCA_030979885.1. Lineage (NCBI taxonomy): Eukaryota > Viridiplantae > Streptophyta > Magnoliopsida > Poales > Poaceae > Lolium > Lolium multiflorum. The sequence goes on along the minus strand of JAUUTY010000229.1, from coordinate 144,431 downwards.
ACAATTCATGTCTTAACTAGAAATAAGTAAAGCTCTCATTGTTGTCCAGTATGCCTAACTAGTGTAAAACAAGAAACAAAAAAGATGCAATTGCGGGATCTAAAGGAAATAGCTTATCGAGCACGCACACAATGGCGCCAGAAAAATACTTTACCGGAACCGGAGTATGAGTGCCTTTACCTTTCCTCCCCGGCAACGGCGCGAGAAGAAGTGCCAGTGTCTGCGGGAGCTTCTGATCTTGTAGACGGTGTTGGGCCTCCAAAGAAATGAGGTTTGTAGAACAACAGTAAGTTTCCCTTAAGTGGATCACCCAAGATTTATCGATCTCGGGGGCAGAGAGGTCAAAGATATCCCTCTCATGCAACCCTGCAACCACAAAAGCAAGAAGTCTCTTGTGTCCCCAACACACCTAATACACTTGTCGGATGTATAGGTGCACTAGTTCAAGTGAAGAGATAGTGAGATGCAAGTAATATGGATGAGTATGAGTGGTAATAGCAATCTGAATAAAATATGGCAGCGAGTAAACATACAGCAAAACAGTAAACAAACGGAGATTCGATGCTTGGAAGCAAGGCCTAGGGATCCTGCTTTCACTAGTGGACCTCTCAACAATGATCACATAATAGGACTACTCTACACCTCTTGTTGGATGATGAACACCACTAATTGTGTAGGATTACACGAACCCTCAATGCCGGAGTTAACAAGCTCCACAATATTCAATGTTCATATTTAAATAACCTTAGAGTGTAAGATAGATCCAACACAATTACACCCGAATAACATAGCATGCACACCATCACCATCACACTATGAAGGAGGCATGGATTCATATCAATACTAACATAGCAATAGTTAAATTCATAATCTACAGAGATCACAATCATAATCATGAAAGTACTGTGATGCACCACCATGTCACCATTACATAGTGGAGGAATGAACTACTTTAATAACATCACTGAGTAGCATAGATGATATTCAACTAGATCACAAGGAGAGAGATGAACCATAGCTACAGCGGAGCCTCAGCCCCGGGGTGAATTACTCCTCCTCATCATGGAGACAACGATGGCGGTGAAGATGGCGGTGGAGACGGGGCGGTGAGATGGCTGGGGCAATTCCCCGTCCCCAGGGTGCCGGAACAGAGACTTCTGTCCCCCGAATTGGAGTTTCGCGATGTGGCGGCGCCTGAGGCGTTTCACGGGTTTCGTCAATCGGTCCCGAAGTTTTAGGTCACGACGGCTTAAATAGGCGAAGAGTCGGAGTCGGAAGAGTCCCGAGGGGCCCACCTCATAGGGTGGGGTGACCACCCTCCAGGCCGCGCCGGCCTATTGGGAGGAGGCCCCGCCTCCCCCCGGCTTGCCCTTCTGCTCCGTGAGTCTTCCGACGAAATAGAATTTCCGTAATTTTTCTCGGATTTTTCCGAGCACTTTGGTTTTTGGGCCTTTTCTGCATAAATGCATACATAATAAAGGAAAGGACTGTGGCATCTTGTTAATAGGTTAGTCCAATAAATGCCATGATATGATATGAAATGCAAGCAAAACATGTAGGTATTGTCATAAAACAAGCATGGAACATCAGAAATTATAGATACGTTGGAGACGTATCAGCTTCAAGTCGTCCACGCCCCGGTAGGCCGGGGTTGGCGTGGGCTCGCCGGATGGATGAAAGCCCAACCGGTGAAAAACGAGGAACCGGGGGCGCGGCTGGGCCATTTTTCGCCGTTCGGATGAAAAAATGGCACGCCGGGGGCCTGTTCGGGGAGACGAGTGGAGATGCTCTTATGTTCCATGCTAGTTTTATGACAATACCTACATGTTTTATTCATACTTTATATCATTTTTATGCATTTTCCGGTACTAACCTATTAACAAGATGCCGAAGGCCAGCCTGTTTTCTGCTGTTTGGTTTCAGAAATCCTACACAGAAATATTTCGAATTGCGCCCTATTTTCCACGGAGGATTCCGAACGTAAGAAGAGTCGGAGGCGGCCAGCAGGTGGGCCACCCCATAGGGCGGCGTGGCCTGGCCCCCTGCCGCGCCAGGGTATGGGGAGCCCACCCCCTGGCTCACCCGACGCTGCCTCTTCGCCTATATATTCTCCCAGATGCAAAAACCCTAAAGACAACAGTCATATTCCACGAAAAGTTACATAGCCACCACCATCATGAAGACAAGTTTCAGGGGACAGAATCTCTGTGCCGGTGGAGGAATTGCCCCCGGAGCCATCTTCATCGACTCCATCGCCATCTTCATCGCCGTTGTTGTCTCCTATGACGAGGAGGGAGTAGTTCTCCCCCGAGGCTGAGGGCTCTACCGATAGCTATGTGGTTCATCTCTCTCTCCCATGGTGTGATCTTTATGTGATCATGAGCTTTGTAATCTAGTTGAATATGTAGATGTTGCTCTTGTCTATTATGCACTCTAGAGGTTACTTTAATATGAACTCCGGAGTTACTCTCCACGGTGTGATGGTGACAGTGTGCGCATCGTGTGTGATTCCTTTATGACGTTGTGGAGCTTGTTTACTCCGGCTTGAGGTGTGCTTTTGTATCCCTACACAATGAATGGTGTTTGTTATCCAACAAGAGAGTGTTTGAGAGTAGCATTTATTTATTCAGTTATGTGATCATTGTTGGGAGTGTCCACTAGTGAAAGTATGATCTCTAGGCCTTGTTTCTAAGCATTGAAACACCGTTTCCAACAAGTTCTGCTACATGTTTGCTTGCTGCCATTTTTATTTCAGATTGAAATTACTACTTATAATCATCCATATTACTTGTATTTCACTATCTCTTCGCCGAACTAGTGCACCTATACATCCGACAAGTGTATTAGGTGTGTGACACAAGAGACTTCCGTATCATAATTGCAGGGTTGCTTGAGAGGATATCTTTGACCTCTACCTCCTGATTCGATAAACCTTGGCTGATTCACTTAAGGGAAACTTCTTGCCGTTCTACAAACCTCCTTCTCTTTGAGGCCCAACACTATCTACAAGAATAGAAGCGTGCGTAGACATCAAGCTATTTTCTGGCGCCGTTGCCGGGAGGTAAGGTAAAAGGTATTCACATCCTCCGACTACTAAGTTATTTCTTAGCATTGTTGTCTGTGAGTGCTCGAAGCTATTTCCTTTAGATTCTGCAATTATATCTTTTTGTTTCTTGTTTTTATTTCACTAGTTAGGATTAATGGAAAACAACAAAAAAATTAGAGATCTTTATGAAATTTATATTGAATTAGGACATGAGGTGTTTGAACAGAAAATTAAAAAACCTATGGAACTTTATATGCATGGTAATGGCAATGTTATTAGTATGAATGCTTTGAACACCATTGTTGCTAATGCTATGGAAAATTCTAAACTTGGGGAAGCTGGTTTTGATGAGCATGATATTTTTAGTCCCCCAAGCATGGAGGAGAAAATTTATTTTGATGATACTTTACTCCTATATATGATGATTACAATGATGACTATCATATTTTCAGTCCATCCACTATTGAGGAGAAAATTAATTATGATTACAATATGCCTCCTATATATGATGATTATGGTGATGAGAATAATAATGATAGCTATTTTATTGAATTTGCTCCACTACAATTAATAGTAATGACTATGCTTATGTGGAGAGTAATAATTTTATGCATGTAGCTCATGATAAGAATGTTTCATGTGATAGTTATATTGTTGAGTTTGTTCATGATGCTACTGAAAATCTTTATGAGAGAGGACAATATGGTTGTAGGGATTTTCATGTTACTAAAACACCTCTTTTTTCGCTGAAAATCTTGAAGTTGCGCTTATCTTGTTTTCCTATGCTTATTGCATTATGCTTACATGACTTGTTTATTTACAAGATTCCTTTTCATAAGAAGTGGGTTAGACTTAAAAGTGTTTCTTATTTTCTTTTGATGCTCTCTTTTGCTTCAACTCTTATTTCTTGCGAGAGCATCATTAAAATTACTGAGCCCATCTTAATGGCTATAAAGAAAGCACTTCTTGGGAGATAACCCATGTTTTTATTTTGCTACTGTTTTGTTGTTTCTTGCAAGTTGTTACTACTGTAGCAACCTCTCCTTATCATGTTTATTTCGTTTTTGTGCCAAGTAAAGTCTTTGATAGAAAGTTGATACTTGATTTGGATTTCTGCGCAGAAACAGATTTCTATCTGTCACGGTTTCGCGTTTTTCTCCCTGTAGAAAATTCGTAAAATCTTGGAAAAATTCATGAGTAATCCTCAGATATGTACGCAACTTTCATTCAATTTGAACTGTTTCATCTGAACAAGTTAAGTGCCTCGAAAAAATTCGTCTTTACGGACTGTTCTGTTTTGACAGATTCTGCGTTTTATTTCGCATTGCCTCTTTTACTGTGTTTGAGTGGATTTCTTTGCTCCATTAAATTTCAGTAGACTTGGGTAATGTCCAGAAGTATTGGGAATGATTGTGTCCTTGCTGAAAATGTGAATTTTTGATTATGCACTAACCCTCTAATGAGATTGTTTTGAGTCTGGTGTGAAGGAAGTTTTCAAGGATCAAGAGAGGAGGATGATATAATATGATCAAGAAGAGTGAAAAGTATAAGCTTGGGGATGCCCCCGTGGTTCATCCCTGCATATTTCAAGAAGACTCAAGAATCTAAGCTTGGGGATGCCCAAGGCATCCCCTCTTCATCAACAACTTATCAGGTCACCTCTAGTGAAACTATATTTTTATTCGGTCACATCTTATGTGCTTTACTTGGAGCGTCTGTGTGCTTTTTTTGTGTCTGAATAAATTCGGATCCTAGCAATCCTTGTGTGAGAAAGATACATGCTCCGCTTTTTCATATGAACACTTGTGTTCTTCGTTTTATTTTTCATGTTCATGGCAAAAGCTGAAAGCCGCAGCACTAATTGTTATTTGGTTGGAAACAGAAAATGCTTCATGTGGTAGTTGGTATATTGTCTTGAATAATTTGATACTTAACAATTGTTTTGAGCTCTCAAGTAGATCATGTTTAAGCTCTTGCATCATGTAGTTTAAACCTATTAGTGGAGAACTACCGTAGAGCTTGTTGAAATTTGGTTTGCATGATTGGTCTCTCTCAGGTCTAGATATTTTCTGGTAAAAGTGTTTGAGCAACAAGGAAGACAGTGTAGAGTCTTATAATGCTTGCAATATGTTTTTATGTAAGTTTTGCTGTACCGGTTTATACTTGTGATTGCTTCAAACAACCTTGCTAGCCAAAGCCTTGTACTGAGAGGGAATGCTTCTCGTGCATCCAAAACCTTGAGCCAAAACCTATGCCATTTGTGTCCACCATAACTACCTACTATGTGGTATTTTTCTGCCATTCCAAGTAAATACTTCATGTGCTACCTTTAAACAATTCAAAATTTATTATCTCTTATTTGTGTCAATGTTTTATAGCTCATGAGGAAGTATGTGGTGTTTTATCTTTCAATCTTGTTGCGCACTTTCACCAATGGACTAGTGGCTTCATCCGCTTATCCAATAATTTTGCAAAAAGAGCTGGCAACGGGGTTCCCAGCCCCAATTAATTAACTTTCATTAATAATTCTCTTCACTTTTTGCCCTGATTCATCATTAAGCAACTTAATTTTGCAAATAGACACTCCTCCATGGTATGTGAAATGTTGGAAGGCACCCGAGGATTCGGTTAGCCATGGCTTGTTAAAGAAAAGGTTGGGAGGAGTGTCATCCATAAATAAAACTAAAGTACATGTGTAAACAAAAGAGAAGAGGGATGATCTCCTAGTTGGTAGAGATAACGTTCTTCATGGGAGCCGCTCTTTGAAAGTCTGTTTGACGAGGGGGTTAGAGTGCACACTACCATTCGTTGACAACAACAAACACCTCTCAAAATTTTACTTTTATGCTCTCTATATGATTTCAAAACTCGAAAAGCTCTAGCACATGATTTAATCCCTGCTTCCCTCTGCGAAGGGCCTTTCTTTTACTTTATGTTGAGTCATTTACCTACTTCTTTCTATCTTAGAAGCAAACACTTGTGTCAACTGTGTGCATTGATTCTTACATGCTTGCTTATTGCACTCATCATATTACTTTGTGTTGACAATTATCCATGAGATATACATTTTGAAAGTTGAAAGCAATTGCTGAAACATAAATTTTCCTTTGTGTTGCTTCAAAACCTCTTATTAAGAATCTATATCTTTATGAGTTAACTCTTATGCAAGACTTTTTGATGCTTGTCTTGAAAGTACTATTCATGAAAAGTTTTTTCTATATGATTCAGTTGTTTAGTCATTATCTATTTGTTAACAAACTATAGACCATTGCTTTGAGTCACTTCATTAATTTCATATGCTTTACAATAGTATTGATCAAGATCATGTTGGTAGCATGTCACTTCAGAAATTATTCTTTTTATCGTTTACCTACTCGAGGGCGAGTAGGAACTAAGCTTGGGGATGCTTGATGTCTCGGTGTTCTATTCTTGTAGATGGTGTTGGGCCTCCAAGAGCAGAGGTTTGTAGAACAGCAGCAAGTTTTCCTTAAGTGGATCACCCAAGGTTTATCGAACTCAGGGAGGAAGAGGTCAAAGATATCCCTCTCATGCAACCCTGCAAGCACAAAGCAAGAAGTCTCTTGTGTCCCCAACAACCCTAATACACTTGTCAGATGTATAGGTGCACTAGTTCGGCGAAGAGATAGTGAAATACAGGTGGTATGAATATATGAGCAGCAGTAACGGCGCCAGAAAATACTTGATGCTACAACTGGCGTGTGGTTGATGGTGGTAATATTGCAGGCAGTACAGATGCAGGAAAATAGTAAACAAGCAGCGATTTCAATATTTAGGAACAAGGCCTAGGGATTATACTTTCACTAGTGGACACTCTCAACATTGATCACATAACAGAATAAATAGATAAATGCTATACTCTACACTCTCTTGTTGGATGATGAACACCACTAATTGTGTAGGATTACACGAACCCTCAATGCCGGAGTTAACAAGCTCCACAATATTCAATATTCATGTTTAAATAACCTTAGTGTGCATGATAGATCATTGCAATTACACCAAGTACTAACATAGCATGCACACTGTCACCATCACACTATGAAGGAGGCATAGATCACATCAATACTATCATAGCAATAATTAACTTCATAATCTACAAGAGATTACAATCATAACCTACGCCAAGTACTACACGATGCACACACTGTCACCATTACACCGTGGAGGAGGAATAGACTACTTTAATAACATCACTAGAGTAGCACAAAGATGAATAGTTATACAAAACTCATATGAATCTCAATCATGTAAGGCAGCTCATGAGATTATTGTATTGAAGTACATAGGAGAGAGATTAACCACATAGCTACCGGTACAGCCCTTAGCCTCGAGGGATAACTACTCCCTCCTCATGGGAGACAAAAGCGGTGATGAAGATGGCGGTGGTGTCGATGGAGAAGCCTTCGGGGGCACTTCCTCGTCCGGCGGCGTGCCGGAGTGACTCCTGTGGGGATCTTAGCTTCGCGATGGCGGCGGCTCTGGAAGGTTTCTCGTACCGTGGCTTTTTCGTCTCGAAGTTTTAGGTCAGGGACCTTATATAGGCGAAGAGGCGGAGTCGGAGGGCTAACGAGGCGACGACACAGTAGGGGGCGCGGCCCACCCCCTGGCCGCGCCGGCCTATCATCTGGGGCCCACAGGGCCCTCCTCTGGTGGCTCTCGGGTGTTCTGGAAGCTTCGTGCAATTCTAAGATGCGTTGTTCAATTCCGAGAATACTTACTAGGATTTCTGAAACCAAAAACAGCAGAAACTGGCACTTCGGCATCTCGTTAATAGGTTAGTTCCGGAAAATGCATAAAATCATCATAAAGTATGTATAAAACATGTAGGTAATGTCATAAAACAAGCATGGAACATAAGAAATTATCGATACGTCGGAGACGTATTAGATACGTCGCAAACGTATCTATAATTTCTTATGTTCCATGCTAGTTTTATGACAATACCTACATGTTTTATTCATACTTTATATCATTTTTATGCATTTTCCGGTACTAACCTATTAACAGATGCCGAAGCGCTTCTGTTTTGGTTTTGGTTTCAGAAATCCTACACGAAATATTCTCGGAATTGGACGAAACAAAAGCCCACGACCCTATTTTCCACGGAGGATTCCAGAACATCGAAGAAGAGTCGGAGGCGGCCAGCAGGGGGGTCACCCCATAGGGTGGCGCGGCCTGGCCCCCTGCCGCGCCAGGGTATGGGGAGCCCAACCCTGGCTCCCCCGACGCTGCCTCTTCGCCTATATATTCTCCCAGATGCGAAAACTCTAAAGACATCAGTCATATTCCACGAAAAGTTACGTAGCCGCCGCCATCGCGAAGTTTTGGGACATAATAATGTTCCTGCACGCCGCGGGACGGGGAATTGCCCGGAGCAATCTCCATCGACTCCATCGCCATCTTCATCGCCGTTGCTATCTCCCATGATGAGGAGGGAGTAGTTCTCCCCGAGGCTGAGGGCTCTACCGGTAGCTATGTGGTTCATCTCTCTCTCCCATGGTGTGATCTTTATGTGATCATGAGCTTTGTAATCTAGTTGAATATGTAGATGTTGCTCTTGTCTATTATGCAATCTAGAGGATACATTAATATGAACTCCGGAGTTACTCTCCACGGTGTGATGGTGACAGTGTGCGCATCGTGTGTGATTCCTTTATGACGTTGTGGAGCTTGTTTACTCCGGCTTGAGGTGTGCTTTTGCAGCCATACACAATGAATGGTGTTTGTTATCCAACAAGAGAGTGTTTGAGAGTAGCATTTATTTATTCAGTATGTGATCATTGTTGAGAGTGTCCACTAGTGAAAGTATGATCCCTAGGCCTTGTTTCTAAGCATTGAAACACCGTTTCCAACAAGTTCTGCTACATGTTCGCTTGCTGCCATTTTTATTTCAGATTGCATTTACTACTTATAATCATCCATATTACTTGTATTTCACTATCTCTTCACCGAACTAGTGCACCTATACATCTGACAAGTGTATTAGGTGTGTTGGGGACACAAGAGACTTCTGGTATCTTAATTGCAGGGTTGCTTGAGAGGGATATCTTTGACCTCTACCTCCCTGAGTTCGATAAACCTTGGGTGATTCACTTAAGGGAAACTTGCTGCTGTTCTACAAACCCCTGCTCTTGGAGGCCCAACACAAAACTCGGCAGAAAATATATCTGACGAGAGAGCTATAGATGCATTTGTTGCTGGTATTCGAAGGAGGGACTTTGTCAAGGATCTGGGAAGAACCAACCCAAAAACAATATCAGCACTCATGGAGATAGCAAATCGGTGGGCAGATGGAGAAGATGTTGTTCACAACAAGCAGCACAGGTCGCCCGAGGAGGATCGCTGTCGAAACTTTCAAAATAGGCGACGATTTCCTCGATAGTTTTCAAACTACGATGCTCCTGGTCAAATATCAGCTGGATTTCGAGGAAACAGTGGAGAAAACAATCGAGATGATTATCAAAGGAGTGGCGAGCAGCGTAGCGATTACAAGGACGACTCCCGCCCCAGTAGACAAAACAATGGACCAAGGTTTCAGAGACCTTATGTCTCACCTGAGGACCTCTTTAATAGACCATGCCAAATGCACTTTTATCTCGATAACAATGGAAAGAGGCAGTCAGGGCATCTGCAGAAGGACTGTCGAACTTTTCAGGCAATGCAGAGATTTGCAGGGCATACCAACGCACAGGCAACAACTAGAAATCCTCAAGGGCCGAGAAGTGAGATCCACCTTCCACCTCCACCCGCAATTACAGATGCAAATCGATATCAGTTACAAATAGCGACGACTCCAAACCCACCTCCTTATATCGACACCAATGGCGCGGTCTCGATGATTCAGAAAGCCAGGCCATCCAACAGAGCTCATAAGGTAATTTCGCGACAAGTGTTCATGGTAGAAAAGATACCTCCACCAACAATTGAGTACCTGAATTGGTCGGGGCTAGACATTGGCTTCACCATAGCAGACCACCCGCAGCAAGTTCCTCGACCAGGGCAATCAGCATTGATTTTGCCAGCGGTGATCGCAAGATTCTTCGTTTCACAAGTATTCATAGATGGAGGCAGCAGTCTAAACCTTATGTACGCGGATACATTGAGGAAAATGAACATATCCCTGGCAAATCAAAAACCAACTGACACACGTTTCCATGGGATCACACCAGACAAGCCGAGTTATCCGCTGGGAAGATCAATCTCGACGTTCAGTTTGGAACCCGAGAAAATTACATGATCGAAAGGTTGGAGTTTGAGGTTGTGGATTTCCCGTCACAGTACCACGCTTTGTTGGGACGACCAGCTTATGCCAGGTTTATGGCGGTACCACATTACACATACTTGTTGTGGGGGCTCCCTGGACCTAAAGGACCGATTACAGTAAAAGGCAGTTTTGCGCTAGCTGATAAGTGCGACAAGGATTTTCATCGACTGTCGGAAACCTTCGGGATGCAAGCGAGTATATGGAATCAAGGTTAACAACTGACTATGATGTGTTGCCAGATGTAAGGAGGCCACTCAAGGAACCAACCTTTAACACTACCAAGAATTCTAAGGAGGTATAGATCCACCCGACAGATCCCAAGAAAACAACATCCATTGCAGCAAACATGGACCTCGCATAGGAAAGCGCGCTCGTCGAGTTCCTCCATGAGCGCTGGGAAATCTTCGCATGGTGTCCAGCTGACATGCCAGGAGTACCCAGGGAAATTGCCGAGCACCACCTCAACTTGGATCTAGGGGCGAGGCCAATTAAACAACCTTTGCGGCATTTTTTGGAACCAAACCGCAAAGCTATGCTATCAGAAATAAATCGACTTAGAGAGGCTGGCTTTATAAAAGAGTTACATACATAGGCCACATGAGTAGCTAACCCAGTACTGGTCCCGAAGAAAAACACGAAAGTCCTTCGCATGTGCGTCGACTTCACGTGTCTCAATAAACATTGTCCAAAGGATCACTTTCCCCTCCCAAGGATCGATCAAATTATCGACTCCACGGCAGGCTGTGAATGTCTTTTCTTCCTGGACGCATACTCTGGTTATAACCAGATTAGATTAAAAGAAGACGACGAGGTCAAAACAGCTTTTATAACACCTTATGGCGTGTTCTGCTACAGAACGATGCCCTTTGGATTGAAAAACGCGGGAGCAACATACCAGAGGATGATGCAGAAGTGTCTCGCCACACAGATTGACAAGAACGTACAAGTATAGATCGACGATGTCGTCATAACAACAAAAAAGGGGTCAACTTTGATCGAAGATCTGAAGGAAACTTTCGACAACCTTGGCAAGTTTCGTCTCAAGCTGACCCCGACAAAGTTCTCTTTCGGTGTTCCTGCAGGAGAACTTCTCGGGTTCCTGGTATCAGCAAGAGGAATTGAGGCCAATCCAGAGATAATCCAAGCCATCGTGACAATGCAAAAGCCAACAAAGTTGAAAGAAATACAACAGCTGACTGGGAGAGTCGCAGCTTTGAGCAGATTTGTCGCCAGGCTAGGAGAAAAGGCGTTGCCGTTCTACGCTCTGATCAAACAAGGAGAGAAGTTCCAGTGGAACGAAGAAGCGGACAGAGCTTTCGAGGATCTTAAGCATACAATCTCGACACCACCAATCTTGGTAGCACCTAAGGAGAAAGAACCTCTCCTGTTATACATAGCAGCTACGCCTCAGGTAGTCAGTACAGTCCTAGTGGTCGAAAGAGAAGAAGAAGGAAAACTCCACGGAGTGCAAAGGACCAGTATCAGTGAAGTTTTATCGCCTTCAAAACAGCGGTACCCGCAGTACCAGAAGTTAGCATATGGAGTATTCACTACCGCAAGAAAATTGTGCCACTATTTTTCGGCGCATCCGATAATAGTGGTCAATGAGGAGCCTTTATCCAACATACTAAACAATCCAGAAGCTACAGGTCGTGTCTCCCTTTGGGGAATAGAACTTTCCCCTCGGAACATCATATAAGAGAAAAGAAAAGCAATAAAGTCATAGATCTTACCAGACTTCATCGCAGAGTGGATGGAGCTACAAAATACGGGACCTCCAGATTTGTCGAGAACTTGGACTATGAACTTGGACGGGTCCAAGAGATTAGAAGGAGCAGGCGCAGGCGTGATACTAGTATCACCTCAAGGCGACAAGCCGAAGTATGTGCTACGGATGACGTTTCCAAATGCATCCAATAATGAAGCAGAGTACGAAGCACTCATACACGGGATGAAGATGGCGAAAGCTTGCAGCGCAACTCGATTAAAGATCTTTGGCGATTCACAGTTAGTGGCTCAACATGTGATGAATCAATGCGACGCAGTTAATGATAGCATGATAGCATACAAAGAAGTGTATAACGAGCTTGAGAGGCTATTCGACGGGTGCGAAGTAAATCACATCAGCAGGCTCAGTAACGATGAAGCCGATGTTCTTGCAAACATCGGGTCGCAATGTCTCGCAATTCCACCTGGCGTGTTTTGGGAGGAGATAGCTGAAAGATCAACCAAGGAAAAGAAACAGCAGAAGAAGGAGAAGGATGAGAAATCCTCGGGGGCTAAAATAGTACCATTGGAAGAAGAGGAGGAACCAGACGTAATAATGATGGTACAAACTAGTTGGATGCAAGCATACATAGCATACATCTTAAGGAAAGAATTACCCGATGATCCAGTTGAAGTAAGGCGAGTTATCAGACGTTCTAAATCCTTTACTGTGGTCAAAGGATTATACAAATGAAGTATCTCGGGAGTACTGCAGAGATGCGTCACACCCGAAGAAGGAAGGCTTATCCTGAAAGATGTACACGAAGGAGTGTGCGGACATCACGCAAGCAGTCGAGCTATAGCAGCCAAGGTTTTCAGAGCAGGGTTTTATTGGCTAACAACAATCGAGGATGCAAAGGACATAGTGCGTACTTGCAATGCGTGCCAAAGTTTTGCCGCAAAACCTCCTCTCCGGCAGCAGAGTTGATGCCAATACCGTTGTCATGGCCCTTTGCTCAATGGGGTCTTGATATGGTAGGAAAGTTGCACAAGGCTTGGCCAGGAGGATACGAGTATATGCTCGTAGTTGTTGACAAGTTCACAAAGTGGATAGAAGCAAAACCGATAAACTCACCAGATGCAGCATCCGCAGTCAAGTTTGTTAAGAGTATCGTTTTTCGGTTCGGAGTCCCCCATAGCATTGTCACCGACAATGGCAGCAATTTCACATCCAAGGAATTCAAGGCATATTGCGCAGAAGTAGGCATCAAACTACACTTTGCATCAGTTGCGCACCCGCAGACCAATGGTCAAGTCGAGAAAGCAAACGGCATCATCTGTAACGGAATCAAGAAACGTCTGCTAACACCATTGGAAAAAGCTCGACACACCTGGCCAGAAGAACTGCCTAGCGTGTTATGGAGTATTCGAACAACACCAAATATAGCGACATAAGAAACTCCATTTTTTCTGGTCCATGGAGCTGAGGCAGTGTTGCCGATAGAAATAGAACACAATTCTCCGAGAGTGGCGGAATATGATGAAGAAGTTTCAAGAAAGGCACTGGAGGACGATGTCGATGCGCTCGACGAAGCTCGAGACGAAGTACTATCACGAGTCACCAAGTACCAGCAAGATCTGAAAAACTACCGTAGCCGACGTTTGCGACCAAGATCCTTCCAGGTAGGCGACCTAGTTCTTCGGCTTACGCACGATAGCCATGAGAAATTCGAGTCGCCCTGGATTGGCCCATACATCGTCACAGAAGTAATTGAAGGAGGAGCATACAGAATAAAGGACAAGAAGACAGGAATCGTCGAGCCAAATCCCTGGAACGTGGCACAACTTAGGCGTTTTTATGCCTGAAGTCGAAATATAGACCTCTATGTAAACATACAATGTACTGAAACGCCCGTGAGTTTTCAGACGCACTCTTTTCCTTTCAGGGCACCGAGTGGGGCTGAAAGGTTTTTAATGAGGCGGGCTCGCGGTGCTGCAATATAATAAAGATATTGGTGATATACATCTTTTTCGTCGACAGGCTCGGGGGCTCACAATCCGCAGTAACAATATATATATACACTTCCGCAAAATACAGTTACTCGCCTTGGCGCAAAAATAGCTCGCAAGGCAATAAAAATATAAACACCGGCTAATAAAAAGATCGGTGGCTTGATGAAGCAAACAACGTATAAGTTGTTTTACAATATAGATTGTGCTTACAATATACATATCCTCACTATCAAGAAAAAATCGACAAAGGGAAAGAAACTTCCAGTTATCACCAATTATGTCATCTATGTTTACCCCTTCGTTGCTTGCAGCACCAGTCCTATGTTCAGCATAGCTACCTCTTACGAAGAATTCGACATCTAGCCGAAGTAATTCATCCATCATCTCTTCAGCTACAGGGGTTACAACATCATTGATCTTATCAATGTTCCTCCTCCTCTTAGTCAGTTTGGCTTGACATTTGGCGACAATCTTGGTCATGTCTAACTTCGGGTAGCAGACCTGCAACATAATCATGGCAAATCTTGCTCCAGCAGTCAGTTGGGCCCGCACAAATTCGTGGATTCGAGGAGCATCCCGGAATTTTTCCATCAGAGCAGAGAGAGTCTCTGGCGGAGGGTTGCGTGGAAACATGGTGTTATAAACTAAGGCTAATGTCCTTGTGCAGAAGTCGAGAAAATCGCGGACTTGACCCGCGCGATCTTGAAATCTGACGATTTGTCGGGTACGTTCAGGCGTAGCCCAGAAGTTAGAACCATGCTCCAGTGCAAGTTTGAGAAGAACATTGGACCGAGCTTCAACACGCTGATCTTCGGCAGCAGTATCCAAAAAAGACCCTATTCAGCGAAAAAGTTAGCAGGAAGTAAACAAAAAAAGAAGAGAAGGATACAGTGGAAAAAAGACAAAGTCAGAAAGTGTGCCCGCCATATCCAAGCTAGAGTCATTCATCAGTTGAAGCATATAATCTTCCCGCGAAGTAGCTTCTGTAGCTTCAGTAACCGCGGCTTCTTTTAGTGCTAAGGCTTCCTGAGCCTGTTGAAGGGCAAGTTTTTCCTTCTCAGAGGATCTTCGAAACTGCTCCATTATCACGAGAGCATATTTCTTCATCGACTGAAGCTGTTGTCGAAGTTCGTTCAAATCTTCCATCTGACCAGCACTCGAAGAACCTTCGATAAACTCGTCAATGGAATTTTTTCTCGAATAGGATGTGGCCGGTAACGCATCCGAAGGACGAGGCACCATGGTATAGTTGTCAAAAACCAA
The DNA here is from genome assembly GCA_030979885.1 of Lolium multiflorum. Lineage (NCBI taxonomy): Eukaryota > Viridiplantae > Streptophyta > Magnoliopsida > Poales > Poaceae > Lolium > Lolium multiflorum. Next base: position 129,117 of record JAUUTY010000229.1, on the reverse strand, counting down.
CTGGAGAGGAAAAATTTCGATATCAATAACTTGGCAAAATAGATTTTCATTGATTCATTCAGATGTTTACATGAGCATTACAAAAGAGGGTTCCTAGTGAACCAATGGTCAGGTGTCGACAAAGCTACTATGGCAACAGCGACAGAAGAGAAAGAACAAAGCAAAAGACAAGGACAAGACAGTCTACTTGACCTCCAGCTTTGTCGAGCTAGGGGAAGGAGTTGGTTTGCATCCAAGGAAGGAGAGGATCTTCTTCGAGTTCGGCTTGGTAGCTTTAATCAAAGATTGCCACCTCTTCGTCTCCATCTTCTTGACGTCACCAAACTTCGTCCGGTCGACATTTTGTTGGCTTTCGGCAACCAAAGCAAGGGTGCCTTCAACGCCAATCTTCAAGCCCTCTTGCCGGAGACCTAGTCCAAGATTTTCTTCGGGGATGAAGTGCTTGGCCAGTGCAGCGAAGGTGTCGGGTTGTTCTTTCTTCGCGAAGAAGTAGGGGAATAATCGAGAAAATGCCGACTTAGCGCCAGCAATGCTTTGGCGCACTTTTTCTCCATGAATCTCAAGGAGGGAGAGGGCGTCCAGCAGGTGATCATCTTCAAGGTTTTCAAGATCAAAATCCTAATGCATCTTCCCTGCTGAAGACAAGCCTCGGGTTGTCAAAAAGTGCAAAAGGAAAAAAGCAAGGGTTCATGAAGAAACAATATAACTGAGGCACTTACTAACGAAGCGCCGATTTTGTGACTCCAAGCGGGCGATGATCCCTTCCTCGCGAGAAGATTGTCGCGATATGCTCTCGCTCAAGGAATTTTCTGCGTCATGAAGTCTTTTTCGAAGACCCTCGACAGCAGCAGCGTCTGATTCAGCCTTCTCGCGAGCTTTTTCGCTTTGCTCCAACTTGAGGGCAAGAACATCAGCGCGCTTATTAGCCTCAGAAAGGGCCTCTAGCAAAATAAAGGATGACAAATGTTATGACAAAATAGAAGAGGAGAATCTACTCGATGAAAAGAAGCAAGAAAATAATACCTTCCAGCTTATTAGCATGGTCACGGTACCCGATATATTAGGTACCAAGACGAACAAATTCCTTCATCAAAGGTTAAAAGGAAAATGGAGGTGAAAAATCAACATAGGAAACAAAAATTCGACAGCAACAAATAAAAAAGGAGGGCCGAAAAGGCTGAAAAGTTCAACAAACATGGATGAAAGGAGCCCTTACATCGTCCATGGGAGGAGTCGCAGAGCTACCAGTCAAAAGACTTGATTCTTTGCCCAGCTCAATCCTCGCCTTCTTCGGTGACGGGGCATGGGGGCTCCCGACAGGAGTCGGATGACCTATGACCTGTTGAGGAGGCGAGGTTTCGTCCGTAATAGGGCGAGATTCGGAGATCACTAATGTACGAGACGTACTCATTAGCGCAGTCACGTTAACAGGAGGATCCTCTTCCTCGTCGCCACTGAGCGCCAAGAAAGAGTATAAGAAACGATTCACATGCAAAATTTCTGGTGCATAAAAAAAGTGGGGGCGACAAAGACTTACGAGGTGACAAGGGCATCATCATAAGGGTTGAAAATTGTCCCCTCTTCTTCGGGAACAGCTTCTTCGGCATGAGATTTGCCGGCTTTGGAGGTGCCGGAGTCTGCGACCTCATCCCTCTTCCGCTTGTTCATCGGAGAAGCAGCAGATGGAAGAGAATGCGTAGACTCGGAGGCCTCAGACTCAATTTCTTTTTCAGAGGAAGCCGCGGATTTGTGGGAACCCGCAACTTCGCTCTCAGGGCGAGAAGTGCCCTGGTTCTCGTCGGTGATGACGGTTCATTCTTCAACTTCCCCGCCTTCAGGAAGAGGAGGAAGTGAAGATAAAACTAGATGTTTCTACAAGGAAAAAACATATATCGACAGTAAGTTACACCAGGGAGTTAGCAAAATAGCAGTCGACAAATGTTAAAAAAATAGCAGTCGAGAAAATAGTAGCAAGGACAATGATAATTTACCTTGGGGAGGGCGTTGGCGCCGCTATACGGCTCCACGCGACAGGAGGATGGAATGTCGTCTTTCTTGCTCAACGACGAAATCTTGCGAACAAGCTTCTCCAAGTCTTTTATTGATAGATCCTTGGAGAAGCGGTCCACGTCTTTGGCGCCAGCATACATCCAGAGAGGGTTTCTGCGAGCCTGAAGAGGTTGCACCCTAATTCTAAGGAAGTACGCGGTAATTTGAATACCCGATAGTTCTTTACCGCGGGTATTCTGGAGTTCGTGGATGCGCTTCATTAGAGCATCTGTCGCCTTTTTCTCTTCATCAGAAGCTTCGGCGTCCATAGAATGGCGACGACAGATTTTCTCGCCGCCATCAAAAGGAGCGACATTATATTCTTGCACATCATTGTGCTCTTCATGGATATAAAGCCATCTTTTGCGCCACCCTTGAACAGAGTCAGGAAACTTGACATCGAAATATTCGACATCTGGGCGGACACATATAACTACACCACCTATATTATAGGCGGTGGTGTGGGAGCTGTTGCGGCGGACAAGGAATATGCGTTTCCACAGGCACCAATTGGGAGGGGTCCCGAGAAAGCATTCACAGAGGGTGATAAAGATTGAGATGTGAAGAATGGAATTGGGGGTGGGATGATGGAGTTGCAAGCCGTAAACAAAGAGCAACCCACGAAGAAATTTGTGGACTGGAGTAGCTAAGCCGCGGATGAGGTGGTCGACAAAGGTTACCGGATATCCATTGTGCGGCGTGGGGTAGCTCTCTTCGCCGGGGAAGATCAGCGTCTTTTCCTGCTTCATGAACCCGAGCTTCTTGAGCAGGTTCACGTCTTGATTGGAGATCCTAGATCTCTCCCACTCGGAAAGTTGCAGGTCTTCCGTCGCCATGGGAGAGGTGTGCTTGGTGAGCTTCGACCCCGGTGGCATCAACAATGGCGCAGGTGAGAGTGGGAGTGCGGTTGAGCTCAGGAGGTTTTGGTTGCAGTGGAGGATTTTTGGAGAGAGAGCAGAGATGCGGCGCAGCGAAGGGGAGAACAGAGGAGGAAGATGATCCTTTATAGAAAGCTTGCGAATCGACGCACCGTTGGATGCACCAATAATGGACTAGATGTTCTACACGTGGCTTACAAGGGTAAAAACGTATTTACACTGGGATGGAACTGAACAGGCGCTACAGTGCGTGATAAGGGCTAAGCCCAAGGGTGTGCCCGATCTTCACGGATTTGGATGGGATTCGTGGGGGAGGTGGAAGAACACGAAGAACGTGGCTGGAAAGCGGGGTGGATCGAAGATACAAACGCAACACACACACACACACACACACACACAACCGGTTGTTCTTCGTTGGCCCGATACACCAACCTAATGGAATTGCAAGAAAAAGACCCACAAGGAGTAGAATCCCTCACAAAAGATTGGCAATAGCAATTGATAGAGTCCAAAGAGGAAAAGAGTGCAAATAGATAGATTTGCAAAAGAAAAAGATCCAAAACACTAGAATTCCTAGAATGGAAGAGATCAACTACCTAGAAGAGTAGATAACTTCGTAGATTGGTAGATCTAGAAGGGTTTCCCGCGGGAAGGAGCATAGCTCATGTTTTCTCTTACATCAAGTCTAATCTCAGATCTGAGCCAACAAGGCTATTTATAGTGGATGGGGCGAAGGGGTAAGTTACATGCTGAATCGGCCAGTTTTGGTGCTGAAACGCGTACGGGCGGAAGTTCCGGTCGGGTGGAAGTTCCGGTCGTCTTGGACGGAAGTTCCGGCAGGATTCCTGTAGAAAGCATCTTGGCGGCATCTGGGCGGAAGTTCCGGTCCTGAGGGCCGGAAGTTCCGGTCGGGCCGGAAGTTCCGGTCGGGCCGGAAGTTCCGGCCAACTTCCGGCCTAGTTCTGGAAATTGTCGATTTCCTTGTGGCACTATCCAGTGTTGTTTTGGCGCAATTTCGGAACTAGGGCGGAACTTGGGCGGAAGTTCCGGTGGCCGGAAGTTCCGGTCCCTCGGGGCGGAAGTTCTGGCTGGATGCTTTTCCTGGGCGCTGGAAGGCATCTTGGAGGCATCTGGCCGGAAGTTCCGGTCCTGGGGGGGCGGAAGTTCCGGCTGGGGCGCTGTAGCTCCATCTTCTTCATTTCCAACTTCCTGTTCATTGGCTTGGTCTCCATGGCTTGTATCTTGACCGATGTACCTGATTGAACACAAGGTATTTGCATGAAGTAGCATGCCATCCAAAGAGGTATCGAATGTATACGTGGAAAGGAGCGAATTCACCTCTTGGTGTATGGCTTGGGCTCGAGCTCGTGTCATTGGGTCACGAGGAGGGCTTGTCGGTCTTGATGTAGTGTCGACCTTGGGTAGGGCTACATCAGTGCGCGTGCCAGAAAAAGTGGAGGACGTGTGCCCCCCACTTGCGTAACGTGTCAAACTGCCGCAGATTTTGGGTCCACCAGTCAGTGACAGGACCGAACTCGTGCTTTCGTGATACAGGGGTTGTGGCCAACGTCAGCACTGACATCACTTTAACAAAGGAAATTCTCGGCAATGGTAATCTGAAGACTGGTGAAAAAATAGAAGTGACAAAATTTCGAGAGTCTTTGAACAAATACAAGTTTTTGATCAAATGCTCGGGGGCTACTTTGGAAAAAGGAAACCTCGACTATGGCAAAATAGAAAAGGTGAGAGCATATGATCAAATACAAGCATTTGCCCATAGCCTCGGGGGCTACTCCCATTGGGAGCGCTGGTCGCGCACTCGAGAAAGACAAAAGAACTCAAAAAAGATGACAATATAGCGACAAAAGGCGTTAAAATGTTGAGCCTACAACCAAGTACAAGTCCTTGGCTGTAGCCTCGGGGGCTACTCCCATCGGGAACGCTGTTCGCGTGCCCGATGAAATTATAAAGAGTATGATGAGCATATTTCGAGTTATACAAATAACTCTTCATATACTCCCATCGGGAAGGCAAGATAATTCATCCGTTGACTCGAATAAATGTGCTATTCCAACAGCCGAAAAAGCACTCGACAATATATTATCAGAGCGCCTCAGTCGCGGATAATCTTTGAATGCCGCTGCGAAGGTAAGTCCCCGGATCCGTCCTGAGCGGCGTGGCACCGTCTCTGACGACGGCTTGCTACTTTTTTCCGTATCAACAGATACGAAGAAAAATCCTAACGGACGCGTTAGGTACCCGATAAAACATGACTGGAACTCGGCATATGGTAAGACCTTAAGCGGCACGTGTCGAGTTACGCCAGTATCCCGAGATCATGTCCAGGGACGTGATCTTAAAGTAGGTTTTTGCGGATTGCCACTAGAGCAGTTAACTAGTACCTGATCCGTCAGATGAACTAGCCCCAATTACCGTTATCCCTGTACAATATATAACTATTTTATTAAAGATATGTGATAACTCGAAGAAGTTATATGATGATTGTAAAGTTGGAGATTTTCACCGATTCTTCGATTCAAGCAAAATCTCGGGGGCTACTGACATAGGCATCCCCAATGGGCCTGCCGAAGATGGTACCCGGGGTTTACTGAAGGCCCATAGGTCGAAGAATATGAAGTTCGGAAGCCCAATTAGTTTTTAAGGAAAGATAGAGTTGTATTAGGAAATATAGAGATTTGTAACTTTACGGGTTGGACTCAGAGAGTCTCCCGGAATCTATAAACTTGTGTAATATGATACCCTCGGCTCCGCCTCCTATATAAGGGGGAGTCGAGGGACAAAGAAAGGATTGAATCTATTGTCAACATAACCCCAGTTTCTTATTCGTCGAGTACTTTTCGGCTGAAACCCTCGAGATCTACTTTCCCTCTACTTCCAACTAAACCCTAGTCTACAATCCGTAGGCATTGACAGGTTAATCCCTTGTCACCTGCGGCGAGTGAGACTGATGATGCACCCCCTTGGGCATATCCCCATCAGTTGCAATATAGGTAACCAACTCGGCATGGAACACATGGGTAACCATCAGATAGATAAACTCTAAGGCATCAATATCGCGGTGTAGTCTAGGGAGGTCCTTCAAAACAACATAGACAAACATCACCATAGATTCTTACTATATGGTTGTGTATATTGTAAGGTTGTCGGGATAGCTCCTTCCGAGATATGTGAAAACGGATCATGTCATTGCACCATAGGTATCCGTGGGTATCGATTCATAAGTAACCGCATGATAGATGAACCCACTGCTCGTGAAGTACTTCTAATGTTGGCGAAGGTATCCTTTAGTTGCAAAGTAGGTAACCACCTCGGCGTGTAACATGTAGGTAACCACGGGGTAGATAAAATCTGAAGCATCAATCAATATTGTAGTGTAGTCTGGTGAGGTCCTTCAAAACATAGACAAACATCACCATATATTCTTACTATGGTTGAGTATATCATAAGGCTCTCGAGTAAGGTCCTTTAGTTTTGGGTGACGGCATCCTAAAGCTTTAATATAGATATCCACATTGACATGGACATGCATTCGTCCCGTGTGGTATTGATAAGGTTATTTCGACATATGTAAAAAATGGATCATGTCATTGTATCATATGTATCTGTGGGTACCGATTCATAAATAACCCCGTGTGATAGACGAACCCAATGCAATGCTATCTTATAGTTGCCTGGTGAAGTCCTTCTAATGTTGGCGAAGATATCGTAAAGCTTTAATATAGGTAACCACCTCCACGTGGAACACATATGTAACCACAAGGTAGATAAACTCCAAGGTATCAATATCACGGTGTAGTCTGGTGAGGTCCTTCAAAACATAGACAAACATCACCATAGATTCTTACTATGGTTGTGTATATTGTAAGGTTGTCGGGTTAGGTCCTTTAGTCTTGGACGATGGTATCCTAAAGCTCCTACCGTTCTATCATAGGTAACCTAGTAAGGCTCATTTTGACATGTGGGAATAAAATCATAAATAACCGTGTGGGATATGAACCCAATGTAGTGATATCTTATAGTTGCCTGATGAAGTCCTTCTAATGTATGTAACACCTCGCACATGGGACACATAGGTATCCTAATCTTGAGCCCAAGAAGTTCTTTTTTCGAGCTATCCAAGCATATGTATCTCGAACCATGATTTCTATGGTAACATCATACTCAAATTGTAACCATGATTTCTATAGTAACATCATACTCAAATTGATAATTCGTTCGGTGCCAAAGAAGTTCTTCTCCGAGATAATAAGATATCCATGCACGTCTTTCAGAGTAAAAAGAAATATGGAGTAGTTTATTTTTGAACCTATAGGAAACATAGAAAATCTTAATCCGTAGTGGATATATGCTTTTCATAATCAACTGAGGAATTTTTTAGTACCTTCAAATTTACGATTTGTATTGAAGATTTGTTTGGCGCCAGTTATTATCAAAGTTCTGCATTAGCTCTAGCAATTATGATGTTTGAAGACATCATAAGCAAAGTCAAGTGTAGCAGTCCGACAACACAACAAGTGAGTAGCAGCAACAGTGCACTGGACATCACCATTTCGGCATTTCAACATACACCAGCTCTGAGAAACTGCGTTTATGAAAATCAGATGTGTTTCTCTCCATAATACGGCATATGCATATTGAGACAACACCCCATCCGAAGGTTCACAAACAAAACTTATCATAATTGTAGCATTAAAAGTTCAGATTCAGAGCCATCCCTTAGGACGGGATGGGATACTAAATTCAGTTTAAAATCCATTTCTATCTAGAGGGATTAGACTAATCACTGCATAGTCAAACAAAACAAAACAAAACAATTCATCCCTCTCCTTTTGGAACAGGCTATATGCCTTCAAAATTCAAACAACATCCTTTGACTATCTTGGTAAGTCATACAACAATATTCTGGTACAGACGAGATCTTTCATCGCTGTCCTCTTGCAGATGCAGACATGCATTTTTCTTCTACAAGCGGTTGGCGGCTCTCTGACAATGCATGAAAAGATAAACGACCTCATTGTAAGTTGTAGCTGGTACCTTTCACATCTAGCAAAATTGCGAAAAAAGAGAGGACACTTTCTGATAAACTAGTAGAAATTTAGATACAAGGATAAACAATCCTTCCTCTAAGAACCACAAGCTTCAGTTACAAAACAAAAGTGACGTAGCCGAGAAGATTGAGACAACTAAAAACAGGAACATGCAACTAGGTACAGCTTCACACATCCTTCCCTACAGTTCACTATAGTCTGGAACATCACATATTCACATGTGACAGGTGCCTAGCAGTTTATCCAAGTCTCAACATCTAAACTAGAAAAAATCATCTCAAGTGGCCTTTATTGCTTCCCACAGTATTGCAATGTAAGTAGACTTAGCCTCACAATGTATAAAAAGTCCAAATCAACAGTTCTAGTTTTATACCTTGCAAATAATTTCAGTTATCTGACAGGTATAGTTCGAAACTTTGGCAGAAACTATAGAAAATGGGTGACTAGGAGAAGGTATTTGCGTCCTCCCTAAAAGATCAGTTCCCATGTGGAGATGCATCAAGCAGAAAGTCACAGGTAGGAAGAACTTGCAAATATACTTGGGCCTGGACAGAATCAAACCAGAACTACAACAACTGTGAGGAGAACGGTGATGACATTTCAGAACATTATAAATTACAGATCAATGAATGAAAACTCGCCATTTGGAGAGCAATTTTAGAAACATGCACTTGTGTCACTGAGCACACTTGAATGTATTGTGAATGGTTAACATGTTATCACTAGGAATGATGTATGGGAAAACAATTCCGGTAGGTATTTATGCCACTATGTTCAAATAGCACGCATGATAGATTTCAGATGCTCTTGCATAAAACAATGCAGCTCGTAAATCACAAATAAAATTGCACAAGGCTTGCTATTATTTTATAAGCAACAACAGGAAAACAATGAATTGTGCTCCATGAAAGTGACCTCCTTCTGGAAAGCCGAAAAGGAAAACTCGATAAGACGATAACACAAAAACACATAAAATTGTGATATCTGGGTTTATAAGCAACAATGTACTTCATGAGATAAAATGGAGCCCTTGGCGTTGAACTTTTAGCATATATAGTTGGTGTTAAGTACTGCTGGTGTGCCTGTTTCAAGAGCTCAGAGAAGTAGACACTGCTCTTCTAATAGTTAGAGCGCCACCTGCAGATGTAGTATGGTAGGCTGCAAACTGAAACAATCACATACTCGCATGCAGCAGTTCATTGCAAAGATCAAGGAAAATAGGTGGTATCTAAAGTACAATGCATGCTGCTTTTAATATCACCCATCCTTACTGCTACTTGTTCATTGTACTTGCAGTTAATTGCAATTCACAGGAAGTGAAAGAAAAGAAGCACACAAAGGACGGCAATATATATTCTTCGGAACCTGATGCAAGCCAACCATTCTTATATGTAGAATGAAATCTATCATAAGAATTTGTTAAGCAGGAATTATAGTTAGCCTCATTGTCATGTGTACTCCAAATTTTTGCAACTCATATACTGTTTCTAGATTAGGTCCTATGCATATACTGTTCCTAGAATTAGTAGGACTATATACACGTCTCCGGACAGCATTAGCCTAATCGAGTAATCTTGTTGGAGCAGCAATGCGGCATGGTAATCTACTTCTCTCTGTATGCCACATCTTACTATTGCCCCATAGATCCCAGGCTAATTCAACCTAAACTAGTATGAACATGGTCATTGTTCTCTCACCATCTGTGCCACTAACCATTTCTGAATATTGGTCTATGCTGCTAATGGCATTCCCCTTCTAATATCATATTCAGCTACCAGAGAATAAACATGACTGGTAACAAAAAAGGGTGTGCAGCAAACTTCCGGGTGACTAACCTCTGTTTCCAGGAGGCTCCGATGGAGGGGACTCGCTTGATGTCGGCGTATGCGAATCAGCCGGCAATGTTGCATCATTCTGCTTGTCAGGTATTGGCTCGTTGCTGCAGACTCCATCCTCCCCAAAATGGGCTTGCCATGGATCAGAAACTGGCACGCTGGAATCAGAACTCAAGCTGGACGGAGAAGTGCAGGCGCTTGTCTTGGAACCCTGAATCGGAATGCTTGGTTCCCTGTCAGGCGCAAGTTGGTGGATTGGCCAAGGGGGAAGGAGAAATCGTGCGTGCGGGTGGTTCTGGAGGTTTTCATTTTTGTGGTCAACGTTTTTTTTTACGTCGCGGGACTAAGGCGCACACGGGTTTCATCCGGTTTTTCTCCCGATGCGGAGGGCGAACGACGCGGTTTTTTCCGATGGACGACGGCTAATTAACGTACGGACACCACCAATACGTGTTTAATAGTAAAGATAGAAGATACACACGACGGATTGCATTGAAAATTGTCAATTCGAAACGAAAGCGCACACTTAACCTGGAAAGGTAAGATGCCTCGGTGGTGGTCCATTGTGCAATCCCCGCACCAAAAAAAAGACATTGTCTAACGAATTAGTGGCCCATTTCAGCACGCACGGCATGTAGCGTCGACGTGCATATTTGTTTCATAGTCTATCAAACAGCCGTCAAACAATAACAAATTAGTAAATAAAAAAGAAGTTTCCCTATAAAAACACTATCTTGTTCGTACATAACGTATGGAAACAGAACTACCGAAACGTACGTATTCTTCCAAGAACATTTCACGGGCAGACGACGTACTAGCTTACTTAATTAATTACCATTTGGCCGGCGCGGTAGTACTATTTATGCATGCCATTGCTTCCTAGCTTTACACAATTACATTCGCATCTAAGCTTGATCGATCTCAGAGATAGCTTAGTTAAGCTCAGCCTAACACCAGGATTAACAAATTAAGATGTCATCTTCTATGGCGAGTTCTTTGCTTGCCCTGCTTGTGGCGATCGTCGTGCACTGCATCGTCCATGCATCGGCCTCCGGCACGAACCCCACAGCCGGGTTCGTGAAGGTGGATCTGACTGACGGCAACTTCCAAGTACAGAGCCCTTACAACGTGCCGGAGAGCCAGCGGTTCCGATACAGTCACGGTATCCGTCAGTTTTGGGTCCTTGAAACCGACAAGCCCTTCAACACTGCCACCCACACCAACCCCCGCACCGAAGTCAGGCTCCGGGTAAGTTAACCACCTGCAATCCATGATCTAACTAGTTTCAACATGGCATTTCTGCATTTGTAGCTAGTTTCAACGTGGCATTTTTGCATTCGCTTATCGTCTGTCTCATGAAAAAGGAAATGAACTTTAATTAAGCGTTTGAAAATGGTTGCAGGGGCACGATTACTCGTCTGGAGTGTGGCAGTTTCAGGGATACGGGTATGTGCCGTCGGGCACATCCGGCGTGTCGGTGATGCAGATTCACAACGAGGAAGGGGCGGAGCACTCAACGGTGCTGATGTTGCATGTTTACGACGGTGTGCTCCGTTTCTACAGCGGGCAGGCCGTGGAGGGGAACATCTATGACCGTTGGTTCCGGCTGAACGTGGTGCATGATGTGGATAGGTCCACCGTGGCTGTGTACATTGATGGGGAGAAGAAGTTTGCAACTGATGTAACCCCTAGCCGGTCATACTATTTCAAGTTCGGCGTCTACATGCAGCACCACAACTGGTCGCCCTGCATGGAGTCGCGTTGGACCAACGTCACCGTCTACAGCAAGCCCTAGGCCATCAACCCACTTCATGTGTACATATGTACCTACAGATATGGCTGGTAGCATACAATTTTTTTTATTTTGCCGTTGGATCATATACATATTTTATTATTTTTTTTATGGTGAGAACATATACATAGTGTAGAACTATGCTTATATCTACTGTAAATGGAGCTGTATAAAATATTGCATGATTTTTTTTTTTTGAATTGACTATTTTATCAGTAGTCCAATTTTTAAACCTGATCTCGGTCACTTCTCAAAGCTTTTCGATCAACACATAACACTGTTCTCATCTAAACCTCGGGCACTAAGCCGATAGTAGTTTACTAAACTTACAAACATCGCAACCCCAGACCCATGCATCTTCATTCTCCAATCCTCACTCTCAAAAAAAGGCCATAAGCCCTTCAACACTGCCACTCACACCAACCCCCGCACCGAAGTCAGGCTCCGGGTAAGTTAATCACCTGTGAGCCATGATCAAGATAATTTCAATGTGACATTCTGTATTTGCTTCTCCTATTTTACAAGAAAAATTGAAGTAGCTCTAATTATAAACGTCTACAACAAAATCAGCAGGAGTCAGGAGGGGATGCAGGGTAGCTGTAGAGCTAGGACTTACCTGATGAGCAGCTCGGTGAATAACTCAGAGTCTCCGCCCATCATCATCTATGCGAGACCTGCCGCTCGAATCCTCTCTTCCAGGCGCGGCGAACGGCGAGCGGTGAGACCTCGTTCGGAGGAAGGTGAAGGGTAGCGCTGGGAGTGGGACAGAAGATTCAGTGACCGGCCTATATCAAGTCACGCGGTAACTAGACCTTTCATCCGCCTCACATTCTCTATCCAACGGTTTTAATCAAGCGATTCTAAAACTTTGCTAAACTTGTCTTTTTTGCTGCGTCTAAAATATAAATACTTTTTATTGAAACTTTTTCGTACTTACAACATGATTCGTTGGCAACATGTATATTTTTAATTTTGAATTTTTTGATGATTTTGGAAAACGAAAATTCAAAATCATCAAAAAATTCAAAACAAAAAATGTACATGTTGCCAAAGAATCATGTTGTAATTATGAAAAAGTTCTAATGAAAAATACTTTGTATTTTAGAGGCAGAAAAAAAGACAAATTTAGCAAAATTTTGAAATCGGTTGATTGAAGCCGTTGGATGGAGAATGTGGGGCAGATGGAAGGTCCAGTTACGGCGTGACTTGATGTAGTCCAGTCACTGAATCTTCGTCCAGTGGGACAGAAGATTACGCGGTAACTAGACCTTTCATCCGCCTCACATTCTCTATCCAACGGTTTTAATCAAGCGATTCTAAAACTTTGCTAAACTTGTCTTTTTTGCTGCGTCTAAAATATAAAATACTTTTTATTGAAACTTTTTCGTACTTACAACATGATTCGTTGGCAACATGTATATTTTTAAATAAAGCGTCCGCGTCGATGCAAACCCAGCGCAAATATGCGATCGCGTAACGTCCGCTCGCTTCCCCAACGGGCCTGCCTGGCAGTAACCCTAACTCGATCGGCCTCGAATTAAAGCACATCAAACGCGTCAATGTCAACCGCCGGAGTGGCAACCGCGCTGATCAACCCGCCAACCTCCGGAATGAAGCGCTGAACCGCCGCGGAAGAGCAACCGCATGCCTCTTCATTATAGGGCCGCCATTAATCCCTGCAGAAATATAACCCATGCGTCTACTGTAATTCACGTCCAACCGCCTGCTTCTTCTTCTTGGTGGGAATCAAGCCGCCCGGATGGCTGCATTGGTGGGAATCGCCTGCGACGCCAAGTGATCCGGGCTCCACGCCCAGTGATTCTGCCTCCACGCCGAGTGAGGAGGACGAGGACGGAGGCGCCGATGCCAGCGACGGCCAGGAGGAAGACGGAGGCGCCGCTGGCAGCGACGGCGAGGAGGAGGAGGAGGACTCCGACGCCAAGTTCGTCCGGCTGGAGGCGCATGACGACAAGGCGGCGACAAAGAAGGAGGCCAGGGCCCGGGCAAGGGCGCAGGCGCGGGCCGCGCGTCATTGTCGTCGTCCGTTCACCGACGACGACGACGAAGACGACAGTACGTCCGACTCCAACTCCTCCACGGACGCGTCGTCCGCCAGCTCCTCTTCCGGCGAGGAGGTGACAAGCAAGAGGCGCAGAAGTCAGGACGACGAGGCAGGGCCTTCTAGCAAGAAGGTCAAAAATTAGTTTTTAGTTTATTTGTTTTTAAATTTGTTCTTGTTTGTATGTTAAATTTGAACTTTTTCGATTGTAGTAATCTATCCGGTGAACTGTTTATGGCAGCAACAAGATTTTTCTATACTACTTGTTTTCGCGTTAAACTTGGTCATTCATATAAATTGGTGAGTCCTTCAGCAAAAGTGAAGAAAACATAACAGTTGCATGTCTAAAATGCGTTGGATCGCTGAGAGTGGCCCCGACGTAAACGGACATTTCACGTCCACTAGGCCACATAAACGGATAATTTGGGCATCCGAAATGCCCTTATCCGCTGAATGTAGGGGTCAACTGCCCGCGCGTGTGGGCCCAGATGAGCCCTAACGTCCGCTCGATTGAAATATCGGGAAGGAAGGAAGGAAAGGAAGCCGGTCGATTGAAATATCGGGAAGGAAGGAAGGACGGAAAGGAAGGAAAGGGGAGGTCTCCTTCTCCACCAAGCGCTCCATTTATGTAGGCTGACGACCCCCAATCGGGCGGGCTTTCCATCAGACAAATCCCCAAATCAACTTGGCCGTGATGAGGGTTCCTGGCACCTGCTCCGGCAAGCGCAAGCGCTCCTCCTTGCGGCGTTCCCTGGAGTACCTATGCGTGTCGCGGCTCCGTCGCCGCCGCCTCCTCGCCTTCCTCTCGCGCCACGGCTTCAAATCCACATTCCAAGCGTACGGCCACGCCTAAATCTACCCGATTTCATGCTTGCTTGCTAGCATTGGCTCTGACCCACCCTCCCGCCTTCAGGTTGCTCCACGAGACCAACTCCTTCTTCAGCGTCGCGCACCTGCAGCGCCTAGCGAGGCTGGGCCAGTGGGGCGAAGCCATTGGGTACGTTTACCGTTTCGTCCCCAACATCGACTTGCTCGGCGAGGAGGGGAATCTCTTCTTTAGCTTCATCAGCCTACACGAAGTCATTCACTCCATCGCAACCGGCGAGCCGGGCGGCGCCGTGCTGGCGGAGTTGTATGAGCGCGAGCTCCTGAAGAAGCACCCAAACCCCAACCCCGACCTCCCCAACGTCAAGCTCATCCGCATGCTCGCCGACTTGTGCCGCTCCCACCAGCTCAGGTGACTCATGTTTTGCCCCCTCCACATATACTAACTTTCATTACTCACTCCCACTGTGTTTCCATATGTATGTTAGGGCCTCCGTCAACTGGCTCCTCGTCAGGTACAAGGCCGCGGAAATTGCAAAGGGTTTGATCGCTAGGACTCCTGAGTTCAATGACCTGGTCCGCTTGCCCAACTGCCCAGACAAGCCACACAATATTCTCCCCATCCGATCCTGGTATGCTAATTCTATTCCTACTTAAATCTTCACCCTTCTGGGCGATCTAGTCAGCTTCTCTCAATAAGTATACAATTGATTTTCAGTTTGATTACTAATTGTTGTCACCTCGTGTTCATAATATTTAGTTCTCACCCAAGATATCACATGAAGAAAATAGCCCCAATTCCAGCTGCTCATCTTGCAAAATTCTACCTTCAGAAGAAGAGGTACACTATAACTAAACCACTGTTTGGTTATGATGTCTCTGGTTTTCTTTTTCTTTTTAACATCCAGACACTCATGTATGTGCTCTGCTTTGTCCAGCCTGCTATCTTTAAGTCGCTGTGAGGAGAGTTCTGCTGGTATACTTTCTGATACTATGCTATTAACTTCCTTGTAATCATCTTATTCTCTGCGATTAATTATATGCATGCTCAGTGTCAGGGTTATCAGGTGGGGCAACAGCCTTGCTGGCAAAATTTATTGGTAAAGTTCTTTACCCCTGTGTCTTGCCGTTGTTAGCTTCCTGCTTTCATTCAGCTACAATCTATCTGTACTAAACCATTTCCGATTTGTTTCTATTCTTCTCTTCTCTCGTAATGGTTTGTTCATACTGTCTGGAAATTATTATTTTAATATCCAGATATTTCTATGCGAGCTGGTATGAGCCAAGCTGTCCAGGATGAGCATCCAGCCGAAGATTCATGCAATGAAGGTAACTGTACATACATTTATTTATTGTTGCTCCAATGTACCACGCTATTGGAGACAAGAAGGTACTCCCCAGATTTATGTAGGAACCTGACCCCCAATTGGCCAACCCACCCTACCCAGCAATCCTCCCAAAATGCAAGCGGGAGTCATCCGCATCTTGTAACCTCAGCATGATGGAGGTCTCCTTCTCCTTCTCCGCCAAGCGCAAGCAAGTGCGGCATCCACTGGATTACCCCTGCGTGTCGCGGCTTCGTCACCGTCGCCTTCTCGCCTTCCTCCGGTGGCGCTATGGCTCCACCTTCAAAGCGTAGGACAACACCTAAACTTCGTCCGTTTCTTACTTGCTAATGTATGCTCTGCATGGTTCTGATCCTTCATTTGCGCGCACATTCAGGTTTGTCCATGAAACGGATGTGTTTTTCAGCATCGAGCACCTGGAGCGCCTTGTTTTTCTGGGCCAGTGGGACGATGCCATCAAGTATGTGTCCCGCTTCGTGCCGTCTCTTGACAAACTTGGCAGCGAGGGTACTGTCTTCTCGAACTTCCTCCAGGTGCAGAAAGCCCTTCATTCCATTGCCGCCGGCGAACCGTACGGAACTCTGATGGCGATGCAGTATGAGCGCAACCTTAAGAAGTACCCCAACTCTGACCCCGGAACTGTGAAGCTCACCAGAGTGCTCTTGACCATGCTCCGCTGCGAGAATCTTCGGTGATTGATTCTTACCTACCTGATGAATTGACATGATTATGCAGCCATTATAGATTTTCTTTTCAGGTTTTCAACATGTCGTTTTGTATACAGGACCTCCATCGACTGGTCTTGCATGAGATTCAAGGCTGCAGAGATTGTCAAGGATTTGATCACCAAGACTCCCAAGTTCAATGACCTGCTGCGGTTGCCCAACTGCCGAGACAAACCACACACCATTCTCCCCATCGGATCCTGGTATGCTAGGTCCTTCTACCTAAATCCCCACTCATGTTCTGAATCTGATCTATCTTGTCAGACCTTACTCTGCCAAGTATATGGTTGATTTCAGTTTTGGTGGTAATTGATGTGACTTGTACATTATGTCTGTAATCTTTTCTAGTTCTCACCAGAGGCATCACATGAAGGAAAGAGGACGAACTCCATCGTCTGATATTGCCAACTTCTACCTTCAGAAGAAGAGGAGGTACACTATAACTAAAGCATTATTTGGTTTGCTGTTTTTGGTTTTTAATATTCAGACACTGTATCTTCTTTGCTTTATCTAGCCTGCCATCTTCAAGTCACTGTGAGGGGAATTCTGTAGGTATGTTGTACCACAGTATTGTATTATCTTTCTTACAAAAGTTCTTGTAGTAAGCGATTAATCAACACATATTTGTACTTGTAATCATCTTTTCAGTGTCAGGATTGTCATGTGAGGAATCAACCTGGCTGGCCGATATTACTGGTAAACTTTTTTCCCTGTGTCTTCCAGTTTCTACCTTTAGTTACAAACTATCTTTACTGGTATATTTCTTATGTGTTTCTGTAGTTTTGTTTTTTTCTCTCCTAACCGTATATTCATATGTCTTTAACATTTGAATTTCCAGTTGAGTCTCTGCTTGCTGGTTTAGGCAGAGTTGTCCAACAGGGGCACTCATTTAAAGGTTCATGCAATGAAGGTAACAACAAATTTATTTATTTATTTTTTCTCCAACATACCTGTAATCAATTTCCTTTTGTTTTTCACTTCTGCATAGGGTTTTCTTAAGTGTCTTGTGACCATTCCTTCCTTTTAATTTTAGTCTGACATGCTCTTATATAGGGAGTCAATTATAACTCAATTCAGAAGTTGGTGTTTTGCGCGTACTTTGGGTTTGTTACTAATATAATATTGAGGCTCAGGTCATCCTTTGTTACAAGTTACAAGCATTTCTTTGTCGTTTGTTCTTAATCCGGTTTTTTCGTTGCTATTTGGAAGCCCTACTAGGCTCACCCTTAAGAGTAGTTACCATCTTTTGGCCCATGCACAAGTACAATTTTGTCAAGTATTGTTGCCCCTTTGCCCTTAGCTTTCTAATTTCATCGGCCTTTTTTTTGGCCTATTCTTAGATTCTTGAAACTATCTTTGAAAATATTTAAAAAGGGTGTACCTGGGGAAGGATATTGTTGGGGAAGGGTAATCTTTGAAAATATTTGGTGTAGAGAAATTTCCTTGAGTTGTCCATTCAGTGTTCCTTTTGTTAACTGCTTTCCATTCCTTTTTGTTTGCGTTTCCAGATTTCAAAACAACTCATAGTGTCCTTTGCGCCTTGTTGCTTGATAGTGTCCTTTGCGCCTTCTTGCTTGATAGTGACCTTTGCACCTTGTGAGTACTAGTTGTGATTTCTAACTGCGTAAAACAATGCAGGTGTTACCGGTCTTCCAGTCTTGTAGGCTGTGTTTAGTCACTTAATATGCCCTGCTAAAAGTTTGAGGATCTGATCAGAAATAAATGCAGCTATATTCGTTGAATATGAGATTCTGACTGAACATATGATCCCTGTAATTCATCATTGTTAGGAACCACCAAACTTGTCATGGCATGCAGCCCCATGTTAGTTTGAACCATGTTCCTTTTCCACTCTTGCATTTGTTAATTGCTTTATTTATCTTTGTGATTTTTTGGAAGTCATGCTAGACATTATGGATTATTGTCAGAAACTAGTTTACGTGAATTCAAATTGGAACAAGTTCTCTGACCTCACCATTGATCCATGAAACATAGATTGTCAGGAAAATGTTAATCCATTTAGTTAACAGGCATTTCTCTGTATTCTTAAGAGTAATCGTGTGCAGGCCTGAAGCATACAATGATCACTGGATATACTGGTGGCGAAGTTTCTTTTCCAAGAAACAACCCAAAAAAAAGGCCACTCACAACTGTTTGCCAAGTGTTGAATCCAAAAAGGCAACACTTATCTGGAGAGTTTGGTCAAGTAAGTTTTATGTAGTGTTTTTGTGTGCTCATCATGGCATGGTGCTCATTATCATAAACAACATTTCACAGTCCAAGTAAATGCCACCCAGTTTTTAGTTTTTTCTCCAGGCATAAAGCTTATCACTCCATACTATACCTTGTATGCAACAACTCAATTTGTATGATCCAGCAATAACCTGTTTAGCATATTCAGTCAAATAGAATTTACTGGTACGAGGCAATTGAGTATGCTAAACAGATTATTGCCCTTATTCCGCATGCATGCCTTTGAAGCACGCTGCTCTTATTCAGCTTGCATGCTTAATCTATGAGGTGCACCACTTGCAGGGAAATGCAGGAGTCGTCCATCCAGGACGTACGATGTATCAACAGTAAATATCACGAAAATTCCAGGTAACTGACGAATACAGTTTCTCCCGCCTTAGTCTTTTGTACAACGCAAGCATCACTCGAAGTCTATACTAGACTGCTATTTTATTTCCCAGCAGTATATAAGAAAATTGAACTTTTTTTTTATAACCACAGATTGGTCGAAGCGGTAGGATTGCAACTCGCCCAATAAAATCGAGTTACTGATCAAGTGGTGGTCATGGTCTTCCCGCTGTGTTTCCCGGTCTCCGCCGAAGGATGTCTGACTGCCACAGGCCAAGTGTTAGATTATTAGTTTGAGTGATGCAACTCATTTGGTTTGTCTGTTAAAATAGTTACTAAGACTACCCGTGAAGGATGCCTTTGTTTAATTGCTTTGTGTAAATTGTTCGTTACTAGAAAAATCAACTCTTAAGCGGAAATCCACTTTGGCTCATAGTTGTGTGAATGCATTGCGCACAAAGTTTTATGGGCAAGTGGGTACATGGACCGGCACTTTTGGAACCTGGAACATGGGTGCGCGCGAAAAAATCAAAATAATGCTATTTTGAAGTTTTTTTTGAAAAAATACACGCATCTATATTATGTTGGTACACTAGTGGAGACATGGCATTCAGTCCCGGCCTAAGGGCCTTTAATCCTGGTTTCCCAACCACGACCAAATAAACGGGACTAGAGGTGCAACCTTTAGTCCCGATCCTGCTACTAGCCAAGATCTATGTCCCTCCACGTGGACGCCGCGGAGCGGGCTGGGGCCAACACCTTTAGTCCCGGCTCGTAACACGGATCGGGACTAAATAGTCTCTGCCGCGGCAAGAATTAGGATCACTTTCTGTGCCACGGCACGAGTTCATTTTGGTTTGTTAGGGTTTAGGGTTAGGGTTGCCGCGGCAGGAATTTAGACACTTTATGTGCCGCGGCAGGAGTTCATTTTGTTGTGTTAGTTCATTTCAAAATAGTTTTCGTATATTTCTACGCGTACAGGTTTGTACATATAAATATATAAGATAATTTGCCTTACGATATCGATCAAGCATATATAATCGAATAGAGCCCATCTATTCGATTACACGGAACCGACATCAGTAATGGTCCATAGCTACACTAAATCTTCCTTTGTCATCTATAGCTTTCTCCCTTAAAAATTCCGTCAGTTCCTCTGGTGTTGATCTCCCTCGCATGGCGTCGAACTATATAAGTAAATGAGATCAATATGAATATCAATCTTTACTATTAAAGTGAAAGCTGCGTATGGCTGGTGTCACACATGTAAGTAATCACAGAGAGATACCACCGCACTCATCTCCCTAATTCTCTCAACCTCTCCCGCTAGGAACGGCCGCTAAAATAAAGCAAACGGTCGTTGACGAATTCTAGGAAGATTGAAGTGGATAGATGCACAGAAATTTATTAACGTGTCCTTAGAAATCGTGATAGTGCTAACAATGTGTTCTCTATTTACGTCTCTTCTCTCATATATCCTGTGATGATGCGCCAGCCCCTTCACCTCACATATCGCTTACTTGCAGCAGCCGCCGACGACGGCAAGGGCCGTGCAACACGAGCACTGCATGCTGATACTTGCGCTACTAATCGCCCTCTCCTCTCGCCATTTCTGTTTTATCAAATTCTCCATTCTTCTCTGCAGATTACTGCTGGTGGGGAGGTTTCGTTAGGTCATATGAACTATGATGTGGGGATCACATCGGTGGGGGCTAGAATGGTTGGGGTAGCACCGCAACAAGGGAACGACGCCATTCCTGTCGATGGGGGGCTCCGTCCTCAAGGCGAGCAAACGAGGCAGCAGGGGAGCACGACGATGCGCTCCCGCTTCTGACTCCTATGTCGCCAAGGCCTGGTATCCCTGTTTGATCCCTTTCTACTCAATCTTTTTAATTTTTTTTAGGTTTGATCCCTTCAAACTAATAGCCGATAGGAATTTCATGGTGTCTGGCAATAAAACATGCATTCAAACTGTTTGGTGAAATGCCATCCACACAAATTGCAATAAAATCATTGAATTCAATTACTATTGCTTTCTCAAAATGTCCTCTCAACCAGTGAACTCTCCATCTTCCTATGCTCACATAGGATTGACACAATGGGGGCGAGGTCCTCGGCAGGAGCACATGCTCGTCGCGCCAGGACTGGTGTCTCTGCCATCGTAGTCATGCCAATTGGTAGGTGGTTTTGGTAGGTCATGTCATAGTGTCGGCTAGGTGAATGGCCCGGCAGTGCAGTGAATGTAATCCAGTCCTCCGCGGCGGCTAGGATGAGGATGAGCATACCAATTTCACAGAAGGTGTGTTCAAAAGTTTCTTGTGCGGTTTAGCAATTATTGTACATTGTAGATCTTTCAGTTAACCTACTTTGTTTGTATCATGTTTTCTGTGAATGGATTCCGATACAAGCGTGAGCATCGTTGAATGAATTGTGATACAAGCGTAAAGAAGTGGAGATACATGCTTGGAAGGACCATAAGAAGGACAAAAGTTGAGATGGAAATCAATAAAAATTGAGTATAGTTTCCCCGGTTCGATTTCTGTGGCACCTGTACTCTAATTCTTTAAAGTCCCAGTTTCGTTCTATATTTTTATTATAGTTACCTGTCTCGCAGCAGAATGACTACAAGGCATATCCAAGCATTATCATTTACATTCTTCACTGATCAATACAACCACATGAGAAAAAATGAGGTTGGTTGGATATTGGGATTAGACTACTCCAACAAGGACGCAGAGGTGCCCTGGGTCAAGCTACTCGAGTGTGCATCCCAGGGGGGCACTTGGTCCGATGAACTCTACCGCGATGGCTCTGATGTCTAGAGTTTCTAGATTGGTCCAGTGGTCGTACCGGAGTTTTATGCATATCTCCAAGAAGGTTATGTAGAATCCACCTAGTCCGATAAACTCCACTGTGGTGGCACCAACACTTGGAGTTTCTTTATTGGTCCAGAGGTCGTGCCTGAGTACTTATGCCCTGCCTTAAGGTGGCATTTAGAATCCAGTCATCATTGCCTCTGGAAAGGTTTGTCAGATTTTTTAGATAAAGGGAATATATTAATATCAATCCAGCCTCTGCAACAAAGTCCCACCCTAATGGCAGTATGGATGCACACAAACAAAAAAAAGTAAAGAAAACTAAGAAATAAAAGCCCCGCTACAGCCTTCTAGACCTAGCAACAACAATACAACCACCACCGTGACAACACCTGAAGTACAGACTCTCCAAAAGCGACGCCTCCAAGAAGGGAACAGTGCACCAGCGCCGTCGTCGCCCGACCAATGTCGAACATGCACGCCGTTGTGGGCACGGCCCCGCTATGATGGACGCCACAAACCACCGCGAGGTCTTTCCATTCACCACCACACTCCCCTAGCACACATCTATACACGCCAGAAAGAAGAGACACTAGTTTTCTCTACATTGCTCACGTTCGTGTCCGACACCGTCAGTCAAAGTATTGAGGTAGTCATCGATGTCGTCGACCATTTCTTCTCTTCTTTGCATGGTTAAACGTGTCTAGTTCATATCTATCTAATGTGTCTGGTCTCACCTCATGCAGTTCTTTGTGGATGTCAATCTCGTCTCGGCACCCCGCAGGCCACCTCCTCCGTGCCATCGTTGTAGAGTTCCGTTTAAAAATCTAATCCTACCCGTGTATTGCCCCTTGTATCAGCGTCATGGCCCCACTTGTTATTCGATATACCGAAGCCCCACTTGTCCGTGTTTTGGTCAGGGATACGGCGATGCTTACGGTCAAACAAAGATGGATGGTCTGACGTGTCTTTGCGGGCTCTATGTGGCCCCACTACTCAGCAGATAACGATCAAAGTTGTTAACCCATCGGGAAACCGGCCGTTACTGATTTTTTGACCATTTCAAACATATTGAAAATATCCAGCATTCAAAAACCCAATAAACAAGGAGAATTTGAAAATAATTTTACACGCCGACCGAAATTTTTTCGCGAGATTGAACGAAAATTTTATACAGTTTTCGCGGGATGGAGCCACACGGAGGGAGTCCAAAAGAGGACCAAGTTCATGTGTAAATTTGGCTTCTCTCTCCCCACTCCCATCCAGTCAACTATCTCTCTCGGTCTCGCACACCCGTGGACGAGGCGCCATGGCGGCGGTCGTGGAGAACAGGAGGGGTAGTTCTGTAAACACCACCAGATCCGGTGTACATATCTCATTCTCATATCTCATCCAGTCCCCGAGAGCATGGATCTGGTGGTGTCGAGCTCATCCTCCTCCCCTTACTTCTCCTCCTGCAGCGTCTCCCTTTCGCCCAAATTTGGTGGTGTCGGGCTCATCCTCCTCCACCTCCTCTGTGCTCTCCCCTTGGGCCAAATCGGAACCGTCCGTACCGGGAGACTTATGAGGACATCTCTACCTCACTACTACCTCCGTCATTACAAGAAGATGTTCCTGCTGTGAAGCTCAAGTCCAATGAAGTTAGGATTGGACCAATGACACGAGCTCGTGCGAAGCTACTTAAACAACAGGTGAACTTGTTCCTAAACGATACCTTGATTAATGAGAGCTTTATACTGCCTAAGTATTGTTACTTATGTATCATCAGGTATGAAGAGGAGCCAAGCATCGCACGAGGAGGAGAGGAGCAGCTGGACGTGAAGCTGGACATGGAGCTGGACATGAAGATATCTCATGGACACGCGAGGGGGAAGCGGGAGGCATGCGCGAGAGGAGGTGAAGTTCCAGCCGGCGCCAGGACCGGTCGACCGGCCGTACCGCCGGGTCACCCGGTCCCAGGGCCGGTCACCGGCCCCCATGCCGACGTAGCCCGGTCCAAACCGGGTTTTCAACTTGTGCCAACCGGGGTAGGTCCAGTAAGCCAGGATGCCCCGCCCGGTTGTCGACCGGCGCCGGACCCGGTCCAGACCGGACCGGCCGGTCCCGGGCCCGGTAAACCGGATTCCAGACCGGTCGTGTCCGAGTCTGTCTCGACCAGATCTATTCTGGGTCGGTTATTCTTGTATCTTTTCGACCAGAAGTCGTCCCGGACGCCTATAAGTGCCCAGGACGCCCCCTAGCTGCTTTAGACCACGTTTAAGATAAACCCTAGTTCTTAGTTGTTTGCTTCGTAAAACTATTGAATCCCCTACACTATATTGCTTGATATTGTGTAGAACTGAAAGTCTTGTGTGATCTGCTGTTCCATTGGGAATTAGACGGTTGCAACTTACCGCTTCGTGGTCGGCGGCTACGTGCGCAAGTGTGTGGAGTTGCGAATATCTTGCAGGGTTGAGAGCTGTTGCATTGGCGGCAGGGACCAATCGAGAGATCTCGTTGCGTCATACAAGTTATCATCCACCTCATCCAAGTTATCTCCGCTGCCATCACCTTGTGATCATCATCACCACCGTTTCTTAGTAAGAAGATCGGGCCACCCCCTTATTATCTTGGTATCAGATTTCAGCGTTTCCTCGGTAAGCCATCCACAATCCACCCCATAGTTGAGTTGTGAGTGTTTTCCTATCCAGAAAAAAGCCAAAAATATTAGGGTTAGGGTTTGCCATAGCCATAGATTGCACTAATTTCGAGTTTTAGTTGCTTTTCGTAGTTGTTTTTTGCGTATCTTTTTCCTGCCATCTAGTTGTTAGGGTTTGAGTCTCTACTATCATCTAGTTTTCGTTTTTGTTACTCCGAGTCCACATAGCATACAGTGTGTTTGTCCAAAACATAGCCACATCCTTTCGATATACGTGACTAGGAACTTCCCCAGAAGAGACTAGTTTTACCGCTCGACAGGCTGCTCATTAGGTTATTGGTGCGTTGCACTTTTCTGTTGGCAGTGTTATTAAGGAGTTGTGTCATAAAATAAAATAAAATAAAACGAGAAAATAGAAAAGAAGCAAAAAAGAGCTACATAGTTGCGTGTTCTACAAAATAGAAAAATCCAAAAAGAAAAGTGAAGTGCTAGAAAAATCAAGTGAAGGCTTAAGTTTACTTTACTGCACCCGTAGGTGAGCAATCTTGTGCCTGTTTCGTTGAGCTTTGCTAGTGTCTCTCGAGTGCTTTGCAACCTTTCCTCCATATAGTTGCATTGCCACATTTATCGCCTTGTGTGAGTATCTTTGGTTGTCTACGGTCAGCGCTAGAGCTTGTTATTGGTGCAAATAGGTGGCCTACCTACAGCTCCACATATATCCTGCTTTGCCATGTGATTGTTCTTATACCCTTGATATTCGCTTCGCTACATCCGTGCACTAGTTGTTACTACAAGTGGTAAGCAACACTAATTTACTTTGGAACGGTAAGATTTCCTTTTCTTATCAGTTTTGAGTGAGTTGTGAGAGTACCACCATATATTTTTGATTTAGTGCACTAACCTACTAATCATGTCTGCTAGTGATCACAAAATTGTTAACCAGGGAGTATGAAGCTCTTCGTAATGAGATGCGACGTGAATTCCACATTCAGGATGATGAGCTGAGGAAAGACGTCACAGAGATCAACCAAAAGTTGGATGCTACTAATGCGACCCTCACTGCAATGGCTGATCAAGTGATAGATATCCAGCGCAGTCTTCGAACTTTGACAATGACGGTTGAGAATCGTGCAGTTCAACAGCAACAACGACATGAAGACGCTAATGAAGTACCTGGTCGTGGGGATCGTCCGCGTGGTTGGGCTCCACTGGGCCGCAATGGTCGTGGAGATGATGAAGAATATGGATTGGGTAAGCCCAAGTTTTCTATACCCAAGTTTGAAGGAGGAGCTGATGTTGAAGAATACCTCACTTGGGAGCTCAAGATTGAGAAGCTATGGAATTTACATCCACATTACACTGAAGATAGGAAGATCAAGCTTGCTTCTTCCGAATTTGATGGTTATGCATTGCGCTGGTGGGATGCTCTTGTTCGTAACCTCCAAGAGGATGGTGAGCAAACTATTAGCACATGGCGTGCTATGAAGGAGGCGATGACTTCTCGCTTTGTACCTACAAATTACTTGTGCAATATATTTGATAAATTGACCCTATTGAGACAAGGTGTGTGATACGTCTCCGACGTATCGATAATTTCTTATGTTCCATTCCACATTATTGATGATATCTACATGTTTTATGCATACTTTATGTCATATTTATGCATTTTCCGGCACTAACCTATTAACGAGATGCCGAGCCAGCTTCTGCTGTTTTTGGTTTCAGAAATCCTAGTAAGGAAATATTCTCGAATTGGACGAAATCAACGCCCCAGGGGCCTATTTTCACACGAAGCTTCCAGAAGTCCGAGGGAGAGACGAAGTGGGGCCACGGGGCGCCGCCACACTAGGGCGGCGCGGCCCAGGGGGCCCGCGTGGCCCTAGCATGTGGGGCCCCGTGACGCCTCCTGACCTGCCATTCCGCCAACTTAAGGTGTTCGTCGCGATACCCCCAGTACCGAGAGCCACGATACGGAAAACCTTCTAGAGACGCCGCCGCCGCCAATCCCATCTCGGGGATTCAGGAGATCGCCTCCGGCACCCTGCCGGAGAGGGAATCATCCCGGAGGACTCTTCACCGCCATGGTCGCCTCCGGAGTGATGAGTGAGTAGTTCACCCCTGGACTATGGGTCCATAGCAGTAGCTAGATGGTCGTCTTCTCCTAATTGTGCTTCATTGTCGGGTCTTGTGAGCTGCCTAACATGATCAAGATCATCTATCTGTAATGCTACATGTTGTGTTTGTTGGGATCCGATGGATAGAGAATACTATGCTATGTTGATTATCAATCTATTATCTATGTGTTGTTTATGATCTTGCATGCTCTCCGTTATTAGCTCTGGCCAAGTTTTTGCTAGTAACTCCAAGAGGGAGTATTTATGCTCGATAGTGGGTTCATGCCTCCATTAAATCTGGGACAGTGACAGTTCTAAGGTTGTGGATGTCTGTTGCCACTAGGGATAAAACATCGATGCTATGTCTAAGGATGTAGTTGTTGATTACATTACACACCATACTTAATGCAATTGTGTGTTGTTTGCAACTTAATACTGGAAGGGGTTCGGATGATACCTGAAGGTGGACTTTTTAGGCATAGATGCATGGATAGGTTCTATGTACTTGTCGTAATGCCCAATTAAATCTCACAATACTCATCATATCATGTATGTGCATGGTCATGCCCTCTTTATTTGTCAATTGCCCAACTGTAATTTGTCCACCCAACATGGTTATTCTTATCGGAGAGACGCCTCTAGTGAATTGTGGACCCCGGTCCATTCTTTATCGAATACAATCTCTGCAATACTTGTTCTACTGTTTTCGCAAACAATCATCATCCACACTATACATCTAATCCTTTGTTACAGCAAGCCGGTGAGATTGACAACCTCACTGTCACGTTGGGGCAAAGTAATTTGGTTGTGTTGTGCAGGTTCCACGTTGGCGCCGGAATCCCGGTGTTGCGCCGCACGATGGCGTGTAACTCACACGTTCGTTGGGAACCCCAAGAGGAAGGTATGATGCGCAGCAGCAAGTTTTCCCTCAGAAAGAAACCAAGGTTTATCGAACCAGGAGGAGCCAAGAAGCACGTTGAAGGTTGATGGCGGCGGGATGTAGTGCGCGCAACAGGGATTCCGGCGCCAACGTGAACCTGCACAACACAACCAAAGTACTTTGCCCCAACGAAAGGTGAGGTTGTCAATCTCACCGGCTAGCTGTAACAAAGGATTAACCGTATTGTGTGGAAGATGATTGTTTGCGAGAAAACAGTAGAACAAGTATTGCAGTAGATTGTATTTCGATATAGAGAATGGACCGGGGTCCACAGTTCACTAGAGGTGTCTCTCCCATAAGATAAACAGCATGTTGGGTGAACAAATTACAGTTGGGCAATTGACAAATAAAGAGGGCATGACCATGCACATACATATTATGATGAGTATAGTGAGATTTAATTGGGCATTACGACAAAGTACATAGACCGCCATCCAGCATGCATCTATGCCTAAAAAGTTCACCTTCAGGTTATCATCCGAACCCCCTCCAGTATTAAGTTGCTAACAACAGACAATTGCATTAAGTATTGTGCGTAATGTAATTAGTGACTACATCCTTGAACATAGCACCAATGTTTTATCCCTAGTGGCAACAGCACATCCATAACCTTAGAGGTTCTTGTCACCCCTCCGATTCACGGAGACATGAACCCACTATCGAGCATAAATACTCCCTCTTGGAGTTACTAGCATCAACTTGGCCAGAGCATCTACTAATAACGGAGAGCATGCAAGATCATAAACAACACATAGACATAACTTTGATAATCAACATAACAAGTATTCTCTATTCATCGGATCCCAACAAACGCAACATATAGAATTACAGATAGATGATCTTGATCATGTTAGGCAGCTCACAAGATCCGACAATGAAGCACAATGGGGAGAAGACAACCATCTAGCTACTGCTATGGACCCATAGTCCAGGGGTAGACTACTCACACATCACTCCGGAGGCGACCATGGCGGCGTAGAGTCCTCGGAGATGATTCCCCTCTCCGGCAGGTGCCGGAGGCGATCTCCTGGATCCCCCGAGATGGGATCGGCGGCGTCTTGGAAGGTTTTCCGTATCGTGGCTCTCGGGTTTCGCAATGGAGGCTTTAAGTAGGCGGAAGGGCAGGTCAGGGCGGCACGAGGGCCCACACCACAGGCCACGCGGCCAAGGGGGCCACGCCGCCCTAGGGTGTGGCCACCTCGTGGCCCCACTTCGTCTCCTCTTCGGACTTCTGGAAGCTTCGTGGCAAAATAGGACCCTGGGCGTTGATTTCGTCCAATTCCGAGAATATTTCGTCACTAGGATTTCTGAAACCAAAAACAGCAGAAAACAGCAACTGGCACTTCGGCATCTTGTTAATAGGTTAGTTCCAAAAAATGCACAAATATGACATAAAGTGTGCATAAAACATGTAGATAACATCAATAATGTGGCATGGAACATAAGAAATTATCGATACGTCGGAGACGTATCGCATCCCCAAGCTTAGTTCTGCTCGTCCCGAGCAGGTAAAACGATAACACAGATAATTTCTGGAGTGACATGCCATCATAACCTTGATCATACTATTTGTAAAGCATATGTAGTGAATGCAGCGATCAAAACAATGTATATGACATGAGTAAACAAGTGAATCATATAGCAAAGACTTTTCATGAATAGCACTTCAAGACAAGCATCAATAAGTCTTGCATAAGAGTTAACTCATAAAGCAATAATTCATAGTAAAAGCATTGAAGCAACACAAAGGAAGATTAAGTTTCAGCGGTTGCTTTCAACTCATAACATGTATATCTCATGGATATTGTCAACATGAGAGGGGATTTGGTGACTAGGTGTATACGTGAGCACCCTCTAGATGCCACACGATCTGCGTTGAGATCCGGTTCTCGTCAATTGGATATGTTGCCTTGATGTTGTCTTATCCATCGCTGAGCGTGCTTGGCGTGGGTCCTACGTGATTTGAAAGTGCTTCTGGCCCACTATTTGAATTCAAAAAGGTGGGTCCTACGTGATTTGGAAGTGTTGTTAGTGCTGATGTGGTTTGCTAACCCAACAGTGGATTGCTAGATGTGATACGTGTCAACCAATGGATGCGTGCTCACGTATACACCCGGTCACCAGGCTTCTTTTGTTGTCAACATAGAGTAATATAATAAGTGCAATAAGCAAGTATGTAGGAATCAATGCACAGTTCACACAAGTGTTTGCTTCTTGAGGTGGAGAGAAATAGGTGAACTGACTCAACATTGAAAGTAAAAGAATGGTCCTCCATAGAGGAAAAGCATCGATTGCTATATTTGTGCTAGAGCTTTGATTTTGAAAACATGAAACAATTTTGTCAACGGTAGTAATAAAGCATATGTATCATGTAAATTATATCTTACAAGTTGCAAGCCTCATGCATAGTATACTAATAGTGCCCGCACCTTGTCCTAATTAGCTTGGACTACCGGATCATCACAATGCACATGTTTTAACCAAGTGTCACAAAGGGGTACCTCTATGCCGCTGTACAAAGGTCTAAGGAGAAAGCTCGCATTGGATTTCTCGCTATTGATTATTCTCAACTTAGACATCCATACCGGGACAACATAGACAACAGATAATGGACTCCTCTTTTATGCATAAGCATGTAACAAC
Source organism: Lolium multiflorum (assembly GCA_030979885.1). Taxonomy (NCBI): domain Eukaryota; kingdom Viridiplantae; phylum Streptophyta; class Magnoliopsida; order Poales; family Poaceae; genus Lolium; species Lolium multiflorum. Next base: position 98,808 of record JAUUTY010000229.1, on the reverse strand, counting down.
AATTAATAATTTTCTCATATGAGATTGAGGATATATGTCCAAAACTGAAACTTCCACCATGGATCATGGCTTTAGTTAGCGGCCCAATGTTCTTCTCTAACAATATGCATGCTTAACCATAGGGTGGTAGATCGCTCTTACTTCAGACAAGACGAACATGCATAGCAACTCACATGAAATTCAACAAAGAGTAGTTGATGGCATCCCCTGAACATGGTTATCGCACAACAAGCAACTTAATAAGAGATAAAGTGCATAATTACATATTCAATACCACAATAGTTTTTAAGCTATTTGTCCCATGAGCTATATATTGCAAAGGTGAATGATGGAATTTTAAAGGTAGCACTCAAGCAATTTACTTTGGAATGGCGGGAAATACCATGTAGTAGGTAGGTATGGTGGACACAAATGGCATAGTGGTTGGCTCAAGTATTTTGGATGCATGAGAAGTATTCCCTCTCGATACAAGGTTTAGGCTAGCAAGGCTTATTTGAAACAAACACAAGGATGAACCGGTGCAGCAAAACTCACATAAATGACATATTGTAAACATTATAAGACTCTACACCGTCTTCCTTGTTGTTCAAACTCAATACTAGAAATTATCTAGACCTTAGAGAAACCAAATATGCAAATGAAATTTTAGCATGCTCTATGTATTTCTTCATTAATGGGTGCAAAGCATATGATGCAAGAGCTTAAACATGAGCACAACAATTGCCAAGTATCACATTACCCAAGACATTAATAGCAATTACTACATGTATCATTTTCCAATTCCAACCATATAACAATTTAACGAAGGAGAAACTTCGCCATGAATACTATGAGTAGAAACTAAGGACATACTTGTCCATATGCTACAGCGTGTCTCTCTCCCATAAAGTGAATGCTAGGATCCATTTTATTCAAACAAAACAAAAAACAAAAAACAAACCGACGCTCCAAGCAAAGCACATAAGATGTGATGGAATAAAAATATAGTTTCAGGGGAGGAACCTGATAATGTTGTCGATGAAGAAGGGGATGCCTTGGGCATCCCCAAGCTTAGACGCTTGAGTCTTCTTAGAATATGCAGGGGTGAACCACCGGGGCATCCCCAAGCTTAGAGCTTTCACTCTCCTTGATCATGTTGCATCATACTCCTCTCTTGATCCTTGAAAACTTCCTCCACACCAAACTTAGAACAACTCATTAGAGGGTTAGCGACAATAAAAATTAACATGTTCAGAGGTGACACAATCATTCTTAACACTTTTGGACATTGCATAAAGCTACTGGACATTAATGGATCAAAGAAATTCATCCAACTTAGCAAAAGAGGCAATGCGAAATAAAAGGCAGAATCTGTCAAAACAGAACAGTTCGTATTGACGAATTTTATCGAGGCACCAGACTTGCTCAAATGAAAATGCTCAAATTGAATGAAAGTTGCGTACATATCTGAGGATCACTCACCTAAATTGGCATAATTTTCTGAGTTATCTACAGGGAAAACAGCCCAGATTCATGACAGCAAAGAAATCTGTTTCTGCGCAGTAATCCAAATCTAGTATGAACTTTTCTATCAACGGCTTTACTTGGCACAATAAAACACTAAACTAAGATAAGGAGAGGTTGCTACAGTAGTAAACAACTTCCAAGACACAAAATAAAAACAAAGTACTGTAGGTAAAAACATGGGTTGTCTCCCATAAGGGTTTCTTTAACGCCTTTCAGCTAGGCGCAGAAAGTGTGTATCAAGTATTATCAAGAGACGAAGTGTCAACATCATAATTTGTTCTCATAATAGAATCAAAAGGTAACTTCATTCTCTTTCTAGGGAAGTGTTCCATACCTTTCTTGAGAGGAAATTGATATTTTATATTACCTTCCTTCATATCAATGATAGCACCAACAGTTCGAAGAAAAGGTCTTCCCAATATAATGGGACAAGATGCATTGCATTCAATATCCAAGACAACAAAATCAACGGGGACAAGGTTATTGTTAACGGTAATGCGAACATTATCAACTTTCCCCAAAGGTTTCTTTGTAGAATGATCAGCAAGATTAACATCCAAATAACAATTTTTCAAGGTGGCAAGTCAAGCATATTATAAATTTTCTTAGGCATAACAGAAATACTTGCACCAAGATCACATAAAGCATTACAATCAAAATCTTTAACCTTCATCTTAATGATGGGCTCCCAACCATCCTCTAGCTTCTTAGGAATAGAGGCTTCGCGCTCTAGTTTCTCTTCTCTAGCTTTTATGAGAGCATTTGTAATATGTTGTGTGAAAGCCAAATTTATAGCACTAGCATTAGGACTTTTAGCAAGTTTTTGCAAGAACTTTATAACTTAAGAGATGTGGCAATCATCAAAATTCAAACCATTATAATCTAAAGCAATGGGATCATCATCCCCAATGTTGGAAAAAATTTCAGCAGTTTTATCACAGGCAGTTTTAGCAGTTTCAGGCAGTTTCTCGCGCTTTGCATTAGAAGTGGAAACATTGCTAACACCAATTCTTTTATTATTAATAGTAGGAGGTGCAGCAACATGTGTAGCATTAGCATTACAAGTGGTGGTAATAGTCCAAACTTTAGCTACATTCTTCTCTTTAGCTAGTTTTTCATTTTCTTCTCTATCCCACCTAGCACGCAATTCAGCCATTAATCTTATATTCTCATTAATTCTAACTTGGATGGCATTTGCTGTAGTAACAATTTTATTATGATGATTCTCATTAGGCATAACTTTTGATTTCAAAAGATCAACATCAGCAGCAAGACTATCGACTTTAGAAGCAAGTATATCAATTTTCCCAAGCTTTTCTTCAACAGATTTGTTAAAAGCAGTTTGTGTACTAATAAATTGTTTAAGCATGGCTTCAAGTCCAGGGGGTGAACTCCTATTATTGTTGTAAGAATTCCCATAAGAATTACCATAGCCGTTGCCATTATTATAAGGATATGGCCTATAGTTGTTACTAGAATTGTTCCGGTAAGCATTGTTGTTGAAATTATTATTTTTAATGAAGTTTACATCAACATGTTCTTCTTGTGCAACCAATGAAGCTAACGGAACATTATTAGGATCAATATTAGTCCTATCATTCACAATCATAGACATAATAGCATCAATCTTATCACTCAAGGAAGAGGTTTCTTCGACAGAATTTACCTTCTTACCTTGTGGAGCTCTTTCCGTGTGCCATTCAGAGTAGTTGATCATCATATTATCAAGAAGCTTTGTTGCTTCACCAAGAGTGATGGACATAAAGGTACCTCAGCAGCTGAATCCAATAAATTCCGCGAAGAAAAATTTAGTCCTGCATAGAAGGTTTGGATGATCATCCAAGTAGTCAGTCCATGGGTTGGGCAATTTTTAACCAGAGATTTCATTCTTTCCCAAGCTTGAGCAACATGTTCAGTATCTAATTGTTTAAAATTCATTATGCTACTCCTCAAAGATATAATTTTAGCAGGGGGATAATATCTACCAATAAAAGCATCCTTGCATTTAGTCCATGAATCAATACTATTCTTAGGCAGAGATAGCAACCAATCTTTAGCTCTTCCTCTTAATGAGAAAGGGAACAATTTTAATTTTATAATGTCACCATCTACATCTTTATACTTTTGCATTTCACATAGTTCAACAAAATTATTAAGATGGGCAGCAGCATCATCAGAACTAACACCAGAAAATTGCTCTCACATAACAAGATTCAGTAAAGCAGGTTTAATTTCAAAGAATTCTGCTGTAGTAGCAGGTGGAGCAATAGGTGTGCATAAGAAATCATTATTATTTGTGGTTGTGAAATCACACAACTTAGTATTTTCAAGGTTGGCCATTTTAGCAACAGTAAATAAAGCAAACTAGATAAAGTAAATGCAAGTAACTAATTTTTTTGTGTTTTTGATATAGCAAACAAGATAGCAAATAAAGTAAAACTAGCAACTAATTTTTTTGTATTTTGATTTAGTGCAGCAAACAAAGTAGTAAATAAAACTAAGCAAGACAAAAACAAAGTAAAGAGATTGAGAAGTGGAGACTCCCCTTGCAGCGTGTCTTGATCTCCCCGGCAACGGCGCCAGAAAAGAGCTTGATGGCGTGTAACTCACACGTTCGTTGGGAACCCCAAGAGGAAGGTATGATGCGCACAGCAGCAAGTTTTCCCTCAGAAAGAAACCAAGGTTTATCGAACCAGGAGGAGCCAAGAAGCACGTTGAAGGTTGATGCCGGCGGGATGTAGTGCGGCGCAACACCAGAGATTCCGGCGCCAACGTGGAACCTGCACAACACAACCAAAGTACTTTGCCCAACGAAACAGTGAGGTTGTCAATCTCACCGGCTTGTTGTAACAAAGGATTAACCGTATTGTGTGGAAGATGATTGTTTGCAAAAAACAGTAGAACAAGTATTGCAGTAGATTGTATTTCAGTATAGAGAATTGGACCGGGGTCCACAGTTCACTAGAGGTGTCTCTCCCATAAGATAAACAGCATGTTGGGTGAACAAATTACAGTTGGGCAATTGACAAATAAAGAGGGCATGACCATGCACATACATATTATGATGAGTATAGTGAGATTTAATTGGGCATTACGACAAAGTACATAGACCGCCATCCAGCATGCATCTATGCCTAAAAAGTCCACCTTCAGGTTATCATCCGAACCCCCTCCAGTATTAAGTTGCTAACAACAGACAATTGCATTAAGTATTGCGCGTAATGTAATTAGTGACTACATCCTTGAACATAGCACCAATGTTTTATCCCTAGTGGCAACAGCACATCCATAACCTTAGAGGTTCTTGTCACCCCTCCAGATTCACGGAGACATGAACCCACTATCGAGCATAAATACTCCCTCTTGGAGTTACTAGCATCAACTTGGCCAGAGCATCTACTAATAACGGAGAGCATGCAAGATCATAAACAACACATAGACATAACTTTGATAATCAACATAACAAGTATTCTCTATTCATCGGATCCCAACAAACGCAACATATAGAATTACAGATAGATGATCTTGATCATGTTAGGCAGCTCACAAGATCCGACAATGAAGCACAATGGGGAGAAGACAACCATCTAGCTACTGCTATGGACCCATAGTCCAGGGGTAGACTACTCACACATCACTCCGGAGGCGACCATGGCGGCGTAGAGTCCTCCGGGAGATGATTCCCCTCTCCGGCAGGTGCCGGAGGCGATCTCCGGATCCCCCGAGATGGGCGGCGGCGGCGGCGTCTCCGGAAGGTTTTCCGTATCGTGGCTCCTGACTGGGGGTTTCGCAACGGAGGCTTTAAGTAGGCGGAAGGGCAGGTCAGGGGCCACGAGGCCCACACCACAGGCCGCGCGCCAAGGGGGCCACGCGCCCTAGGGTGTGGCCACCTCGTGGCCCCACTTCGTCTCCTCTTCGGACTTCTGGAAGCTTCGTGGCAAAATAGGACCCTGGGCGTTGATTTCGTCCAATTCCGAGAATATTTCGTTACTACGATTTCTGAAACCAAAAATAGCAGAAAACACCAACTGGCACTTCGGCATCTTGTTAATAGGTTAGTTCCAGAAAATGCACAAATATGACATAAAGTGTGCATAAAACATGTAGATAACATCAATAATGTGGCATGGAACATAAGAAATTATCGATACGTCGGAGACGTATCACGCACTATACTTCGCTGCCATCAACCTTCAACGTGCTTCTTGGCTCCTACTGGTTCGATAAACCTTGGTTTCTTACTGAGGGAAAACTTGTCGTTGTACGCATCACACCTTCCTCTTGGGGTTCCCAACGGTCGCGTGCTGTACGCGTATCAAGACTGTTTTCTGGCGCCGTTGCCGTGGAGATCAAGACACGCTGCAAGGGGAGTCTCCACCTCCAATCTCTTTACTTTGTTTTTGTCTTGCTTTATTTTATTTACTATTTTGTTTGCTGCACTAAATCAAAATACAAAAAAATTAGTTGCTAGCTTTACTTTATTTGCTATCTTGTTTGCTATATCAAAAACACAAAAAAATTAGTTACTTGCATTTACTTTACTTACTTCATCATGTTTCCTCTTAATTTTACTGTAAAAGATATACATGTGGGACAAGGGTCTATAATTGGTAGAGATAATATAGAAGAATTTTTCACCCATGTTAGTATGCATGAAGATCTTAAAGATATACCCCTTGCAAAAGCTGTCCCTACTTATGAAGATGCCTCTGTTTGTTTGGTACGCATGATGGAAGCTAGATTTATTAGTCTCAACCCCATGATACAACACATGTTTCTTACACTTTCTGATATGGAGAGGGGAGAAAAGAGAGATTTTGTTTTAAAAGTCCTAGTGCGAGAATTTGAGGATATAGCCAAAGAAGCTAGAAAAGTTTTTATTAAGCATAGGAGGCTTGGTATGTTCACCAATTTTAAAAGAACACTTGAAAAGATGGATATGGATAGAATTAAGCACACTAATAATGTTAATGATGGTGGGGAGATTAAAGCACCAATACCTTGTAAGCTCCTAGCAATGCATGAAGCTCTAGATGATAATTATGCTTGGCTTGTTCCTGAAAATTTGTTTGATGAGAGTAGCAAGCCCAAAACTAATGAAAAGGGAGCCACTGAAACTTATGTATCCAAAATACAATGCATGGTTGAGAAAACTCCAAACCCCGCTGTGGATGCATCATCTCTTGATAACACTTGATACACACTTTCTGCGCCTAGCTGAAAGGCGTTAAAGAAAAGCGCTTATGGGAGACAACCCATGATTTTACAACTGCACTTTTATTTTATATTTGAGTCTTGGAAGTTGTTACTACTGTAGCAACCTCTCCTTATCTTAGTTTTGTTGCATTGTTGTGCCAAGTAAAGTCTTTGATAGTAAGGTTCATACTAGATTTGGATTACTGCGCAGAAACAGATTTCTTGCTGTCACGAATCTGGGTCTAATTCTCTGTAGGTAACTCAAAAAATTATGACAGTTTACGTGAGTGATCCTCAGATACGTACGCAACTTTCATTCAATTTGAGCATTTTCATTTGAGCAAGTATGTTGCCTCAATAAAATTCGTATTTACGAACTGTTCTGTTTTTGACAGATTCTGCCTTTTGTTTCGTATTGCCTGTTTTGCTATGCTTGATGGATTTCTTTATTCCATTAACTTTCAGTAGCTTTGTGCAATGTCCAGAAGTGTTAAGAATGATTATGTCACCTCTGAACGTGTGAATTTTGATTATGCACTAACCCTCTAATGAGTTGTTTTGAGTTTGGTGTGGAGGAAGTTTTCAAGGATCAAGAGAGGAGGATGATACAATATGATCAAGGAGAGTGAAAGCTCTAAGCTTGGGGATGCCCCGTGGTTCACCCCTGCATATTTCAAGAAGACTCAAGCGTCTAAGCTTGGGGATGCCCAAGGCATCCCCTTCTTCATCGACAACATTATCAGGTTCCTCTAGTGAAACTATATTTTTATTCCATCACATCTTATGTACTTTGCTTGGAGCGTCGGTTTGTTTTTGTTTTTGTTTTTTTTGAATAAAATGGATCCTAGCATTCATTGTGTGGGAGAGAGACACGCTCCGCTGTTGCATATGGAAAAATATGTCCTTAGGCTTTACTCATAATATTCATGGCGAAGGTTGAATCTTCTTCGTTAAATTGTTATATGATTGGAAACGGGAAATGCTACATGTAGTAATTGGTAGAATGTCTTGAATAATGTGATACTTGGCAATTGTTGTGCTCATGTTTAAGCTCTTGCATCATATACTTTGCACCTATTAATAAAGAAATACATAGAGCTTGCTAAAATTTGGTTTGCATAATTGGTCTCTCTAAGGTCTAGATAATTTCTAGTAAGGGTCGAACAACAAGGAAGACGGTATAGAGTCTTATAATGCTTACAATATGTCTTTTATGTGAGTTTTGCTGTACCGCTTCATACTTGTGTTTGTTTCAAATAGCCTTGCTAGCCTAAACCTTGTATCGAGAGGGAATACTTCTCATGCATCCAAAATCCTTGAGCCAACCACTATGCCATTTGTGTCCACATACCTACCTACTACATGGTATTTCTCCGCCATTCCAAAGTAAATTTCTTGAGTGCTACCTTTAAACAATTCAAAATTTATTACCTCTGATTTGTGTCAATGTTTTATAGCTCATGAGGAAGTATGTGGTGTTTATCTTTCATTCTTGTTGGGCAACTTTCACCAATGGACTAGTGGCTTCATCCGCTTATCCAATAATTTTGCAAAAAGAGCTGGCAATGGGATTCCCAGTCCCAAATTAATTAACAAAAATAGACACTCCTCCATGGTATGTGATTGTTGGACGGCACCCGAAGGATTCGGTTAGCCATGGCTTGAGAAAGCAAAGTTGGGAGGAGTGTCATCATAATAAAACTAAAATAAAAAGGCACTCCTTCATGGTATGAGATTGTTGGCAGGCACCCGAGGATTCGGTTAGCCATGGTTTGTGAAAGAAAGGTTGGAAGGAGTGCCACCCAAAAATAAAAATAAAATGGGAGCCGCTCTTTGAAGGTTTGTCGGCAAGGGGGTTAGAGTGCCCACTACCATTCATTGACAACAACAAACACCTCTCAAAACTTTACTTTTATGCTCTCTGTATGTTTTCAAAACCAAAGCTCTAGCACAAATATAGCAATCGATGCTTCCCTCTGCGAAGGGCCTTTCTTTTACTTTTATGTTGAGTCAGTTCACCTATTTCTCTCCATCTCAAGAAGCAAACACTTGTGTGAACCTGCATCGATTCCTACATACTTGCATATTGCATTTGTTATATTACTTTATGTTGACAATATCCATGAGATATACATGTTACAAGTTGAAAGCAACCGCTGAAACTTAATCTTCTTTTGTGTTGCTTCAATACCTTTACTTTGAATTATTGCTTTATGAGTTAACTCTTATGCAAGACTTATTGATGCTTGTCTTGAAAGTACTATTCATGAAAAGTCTTTGCTATATGATTCATTTGTTTACTCATGTCATTTACCATTGTTTTGGATCGCTGCATTCATTACATGTGCTTTACAATAGTATGATCAAGGTTATGATGACATGCCACTCCAGAAATTATCTTTGTTATCGTTTACCTACTCGACGAGGGGAACTAAGCTTGGGGATGCTGATACGTCTCCGACGTATCGATAATTTCTTATGTTCCATGCCACATTATTGATGATATCTACATGTTTTATGCATACTTTATGTCATATTTATGCATTTTCCGGCACTAACCTATTAACGAGATGCCGAAGAGCCAGTTGCTGTTTCTGCTGTTTTTGGTTTCAGAAATCCTAGTAATGAATACTCTCGGAATTGGACGAAATCAACGCCCAGGGGCCTATTTTCACATGAAGCTTCCAGAAGTCCGAGGGAGAGACGAAGTGGGGCCACGGGGCGCCGCCACACTATGGCGGCACGGCCCATGGGGGCCCGCGCGGCCCTAGCATGTGGGGCCCCGGTGACGCCTCCTGACCTGCCCTTCCGCCTACTTAAGGTCTTCGCCGCGAAACCCCCAGTACCGAGAGCCACGATACGGAAAACCTTCCAGAGACGCCGCCGCCGCCAATCCCATCTCGGGGATTCAGGAGATCGCCTCCGGCACCCTGCCGGAGAGGGGAATCATCTCCCGGAGGACTCTTCACCGCCATGGTCGCCTCCGGAGTGATGAGTGAGTAGTTCACCCCTGGACTATGGGTCCATAGCAGTAGCTAGATGGTCGTCTTCTCCTAATTGTGCTTCATTGTCGGGTCTTGTGAGCTGCCTAACATGATCAAGATCATCTATCTGTAATGCTACATGTTGTGTTTGTTGGGATCCGATGGATAGAGAATACTATGCTATGTTGATTATCAATCTATTATCTATGTGTTGTTTATGATCTTGCATGCTCTCCGTTATTAGTAGGGGCTCTGGCCAAGTTTTTCCTAGTAACTCCAAGAGGGAGTATTTATGCTCGATAGTGGGTTCATGCCTCCATTAAATCTGGGACAGTGACAGAAAGTTCTAAGGTTGTGGATGTGATGTTGCCACTAGGGATAAAACATCGATGCTATGTCTAAGGATGTAGTTGTTGATTACATTACGCACCATACTTAATGCAATTGTCTGTTGTTTGCAACTTAATACTGGAAGGGTTCGGATGATAACCTGAAGGTGGACTTTTTAGGTATAGATGCATGCTGGATAGCGGTCTATGTACTTTGTCGTAATGCCCAATTAAATCTCACAATACTCATCATATCATGTATGTGCATGGTCATGCCCTCTTTATTTGTCAATTTCCCAACTGTAATTTGTTCACCCAACATGCTTATTCTTATCGGAGAGACGCCTCTAGTGAATTGTGGACCCCGCTCCATTCTTTTAATCGAATACAATCTACTGCAATACTTGTTCTACTGTTTTCTGCAAACAATCATCATCCACACTATACATCTAATCCTTTGTTACAGCAAGCCGGTGAGATTGACAACCTCACTGTCACGTTGGGGCAAAGTAATTTGGTTGTGTTGTGCAGGTTCCACGTTGGCGCCGGAATCCCTGGTGTTGCGCGCACTACATTCGCCGCCATCAACCTTCAACGTGCTTCTTGGCTCCTACTGGTTCGATAAACCTTGGTTTCTTACTGAGGGAAAACTTTCCGCTGTACGCATCACACCTTCCTCTTGGGGTTCCCAACGGTCGCGTGCTGTACGCATATCAGTGTGAAGACTGTTGATGAATACTACATGGAGATGGAGTTGCTTATGCAGCGTGGCCGTATCCGTGAGTCTCTAGAGATGACAATGCAACGTTTTCTCAACGGATTGAAGTATGATATCAAAGGCATTGTTCGTCATTACAGCTACACCACTATGAATGAGCTGCTACATCATGCAAGAGAAGCTGAATCATAGTTGGCTGACGAAGCAAAGGTTAAAGGTCGAGCTTCAGGAGCTGGGCGCTTCACGCCTCGCACGCCGCCTACTACGGCGCCATTGACGCGCTCCGTCCCTTACTCTACTCCGCCTAGTAAGCCGGTCTCCAATGTGTCTAACACAAAGAAGTCCGAATCTGCTGCAAGTACGAGTGGTTCTAGTATGTCTACCGCGCGCAACCGTGATATGGCTTGTGTAACATCCCAAATTTCAATAAAAAGAAAGTTAGAGAATTCCAGAGAGCAAAATTTCAAACAAACAAAAACTTTTTAATTTGCATATAGTGCCATGCATAGGACTTGTGCATTTGAGTGATATGCCATGATGAGTGTTATTATTTGTATGTGCTATACTCTAAAACCCTAATGTGATCATATGAAGATCACCAACCAAATAAATCAAAGAGGAAGAAAATCCAATAAATGAAAAACCCTAAAAACCCTCACATATGCTCTATGGCATTTTTATAAATTTTGACCCTAGACCATTTTGGTCTTCACCATTAGTTGAATAATGTTATTAAACACTTATTACAACTTTTGGAATCAAAGAATCACCATTCACATAATTTCCAAACACAAATCTTGCTCACATATGATAAGGGTCAAAATTGACAATTATAGTCTGATCACTACTTTGAGCTATTGAAATTCAATTTTATCAAACTAAATATTGCTAACTCTTTGCACCATTTCAAAGTCAACATCAAGGTGAACACTTTTTGTAGAGATCACCATGCCAAATTATTTCTTGATCAGTAGCTATGCTCATCCAAAGTTTCAACTTTTTAACATATGTAACAATCTCCCACTTATCAAATTTTGCAAATCTTTGAATTCAACCATTCCACCACCACCTCTCATCACCTCTGATCATTTAGAGCTCAACTAAACACACACAATTCAAATTGGTCAAACATTTGAATTCAATCAAAAATTGGATAAAATTGCAAATTGCAAATATGGCACTATTAGACACTATTTGCTATAGTGCTTCTACCCCATCTAATCTACCCCAACCTACACCATTTGGTTCCCTGGTCCCCTCTAACACTAAGTGTTGCATAGCAAGCCTAAGGAGAAGAGGAGGGCAGCTAGGGCATGGCCATGCCGGCCATGTCGCCACCCCGACTACTCTCCCCTCTCCTCCTTCACTCTCTGCCCTGGCCACCGTGCCACAGCTCGCCACCGCACCTCCCTACACCTTCCTAGCACCGCCACTATCGAGCTCAGCGACGACCAACGCCGGAAGACACGCGCCCAGAACACGCCCAGATGCCGATCGTGTCGCGCGTGTGCATGCCGTGGACACGCACTGGCCACGCGCCTCGCCACCACCTCGCGCTCGCCCTGGCCCCGCTTACTAGCCGTTGAGCATCACCACGCCACCACGACGCCGCCAGACATGGCCACGACCAGACCCTGGACCGCCGCCGCCGTAGACGGAGAAGAAGATCCCGCGAACGCCGACGCCAGACATGGAAACAATGCGAGCTATTCCAACGTCGCCCGACCCTGCTGTCGCCACCGTTCGCTTCACCTGGACAAGGAGAACGTTGCCACGCCCTCGCCTAGCTCGACCGCTCGCCGGAATCGCCGCGCCATGGTCGACCACCTCACTGCCCCGCAGCACCCTCGCATTGCTATAAAAGGAGACCTCCCCTGGACGATCTGAGCACACCACCTCACTCCCCACCTCTCACTACTTCTCAACCACCTCACCACTCACTCGATTCTCGCCGGAGCAAGGCCAATCGCAAGATCACCGCCGCGGAAGCTCTGCAGCAATCACCGGCGAACCAGACCACCTCGAGCTCCGCCACTGCTACCAGCCGCTTCGCCGTCGTCCACATCTACCCCGAGCACATTGCCAACCCTAGCTGGAGCCGCCGTAAGCTCTCCGACCCCCTACCCTCGCCGCCAGACCCTCTGCTTCTCGCCGGAGAAGACGACGCACCAGCGCCGTCCGATCTAATTCTAATCCTACGCCCCACGTTGGTTCATACCGTTTCGGGTTTAAATACTCGCTGACGGGTGGCCCCCACTGTTAGGCAGCACGCACGTCTCTGGACCGTGGCTGGGCTGGCCTTGGGCCGTTTTTAAACCTTTCAGCCCATTTAGCTTTCCCGCCGGTCTGTTTAATTCAAATCCTATTTAAACATTTCCAAATAAATTCAATACTGCCCAAACTTTGAAATTCAATAGTTTCAAATTGGCTAAACCAAATTTAATGAACTTTATATTGTTGGAAAGCTAATGAAATTATCTACACAATGCCACTAGTCCCATGCCAAGATTTGTTGTAGAATTAATTTGATAAAAAGAAGAAGGCAGGGACTTTTCCCTATTTAAATAATTATTAAAAATCAACCAAAATAGATATTAAGTTATTTCCAACTCTAATAGCTCACATTTGACTTACAATAATTGTTTATGCAATAAAATGGTGTGGTCACTTTGCATGATCATGCCCTAGTTTAATTAATGGATAATATGGCTAGTGTAACTAGTTGATATTGTCCAAAACTATTAAGTAATTCATATGAAGTCTTATACTTCATTTAAATCTTGTCTCACATGAATTCATGGGATGTTTGGACCCCTGGTCCAAACTCTCTTATATGAATTACTTGAGATTTAAATCATATGTAGTATTATTAAATGATATGAGGTGATCTACCTCATTTAAATCATTTTCTCAAATGATGATGATGAACATTTGACTTAGGTCAATATAAGTTCATATATGATTGTTTGAGAAATTAAATCTTAAGAAGATTTCAATGAGAGGAAATTATTTCTCAAGAACCCTATGGAAACTATCATTTACATATTAAATACAAAGAAGTAAATTCCCCTCAAACAACACAACACATGCACTTTAATTAGATTATTTGTGTGCATAGAATAGTTTGTGTGTTTATATGTGATACATGGAATAGCCATTGAATTAGTGAGTAATTATACTCGTATTCAAATTTAGATGCTAGCACCGGAGAGTGCACCGAAGAAGAAGGTTGCTACCAAGAGGAAGAGGAGGAGGAATAGTTTGAGAACTACCAAGGCAAGCTAATATTCTTGCAAAGTGCAAAGCCCTTTGGGGCAAGGCACCATGATTCTTACATTTTCTTACATAAGCCTATCCCAAGTTTATACATTACAAGTTTTTACTTGTTTTCTCAATAAGTTGCTTTTATAGTTAACTTTGGTCAAAGTAAAGAAGTTTACTAGAGTAGTACAAGTTAGTCTCAATTAAGCAAAGCATGGTAGCACCCCTCATGATTTAGAGCTAGTGCTAATGAATAAAACTTGACTACTCTAGATGGGAACAATGTGAATTGAAATGGATTTGAAACCTTGGAATGCTGATGCATTCCATTGAATGATTTTTGAAGGTGAATATGACCAAGAGAAGATGGTGATTTTTGATAAACATGATGTTGGTTTGAATGCGATACCTTTCCAATTATTAAGTACCCCCACAATACCTGATTATGGGTAGGGCTTAACTGGAAGTTTATGCATCTTAGTATGGGTTCCCTCTGAACACACGTCATAGGGGTTACGCTTGAGGCTGCCTCCGTTGTTGAGAAATGATGTGAAATTGAGGTGAATTGTACGGCCAAGCCCTGTGCAGTTCCCAGGTTGATTGGTCTTCACTGGGAGGCCAAGCTCATGGGGAGAGGTCCTCATACTAGGGTGTAAGTGAAAGGTTATGGTTGATGATCCGCGTACTGTGTTACGATGATTCGGGTTAATCCCGACGGATGAAATCAAATGTTGTGGCACAAGTGTGCAACCTCTGCAGAGTGTCAATCTATTCGAATAGCCGCGTCCACGGTTACGGACGGTTGGAAAGGCCATACAGTTTCCGATGTCATAATTTTGAAAATGATGTTGAAAAATGACTGTGAAATGACTTGTGGTGAATTGAATTGAAATCTCCACTTAAATGGTGGGGACACTAATGTTCCCACTTGAGTTAGTTAGCACTTGAATAAGCTTTTCTCAAATACTTGTGAACTAAAATTGGCTTTATGCAAATAAACTAGAGCTTAGCAAACCATACTAGAAATGTCTAGCACTTACATTAGTATTAGTTTGCGAGTACTTAAAGTACTCACGGCTTTGTCCCTGGCTATTCAAATGGCCAGAGTATGAAGACGAACAAGGAGATGACCAGCAGGACGCCTACGACAACTAGGAGTCTTCCGACGTCAAGCGTTGGCTTGTGGACTAGAGAGTCCTTGTATCTTACGCTTCCGCTATGAACTATGAACTTGTGTTTGTTCGTCGATCAATAGATCAACTATTCGTGTAATATGGATCATGTGATTCCAATTTGTAAGACTTATGGTTTGTAATGAATGATGACTGTGATACTTAACTATTATGCCTCGCAACAACAATATTCCTGGGATTGCGATGTATGACATAATAGGCATCCGGACTTAAAAATCCGGGTGTTGACAAGTTGGTATCAGAGCCATTGTTTGACCTTAGAAGACCTTAGTCAGAATGGGCGTTCTGAAAATCTTAACTTTGAAATCAAATGAAGGGAATATTTGTGAAAATTTACTTACACTCTTGTCTTTGAGACTTTTCCAAAAAAAATTGATGAATCATGTTCTATCTTATTTGAATCTACTTAAAATTTTGCCACACTTTACACTCTCTAACTTACTCATCCAATTCTCTTTCAGATGGAGCCGAATGAACCCGTCAACACCAAGTTTTACCAGCTTGGGAATGGAGGGAGCTTGATCTTCGAGCACGACCTCAACGCCCTTTCGGACTTCCTCGAGCGCCCGCACCCTGAGTTCCACGGGGTTCAGCTGGACGACACGCCCGGAGGAGAGTTGCAGTGGGTGATCACTGCCGACTTGAGGGGCAAGATGGAGCCTCCCACCTCGGAGAGGATCCTCTTCTCCTTCCGCGAGAGAAACTGGCTCGACGGACTCGCACGTGGCCTTCAGGAGGCACTTGCGTGCCTCTGTGGACAGAACGTGGTGCGCATCCTCGCTTCGCGCTTCGCGCATCTTGTGAGGCGTGATGCCATGGGAGTGCCCATGGAGCTGCAGCCGCACCCGCAGTTGAGGCACCACGCTGAGCACCTGGACTTCATGCTCTATCAGACTCAGAAGGACCTCGACGCCACTCGCGCTTACGCGAACCAGACCCATGCTCACATCATCGAGCAGGGTGAGGCGATCAAGCTACTCAACAACGACCGCAAGAGCCTTCGCCAGCAGCGTGCCAAGAAGGACGCTACGATTAAGCGCCTTCGCGCCAAGATCGCGTCACTCGAGGCCACTGTCAAGGCCCAGGAGGATCAGATTCGTGAGCTGGAGGATGACGACGGAGGCATCGACATTCAGGGAGGAGGAGCCTTCCTGAGTGACGACGACGACTTTGAGGAGGACGAGAACACCGAGGAGGAGGACTACGAGTTCCTGGAGGCAGGACCTGACGACTACGTCCCGATCGATGTCGAGGATGAGGAGTAGTTGCACTAGTCTCACTTATGTAGGTGTGAGTTGTATCCCGTCCCTTGTATCGTAGCATGAGAATGGTTCTTAAAACCATTGGAGTATGTGTGTGTTAGTTGTACTATGTGTTGAATGAATGAATGTTATGTTTGTCATGAAAAGATTACAAGTTTTCAAATGTTTTCAAACTTAACCAAAATGAACCATAGAATGTTCCCTCTCATCTCATGATCTTCTATATCTTCAGATGGCCCCTCCCAATCGCACCAACGACACGATGATGCAACTGCTGCAAACCCTGCTTGCCGACAGGGAGACCGAAAGAGCTGAACGTCAAGCCAACATCGCCGCCTTGCAGAACATCGCCAATCAAGGCCCTGGAAATCATGACCACCCTGGATCCAAACTCAAGAACTTCCAGAACACCAATCCCCCGGTGTTTAGCAAGACCGAGGAACCCCTCGATGCCGACGACTGGCTCCAGACTATGGAGAACAACCTGGAGGTAGCCGGAGTGGAAGCCAACGAGAAGGTATTGTTTGTAACCCACTATCTCGCTGGGCCAGCCCGCGCTTGGTGGACAAGCACCCGTGCCATGAACGGAGGTCAGTTCATGACTTGGGAGGATTTCAAGCTAAAGTTCAGCAAGTACCATGTACCCCCGGGTCTTATCAAAAAGATGAGGGATGAGTTCCGTGAACTGAAACAAGGTCGCATGATGGTGGTAGAATACCGCGACAAGTTTCTCACACTGTCGAGGTACGCCCCTGATGAGACCGACACCGTTGAGAAGAGGAAGGAGAGATTCCTGAACGGACTGCATGATGAGATGCAGACTGTCCTCGTCAACATCCCCTTCGCCGACCTTGAAGCCCTTGTTGACTCCGCCATCCAGATGGAGGGCAAGCTGAACCAAGCCAATGAGAACCGCAAACGCCGCATGGTGAATCAAAGTGGATCAAGACACCCCCAGAAGTATCGCCCTAGCTCAAGCGGAGGTTTCACTCCGAGAAACAACAAGCCACCGATGCAGAACTCGCGCCCCGGTTATCAGAACCGGAGTGGAGGAAACTCCAAGCCAGGAGGCTACAACAACAACAACTACAACAACAACCACTACAACCGCGCTCCGCCCAGAGCCCCCAACAACAATAACAACAACACCAACACCGCTCCCAGAACCGGAAGCAACGCCGTCCCCGTTGCGAACAAGCAGGACAAGACCACCATTACTTGCTATGAGTGTGGTGTAGTGGGGCACTACTCCAACGAGTGTCCCAAGCGTCTTGCCAAGCTCGCCGGCAACACCGCTGCACCTGCTCAGCAGCAACGCCGTGTCCCCACCGGCAAGAAGTTCGCCCCCAACAACCCCAATAACCGCAACGGCCGCCTCTACCACATGAACGCCGAAGAAGCCCAGAAGCACCGATGTTGTACGGGTATGTTTTCTGTCAACCACATCCCTGCCAGAGTGTTGTTTGATTCCGAGCATCTCATTCTTTTGTCACCGAAGACTTTGCATCAACAAGTAAAATTCAACCCTCAGTTTGAAGCATGTTATGATAGTTCAAATCCCCGGATCAACCACCAAAGCAAGAAAATTTTGCAAAAATGTACCGATCAAAATCCATGATGTCGATTTCTTTGCCAATCTAATCATACTGGGAACCAAAGGTTTGGAAGTCGTCCTAGGAATGGACTGGATGTCCAAGCACAATGGATTGATAGACTGTGCCAAGAAAGCCATAACCATGACTAGCAGCACCGGCATCGTAGTAGAGCACGTCTCTGAAAAACTACCCAGAAAATTTACATGCAACCAAAGTGTATCCAAGCCAACTCTGGATCAAATTAGGGTCGTTTGTCGCTACCCTGATGTGTTTCCGGATGATCTACCCGGTATGCCCCCGGATAGGGATATCGAGTTTATCATCGAGTTAATCCCCGGAACTGGACCCATAGCCCAGAGAGCCTACAGCATGAACGCAACCGAGCTCGTGGAACTGAAGAAGCAAATAGATGATATGTTCGCCAAAGGTCTGATTAGACTGAGTGCATCCCCCTGGAGATCCCCCGTCTTGTTTGTGGACAAGAAGGATGGTGCAAATCGTTTATGTACGGACTATCGTAAGCTTAACGATGTCACCATCAAAAACAAATACCCTCTACCCAAGATAGAAGACTTGTTTGATCAACTCACCGGAGCCAAAGTTTTCTCCAAGATCGACCTTAGAACGGGATACCATCAATTGAAGATCCGAGCCACCGACATTCCCAAAACTGCCTTTACCACCAGATATGGGTTGTATGAGTACAACGTTATGTCGTTTGGACTGACCAATGACCCGCTTATTTCATGAATCTCATGAATAAGATCTTCATGAACTTTTTGGACAAGTTTGTCGTTGTCTTCATCGACGACATTCTCGTCTACTCCAAGTCTGAAGAGGAACATGAACATCATTTGGAGACCGTCCTAGAAACCCTTAGACAGCACAAGTTGTATGCCAAGTTCAGCAAGTGTGAGTTTTGGTTGGAAGAGGTTGGATTCCTGGGACACATCTTGTCTGCAGGAGGAATTGCCGTAGATCCCGCCAAAGTCAAGACTGTTATGGAATGGCAAGCCCCAACCACCCAAACCGAGGTCCGCGCTTTTCTTGGATTAGCCGGATATTACCGCAGATTTGTAGAAGGTTTCTCGAGCATCGCTCGACCAATGACCCAATTGCTGAAGAAGGACAGAAAGTTTGAGTGGACCGACAAATGTGAAGAGAGCTTTCAACAGCTCAAGAGTAGACTGACAACCGCCCCAATTCTGATCATGCCAGATATCGCAAAGCCCTTTGACGTATATTGCGACGCCTCCAAGACTGGACTTGGATGTGTGCTTATGCAAGAAGGCAAGGTTGTATCCTACCTTTCAAGACAGCTAAAGCAACATGAGCAGAACTACCCAACCCATGACCTCGAGCTTGCAGCCGTGGTCTTAGCCTTGAAAGTTTGGCGTCATTACCTCATGGGTAACCGATGCGAGATCTACTCCGACCACAAAAGCCTCAAATATATATTCACCCAGAAGGAGCTGAACATGAGACAACGCCGATGGATCGAATTGATCAAGGATTACGACATGGAGATTCACTACCACCCCGGCAAGGCCAATGTGGTAGCGGATGCTTTTAGTCGACTGCCGTGTCAGTTGAACTCCATGCTCGCAACCGAACAGCCCAGCTTACATCAAGAGTTTGAACAGTTCAGACTAGAACTTGTTAGCGAAGGTTTCCTAGCCAGCATAGCACTGCAACCCACCTTGGTTAGCCAGATCAAGGAAGCCCAGAAAGACAACGCTAGCATCGACGGAATCAAGAAACAGATAGCCGCGAAAAGCCGGATTCACCGTAGACGAAGCCGGAGTGCTTTGGTACAAAGAACGCCTCTGCGTACCATCGGACTCAGACTTGAAGCAAGTCATCCTGCAAGAAGCCCATGACACCCTTTATTCAATCCACCCCGAAGGTACCAAGATGTACCAAGACCTGAAGGAGCAATTCTGGTGGCACGGAATGAAGAGAGAAATCGGCAGCTATATCGCCAAGTGTGACATCTGTCGAGAGTCAAGGCAGAACATCAACGACCCGCCGGATGTTACAACCCCTCCAGATTCCGGAATGGAAATGGGACTCCGTAGGAATGGACTTTATCACCGGACTGCCCAAATCCAGCAAAGGCAATGATTCCATATGGGTAGTTACCGATAGATTGACCAAAGTCGCCCATTTCATCGCCGTCAAAACCACTTACCAAGGCCCAAAGTTAGCTAAACTATACATCTCCAGAATAGTCGCCCTCCACGGAACCCCGAAATCGATAGTGTCAGATAGAGGATCACAGTTCACCTCGAGATTCTGGCAGAAAGTGCATGAAGGACTAGGAACCCGTCTGAATTTCAGCACCGCCTATCACCCCCAGACCGACGGACAGACCGAGAGAGTCAACCAGATATTGGAGGACATGTTGAGAGCATGTGTCTGGAATTCAAGTGGGAAGATGCCTACCTTACGCAGAATTCTCTTACAACAACAGCTACCAAGCTAGCCTGAGATGGCCCCTTTGAAGCCTGTACGGAAGGAAATGCCGTACCCCCCTGAACTGGTCGGAAGTCGGAGAAAGCCAAGTTTTTGGCCCAGATGTTCTTCGTGAAGCCGAAGAGAAAGTACACAAGATCCGAGAGTACCTCAAGACGGCGCAATCAAGACAGAAGAGCTACGCCACAAGAGACGTCGGGAGATGACCTTCGAGATCGGAGACTTCGTCTATCTCAAGGTATCCCCCTTGAAAGGAATGCGAGATTCCTTAAAGGAAAGCTCGCACCCCGATATGTCGGACCTTTCAAAGTCCTCAGCCGCCGAGGAGAAGTATCTTATCAACTGGAGTTGCCTGAAGAGATGTCGGCTGTGCACGACGTGTTTCATATCTCACTCCTCCGGAAATGCCTTGAAGTCCCCGAGAAGACCGAAGTGTTCAAGAACATCGATCACCGATCGGTGGATATCAACCAGGATTTGACTTACCGCGAAGTGTCGATTCGCATCCTGGAAGAAGCTTACCGAACCACCCGCACCCGAAGCATCAAGTTTCTGAAGGTACAATGGAGCAATCATACCGAGGATGAAGCCACATGGGAACGCGAAGACTTCATGAAGAAGGAGTACCCAGATCTCTTTAGTACCTAACTTTCTTTTCGATCTCGGGACGAGATCTTTTGTAAGGGGAAGGGTTTGTAACATCCCAAATTTCAATAAAAAGAAAGTTAGAGAATTCCAGAGAGCAAAATTTCAAACAAACAAAAACTTTTTAAATTGCATATAGTGCCATGCATAGGACTTGTGCATTTGAGTGATATGCCATGATGAGTGTTATTACTTGTATGTGCTATACTCTAAAACCCTAATGTGATCATATGAAGATCACCAACCAAATAAATCAAAGAGGAAGAAAATCCAATAAATGAAAAACCCTAAAAACCCTCACATATGCTCTATGGCATTTTTATAAATTTTGACCCTAGACCATTTGGTCTTCACCATTAGTTGAATAATGTTATTAAACACTTATTACAACTTTTGGAATCAAAGAATCACCATTCACATAATTTCCAAACACAAATCTTGCTCACATATGATAAGGGTCAAAATTGACAATTATAGTCTGATCACTACTTTGAGCTATTGAAATTCAATTTTATCAAACTAAATATTGCTAACTCTTTGCACCATTTCAAAGTCAACATCAAGGTGAACACTTTTTGTAGAGATCACCATGCCAAATTATTTCTTGATCAGTAGCTATGCTCATCCAAAGTTTCAACTTTTTAACATATGTAACAATCTCCCACTTATCAAATTTTGCAAATCTTTGAATTCAACCATTCCACCACCACCTCTCATCACCTCTGATCATTTAGAGCTCAACTAAACACACACAATTCAAATTTGTCAAACATTTGAATTCAATCAAAAATTGGATAAAATTGCAAATTGCAAATATGGCACTATTAAACACTATTTGCTATAGTGCTTCTACCCCATCTAATCTACCCCAACCTACACCATTTGGTTCCCTGGTCCCCTCTAACACTAAGTGTTGCATAGCAAGCCTAAGGAGAAGAGGAGGGCAGCTAGGGCATGGCCATGCCGGCCATGTCGCCACCCCGACTACCCTCCCCTCTCCTCCTTCACTCTCTGCCGTGGCCACCGTGCCACAGCTCGCCACCGCACCTCCCTACACCTTCCTAGCACTGCCACTGTCGAGCTCAGCGATGACCAACGCCGGAGGACGCGCGCCCAGAACACGCCCAGATGCCGATCGTGTCGCGCGTGTGCACGCCGTGGACACGCACTGGCCACGCGCCTCGCCACCACCTCGCGCTCGCCCTGGCCCCGCTTACTAGCCGTTGAGCATCACCACGCCACCACGACGCCGCCGACATGACACGACCACGACCCTGGACCGCCGCCGCCGTAGACGGAGAAGAAGATCCCGCGAACGCCGCCGCCAGACATGGAAACAATGCGAGCTATTCCGACGTCGCCCGACCCTGCTGTCACCACCGTTCGCTTCGCCTGGACAAGGAGAACGTTGCCACGCCCTTGCCTAGCTCGACCGCTCGCCGGAATCGCCGCGCCATGGTCGACCACCACCGCCCCGCAGCACCCTCGCATTGCTATAAAAGGAGACCTCCCTGGACGATCCAAGCACACCACCTCACTCCCCACCTCTCACCGCTTCTCAACCACCTCACCACTCACTCGATTCTCGCCGGAGCAAGGCCAATCGCAAGATCACCGCCGCGGAAGCTGCAGCAATCGCCGGCGAACCAGACCACCTCGAGCTCCGCCACTGCTACCAGCCGCTTCGCCGTCGTCCACATCTACCCCGAGCACATTGCCAACCCTAGCTGGAGCCGCCGTAAGCTCTCCGACCCCCTACCCTCACCGCCAGACCCTCTGCTTCTCGCCGGAGAAGACGACGCACCAGCGCCGTCCGATCTAATTCTAATCCCACGCCCCACGTTGGTTCATACCGTTTCGGGTTTAAATACTCGCTGACGGGTGGCCCCCGCTGTCAGGCAGCACGCGCGTCTCTGGACCGTGGCTGGGCTGGCCTTGGGCCGTTTTTAAACCTTTCAGCGCATTTAGCTTTCCCGCCGGCCTGTTTAATTCAAATCCTATTTAAACATTTCCAAACAAATTCAATACTGCCCAAACTTTGAAATTCAATAGTTTCAAATTGGCTAAACCAAATTTAATGAACTTTATATTGTTGGAAAGCTAATGAAATTATCTACACAATGCCACTGGTCCCATGCCAAGATTTGTTGTAGAATTAATTTGATAAAAAGAAGAATTCAGGGACTTTTCCCTATTTAAATAATTATTAAAAATCAACCAAAATAGATATTAAGTTATTTCCAACTCTAATAGCTCACATTTGACTTACAATAATTGTTTATGCAATAAAATGGTGTTGTCACTTTGCATGATCATGCCCTATTTTAATTAATGGATAATATGGCTAGTGTAACTAGTTGATATTGTCCAAAACTATTAAGTAATTCATATGAAGTCTTATACTTCATTTAAATCTTGTCTCACATGAATTCATGGGATGTTTGGACCCCTGGTCCAAACTCTCTTATATGAATTACTTGAGATTTAAATCATATGTAGTATTATTAAATGATATGAGGTGATCTACCTCATTTAAATCATTTTCTCAAATGATGATGATGAACATTTGACTTAGGTCAATATAAGTTCATATATGATTGTTTGAGAAATTAAATCTTAAGAAGATTTCAATGAGAGGAAATTATTTCTCAAGAACCCTATGGAAACTATCATTTACATATTAAATACAAAGAAGTAAATTCCCCTCAAACAACACAACACATGCACTCTAATTAGATTATTTGTGTGCATAGAATAGTTTGTGTGTTTATATGTGATACATGGAATAGCCATTGAATTTGTGAGTAATTATACTCGTATTCAAATTTAGACGCTAGCACCGGAGAGTACACCGAAGAAGAAGGTTGCTACCAAGAGGAGGAGGAGGAACAGTTTGAGAACTACCAAGGCAAGCTAATATTCTTGCAAAGTGCAAAGCCCTTTGGGGCAAGGCACCATGATTCTTATCTTTTCTTACATAAGCCTATCCCAAGTTTATACATTACAAGTTTTTACTTGTTTTCTCAATAAGTTGCTTTTATAGTTAACTTTGGTCAAAGTAAAGAAGTTTACTAGAGTAGTACAAGTTAGTCTCAATTAAGCAAAGCATGGTAGCACCCCTCATGATTTAGAGCTAGTGCTAATGAATAAAACTTGACTACTCTAGATGGGAACAATGTGAATTGAAATGGATTTGAAACCTTGGAATGCTGATGCATTCCATTGAATGATTTTGAAGGTGAATATGACCAAGAGAAGATGGTGATTTTTGATAAACATGATGTTGGTTTGAATGCGATACCTTTCCAATTATTAGGTACCCCCACACTACCTGATTATGGGTAGGGCTTAACTGGAAGTTTATGCATCTTAGTATGGGTTCCCTCTGAACACACGTCATAGGGGTTACGCTTGAGGCTGCCTCCGTTGTTGAGAAATGATGTGAAATTGAGGTGAATTGTACGGCCAAGCCTGTGCAGTTCCCAGGTTGACATTGGTCTTCACAGGAGGCCAAGCTCATGGGGAGAGGTGCTCATACTAGGGTGTGTAAGTGAAAGGTTATGGTTGATGATCCGCGTACTGTGTTACGATGATTCGGGTAATCCCGACGGATGAAATCAAATGTTGTGGCACAAGTGTGCAACCTCTGCAGAGTGTCAATCTATTCGAATAGCCGCGTCCACGGTTACGGACGGGTGGAAAGGCCATACAGTTTCCGATGTCATAATTTTGAAAATGATGTTGTAAGATGACTGTGAAATGACTTGTGGTGAATTGAATTGAAATCACCACTTAAATGGTGGGAATGACACTAATGTTCCCACTTGAGTTAGTTAGCACTTGAATAAGCTTTTCTCAAATACTTGTGAACTAAAATTGGCTTTATGCAAATAAACTAGAGCTTAGCAAACCATACTAGAAATGTCAGCACTTACATTAGTATTAGTTTGCGAGTACTTAAAGTACTCACGGCTTTGTCCCTGCTATTCAAATGGCCAGTATGAAGACGAACAAGGAGACGACCAGCAGGACGCCTACGACAACTAGGAGTCTTCTGACGTCAAGCGTTGGCCTGTGGACTAGAGAGTCCTTGTATCTTACGCTTCCGCTATGAACTATGAACTTGTGTTTGTTCGTTGATCAATAGATCAACTATTCGTGTAATATGGATCATGTGATTCCAATTTGTAAGACTTATGGTTTGTAATGAATGATGACTGTGATACTTAACTATTATGCCTCGCAACAACAATATTCCTGGGATTGCGATGTATGAAATAATAGGCATCCGGACTTAAAAATCTGGGTGTTGACAGCTTGTCATACATGTGGTGGCAAAGGTCACTTCAAGAGAGATTGTCCTAACCGCAAGGTCAGGATTGTCAATGAGGACAATGAGTATGAGACTGGAGATGATGTTGATCCTAATGCTCCAGACGATGATGACTATGACACTGATGGTGAAGATGCATATCCGTTTGATGCTCGCACTATTGTTGTGTAGCAGCATGCTCTTAATGTGTTACCTAGTGCATCTACTCAGCGCTGCAATTTGTTCCAAACAAAGGCTTTACTTGGTTCTGACAAGGCTTGCAAGGTCATTATTGATGGCGGGAGTTGCCGCAATTTAGCAAGCAAGGAGTTGTGTACCAAGCTGAAGTTGAAGTATCTACCGCACCCGCATCCATACTATATTCAGTGGTTGAGCGACAATGGTGAGATGAAAGTAAACCACATGGTGCGTGTTGAATTTGCGATTGGACCGTATAAGGATTCCATTGATTTTGATGTGGTTCCTATGACGGTGTGTCACCTACTATCGGGTCGGCCTTGGCTCTATGACCGTTCTGTGCAACACAATGGCCGTGCCAATACATATCACTTGGAGTTCAAGGGCAAGAAAGTTAACTTACAGCCTATGTCACCACAGCAAATTGTCAATGAATCTCGTCAGAAATTTGAAGTAAACTTGGAGGATGCTTCTTTAGATAGGTGAGAGAATTGTAATATCGTGAGTGATATAACGAAAAGTGAGCAAGTGAATTCCTTAGTCTCATTAGCCACCAAACAAGACATGAGAGAATTTAGTGAGGATCCTTCGGTCATGCCTCTTGTGCTCTTGTACAGGGGTATGGTTTTGGTTTCTAACGACATGACCCCTCTTCTTTTTGGTGTTTCTAATGTTTTGTAGGAATTTGGCAACGTGTTTCTGGAAGAGGTACCCACAGGACTTCCACCATTGCGCGGTATTGAGCATCAAATCGACTTGATTCCCGGAGCTTCGCTACCCAATCGGGCACCATATAGAACGAATCTCGAAGAGACGAAGGAGATAAAGAAGCAAGTACAAGCGCTACTCGACAAAGGTTATATCCGCATAAGCCTTAGTCCTTGTGATGTTCCTGTTATTCTAGTTCCTAAAAAAGATGGTACATGGCGTATGTGCGTCGATTGTAGAGCGATAAACAACATTACTATTCGGTATCGTCATCCTATTCCCCGTTTAGAGGATATGTTAGATGAATTGACTGGTGCTGTTGTTTTCTCTAAAATTGATTTGCGTAATGGTTATCATAAAATTAGGATGAAAGAAGGGGATGAGTGGAAAACAGCCTTTAAAACAAAATTTGGTTTATATGAGTGGTTAGTAATGCATTTTGGTCTAACTAATGCACCTAGTACTTTCATGAGACTGATGAACCATGTTTTGCGTGAATTTATTGGCAAGTTTGTGGTTGTGTATTTTGATGACATATTAATCTACAGCCGCAATGAATCTGAACATACTATACATATTCGACATGTTTTGCAAGTGTTGCGTGATAATAAACTCTATGGTAATCTTGAGAAGTGCACATTTTGCAAAGATATGGTCATATTTCTGGGTTATGTTGTCTCTAAGCATGGAGTAGAAGTAGATGTGTCTAAAGTTGAAGTTATTCAAAATTGGCCTACTCCCGTGAATGTGAGTCAAGTTAGAAGTTTTCATGGTCTTGCTGGGTTTTATAGAAGATTTGTGCCCAATTTTAGTACTATTGCTGCACCTTTGAATGAATTGACTAAAAAGGGTGTTGTCTTTGAGTGGGGTGTATCCCAAGATCATGCGTTTGATGAACTGAAAAGAATTGTTAACTTCTGCACCGTTGCTTGCACTTCCTGATTTCAATAAGCAATTTGAGATTGAATGTGATGCTAGTGGTATTGGAATTGGTGGTGTGTTGATGCAAGAGGGTCGCCCAATTGCATATTTTTCTGAGAAACTTTCTGGTGCTAAGTTGAACTATCCTATATATGATAAAGAATCGTATGCTTTAATTAGAGTTATTGAGGTTTGGCAACATTATTTGTGGCTAAAAGAATTTATCATACATTCTGATCATGAAGCTTTGAAATATCTGAAAGCCCAATCTACTTTGCATAAGCGTCTTGCTAAGTGGGTTGAGTTCATTGAGTCTTTTCCATATATTATTAAACATAAGAAGGGAAAAGATAATATTGTTGCTGATGCTTTATCTAGGAAGAATATGCTATTAACTCAACTTGATGTTAAAATTCCTGGATTAGAAGTACTATGTGATTTGTATGCTACTGATCATGATTTTGCTGAACCATATCGCTTATGTGCTCTTGGTAAAGCATGGGAAAAATATCACATACATGATGGGTTTTTGTTTAGAGCTAACAAACTATGTGTTCCAGAATTGTCTGTGCGTTTGTCTTAGTGCAGGAATCACATGCTGGAGGTTTGATGGGTCACTTTGGGCATGAGAAGACGCTACTCATGCTAGCTGACCACTTTTATTGGTCAAAGATGAGGCGGGATGTGGACAGGTATGTGAAGAGGTGCATTACTTCCAACAAGTCCAAGTCCAAGCTGAAGCCTCACGGTTTGTATACTCCTTTACCGACACCTATTACACCTTGGGAGGATATAAGTATGGATTTTGTGTTGGGTTTGCCGCATACTAAGAAAGGCCATGATTCTATATTTGTGGTAGTGGACAGATTTTCTAAAATGTCACACTTTATTGCCTGCCACAAGAGCGACGATGCGTCGCATATTGCTAACCTGTTTTTCAGGGACATTGTACGTCTACATGGAGTCCCGAAGTCTATTGTTTCTGATCGTGACGTGAAGTTTCTGAGCTACTTCTGGAAGACGCTGTGGAGAAAGCTGGGGACAAAGCTACTGTTCAGTACAACTTGTCATCCCCAAACTGATGGTCAAACTGAAGTGGTGAATAGAACATTGTCACAACTGTTGAGATCCATGATCAAGAAGAACCTAAAGGAGTGGGAAGAGTGTTTGCTGCATGTGGAGTTTGCTTACAACAGGGCGGTACATTCTACCACAGAGTTGTGTCCCTTTGAGGTGGTGTATGGTTTCAAACCCATTACTCCGCTTGATTTGTTGCCTCTACCCATACATGAGAGAGTCAATATGGAGGCATCCAAGAGGGCAGATTTTGTACGGAAGATACATGTGAAGACTAAAGAGTTGATAGAGAAGAAAGGCAAGAGAAATGCTGCAAGGATGAACAAGAAGCGCAAAAAGATATTGTTCAAACCTGGTGATATGGTCTGTGTACATTTTCGCAAGGATAGGTTTCCAAAATTGCAAGTTTCTTCCTCGTGGTGCTGGTCCTTACAAAGTGCTTGCCAAGATCAACGATAAGGCATACTCGATAGATCTTCCACTTGATGAGTTTGGTGTCAGTAATTCTTTCAATGTTGCTGATTTGATACCATATGATGGAGAAGACCTTGGAGCGTCGAGGTCGACGCCTTTTGAAGGGGGGGGAGATGATGAGGACATCCCTACCTCACTACTACCTCCGTCATTACAAGAAGATGTTCCTGCTGTGAAGCTCAAGTCCAATGAAGTTAGGATTGGACCGATGACACGAGCTCGTGCGAAGCTACTTAAACAACAGGTGAACTTGTTACTAAACGATACCTTGATTAATGAGAGCTTTATACTGCCTAAGTCTTGTTACTTATGTATCATCGGGTATGAAGAGGAGCCAAGCATCGCACGACGAGGAGAGGAGCAGCTGGACGTGAAGCTGGACATGGAGCTGGACATGAAGATATCTTATGGACGCGCGAGGGAGGAGTGGGAGGCATGCGCGAGAGGAGGAGAAGTTCCAGCCGGCGCCAGGACCGGTCGACCGGCCATACCGCCGGGTCACCCGGTCCCAGGGCCGGTCCGACCGGCCCCCATGCCGACGCAGCCCGGTCCAAACCGGGTTTTCAACTTGTGCCAACCGGGGCACGTCTAGTAAGCTAGGATGCCCCGCCCGGTTGTTGACCGGCGCCAGACCCGGTCCAGACCGGACCGGCCGGTCCTAGGCCCGGTCAACCGGATTCCAGACCGGTCGTGTCTGGGTCTGTCTCGACCAGATCTATTCTGGGTCGGTTATTCTTGTATCTTTTCGACCAGAAGTCGTCCCGGACGCCTATATAAGTGCCCAGGACGCCCCCTAGCTGCTTTAGACCACGTTTAACATAAACCCTAGTTCTTAGTTATTTGCTTCGCAAAACTATTGAATCCCCTACACTATATTGCTTGATATTGTGTAGAACTGAAAGTCTTGTGTGATCTGTTGTTCCATTGGAAATTAGACGGTTGCAACTTACCGCTTCGTGGTCGGCGGCTACGTGTGCAAGTGTGTGAAGTTGCGAATATCTTGCAGGGTTGAGAGCTATTGCATTGGCGACATGGACCAATCGAGAGATCTCGTTGCGTCATACAAGTTATCATCCACCTCATCCAAGTTATCTCCGCTGCCATCACCCCGTGATCATCATCACCACCGTTGATTACTGAGAAGATCGGGCCACCCCCTTATCAGAGACGATGACCCTGACCATCGCCGACACCAAGGTAGTCGATGTGGTACCCCATCGTGCTCACGATCTAGGATTACTCTGTTATAGTTTTTATTATATACTTGATGCTAGACAGTCTATACATGTTAATGTTTAGTGTGCTCATATCCACGAAGTATCAATCAAACATTGATTCTTTTTTCTGTTACATTTGCAGTTCTGATAAAGGGTTTTCCATGCAAAGTTTCAAACTAGATTAATTTATTTTGTGTACTTTTTATTTACATGTAATAGGGGTATCATATTTTAGTTACACCACACGAAAGGCCAGATTTGAAGCTGGAGCTAACGCCACAACTGGTTGATGATGTAGCACAATGTACAATTTTTATTTTTTTGCAAAATCTTGGTTTCATTCACGTGTATTTTTTATCTTACATTGGTGAATATTTTTTTGGAGTCTGGTGAAATTCTATATCCTGGAGTGTAACACGCACCACAATTTTTTCTTGCCTGGATTTATGGGTGTTGTGAACACCAGAGCTAAGTCTTCCATATGCCTCAGCAATACTCTCTCCTTCCTTTATCATAAACAAGGTAGTTTTAGTCTTTGGTGACTCATAAAGAGACTTCTAAATAAGATTGGTTCCCTCTTGGAGTACTACAATCCTATCCCTAAGATCTTTAGCTCAATCAATGCCATTGACTTGGTCAAGCAGCTTGCGGTTGATGCCACTTCTTTGGCTGAGTTCATTAGCGATGGAAAACTCGCTACTTTTGGCTGAAAGGAAGGATCCACCTTGCTCCAAGTGGTGTAGTCTACGACCGCGAGGAGGGTGGCCGTTTCTGGAGCTCTTAGATGTGCAGTTGAGGAGGGCATGATCGCTTTCTCTTTTTCTTTGTAGGGTTTTTCTTGCAAATAGCCAGGACCTGGCTGTAACCTACTTTTTCTTTGAGGTCCTCTTTGTATTATGCCCACTATTTTAATGGACGCAGCAACCATGCACTTTTAGACCCTTCCGTGTTCACAAAAAGAGAAATCTCTTTAGCGAGCCGGCATGCCCTGCCTCCTTAAGATATTAGAAAAATCCCCCGCTATATATTGGTCTCTTCGTGGACAAACTACTCAATTTACTTGGGTTTTATTTTAATGAATATTTTTTTGCATTACTATGAAATTCTACTCCGTTTATCATCACATCCAAAAAGTGGCGTTCGGTTCCAGAACCAAGTGGAATAGAACTGAACCATTCCGCACGTGTTCGGTTGTGGACTGGAAGGGAATCGAGTTGTTCCTCTCGAAAGGGGGATATTCTCCCCCTATGCCGAATGCACTCATTCCGAATGTGTAGAAGATGTTAATTATAAAGCACTCCACTAATCCAGCCAAAAAATAATTAGTTGTTGCTAATTACAATTTTGAGATTAAAAAATCCATTTGCCATTGTTAATTACGATTTTGGGACAAAATATTAAAATTTCACCTCATTCCATTCTTTTCTCCAATTTCCCTAACCAAACCAAAAATGATGTGAATAACGATTTTGAGATTAGAAAAGCCATTAGACACCATTAATTACATTTTTAGATAAAAAATTCCATTAGCCACTATTAATTAGGATTTTGAGACAAATCATTAGTTTAACCTCATTCTATTATGCTCTCATATTTCCCTAACCGGACAAAAAAAGGGACACAATTTTCTCTGGTATTCCATTTGTTCCTCCTTTTTGTCCAAACTGAACGTCGGGATGGAACCATTCCATTCCTCTGGAACAGAACCATGCATTCCATTCCTTTGGAACGAAACCATGCATTCCATTCCTCTGGAATGAAACCATGTATTCCGTTCCACGCCGTACCAGAACCGAACACAATGACTTCTTCTATGCATTATAATTTTTTCTTGCTTGGAGTTGTCGGGAGCTATGAACACGAGAGAAGCCAACCTCAGGCTAAGAGACCAAGGGGTGTAGAGGCTCAGGACTTCAGAGTGTGCACGAAGATATTTATGGAATTCATGTCAGGAGCAAGCTTTACACGATCCAACCTTCATAATTTTTGTGAATATATTTATTATTTTCTACATGAATTTCAACGTGATACATTTTTACCTACTATATATTTGACACTTGTATTGTCAGTGAAATATGTATAAATAATTCTTGAACTGTACATTACTCCCTTCATCGTAAAAAATATTAAATTTCATGCATGGAGTGTTGGGATTGGGGAGTATGACAATGTGACAATGAGATAGATGGTGGGACGGTTGTTGGTTGTTTAGAGAAAACCTCTTAGCGAGCATGCATGTATGCCCTTCCTCCTTAAGATATTGCAAAAATCACCCACTATTGGTCTCTTCCTTGACAAACTACTGTCACTTGGATTTTTGCGTAAACCACACGTTCAAATAAAGGCTAATTGATGACACGAGAAGGCCGCATCATCAGCGAGAGAGATGCCCGAAGTCGCCAGCCAACCGAGTTGACACTGATAAGCGATTTCCTCAAAATTGCCTAGATTTAGCTTAATTATCGGTCACCCGGTTTCATGTGTAATTCAAGTGTAACTAGGGCAAAGTATATGCAATTGCGCATCATGTGAAATTACACATCCATGTGTAATTATCATATGCACGCATCACGATGCAAATCTAACGGTTGTCGAGTTGATCTGGAACTATCTTAATTCTCAGTCAACCTCGAATTAGCAAAAGGGAAATTAAATTCATGTACGTACGAAGTTTCGCAGGTTCGTATTATTGATATGTGGGGTCAAGAGCAAGAACATGTTCCTTGAAGTATTCCTTGCCCCCAGCCCACCTCACACACCCTCCCTCTCTGCATCTACTTCCCGCCATGTCTACCAACAAGAGCAAGGTAGAGCTTGGAGAGAAGATGTGTTGCAGCCTACCCTGCCGTTGAAAGGCAAGCAGGCCGAAGTTAATTCGAATTTTTTCCTTCATTCTTTTTGGCAATGCTCGGACCTAAGATCTAGGTGTTATTACCTTCCGCAGGTGCACCCGCTCCCATACAACACAGTCATCACCCCGAGCCAGATAAGGGATCTCATTTTAACAGCTCCCCAGCTGACCAATAGTGTCACGGAGCCGGAGACGAAGGTTGCTTCCATTCGCGTGCCCTCCTTTTGCATATTCAATAGGATTAGTCAAGATCTAGCTGTCACATTTCGCAGGTGTCTCCATCCTTCACCGGCTTCTTCTCCCAGCTCCAGAGCCAGAGGGAGCTCGAGTTAGCAGCTACGCAGCCACCCAAGATTGTCAGGGCGCCGGAGAGCAACATAACTTTGGCTCGCATGCCCTCCTTTAGACTATTGCATCGTAAGAGGAGTTAAGATCGTCTCTTACCTTTCGCAGGTCTTCACACTCAAGTCCCTCATGACCGAGAACCAGAGGGAGCTCGTGTTAGCACCTACCTAGCCGCCCAAGAGTGTTAGGGAGCCGGAGACAAAGGTAACATCGGCTCTCTTGCCCTCCTTTTGCATATTGCACGGTAGGAGTTAAGACCTAGTTGTTACATTTCTCAGGTGTTTCCATCCTTCACCCAGAACCAGACGAAGCTCGTGTTACCAGCTCCCCCGCCGCCCAAGAGGGTCAGGGAGCAAGAGACCATGGTAACTTCGGCTCTCATGCCCTCCTTTTAAGTTATTGTATGATTGTATTAAGAGTGAAATGTTTCCTCTCGCGGGAGATTGGCTGCATTTTTTAACAGAAGAAGAAGATTATCAAGCTTGCCGGAGATAATGGGATTATGGAAGTGTTCAAGCTCGGGGGAGAAGTTGAGATCAAGCTCGAGGAAAAAAGATGAGATAGAGGAGCTGCTCAAGAACTTTGGAGAAGATCAGTTCAAGGACAATAAGGTTACTTGGACTCGTTACCTTTCTTTTTATCGGTAATCAAGGAAAGTAAGAGAAAGATTAATAACATAGCCGACTGCTGGCTATAGAGCCTTGCCATGTCATCTTGTCGTCATCATAAAGCCCACTCACACAATAGATTAACTACTCGTATTAGGCTAGCTGCTAAGTAAGTTTTATTAGAGATTTAATAATTTAATGTTTGGATTCTATTGGGCTTAGGGGCAAACGGCCAGCTTTTTGGACAAAGTTTGAGAATAAACGTCCACTTTTTTGAGGACAGAGGGAGTACATATTAAACTAAACATTTGTTTTATAGTAGTATTAGTCTACCTTTTAGGGTGCTATGTCCGTTGTAGAAGTAGTAGTACCTTTTTGTTTGTCGGAAATGTTCTATTCTCGATTGTATTTGGATATGTACATTTCTCAATATTTGGACAACCCAGTCGCTTGGTTTCGCTCACTCATGAAGCAGGCGATAAAGGCATGGTATGAGCAG
Source organism: Lolium multiflorum (assembly GCA_030979885.1). Classification (NCBI taxonomy): domain Eukaryota; kingdom Viridiplantae; phylum Streptophyta; class Magnoliopsida; order Poales; family Poaceae; genus Lolium; species Lolium multiflorum. The sequence continues at coordinate 64,434 of JAUUTY010000229.1, read as the reverse complement.
ATTTACCTTCGGCGCAGCGAGAACTCCAATTTACGCAAGCAGATCATGGTAGTCATGGAAACCACTTCCTCCTATCCGAAGACCTGTGCGAGTTGCCACAAAGCCTTTCACATGTTGGAGAAGATAAACAACCAACTATTGTCTCTCCTTGAAACACGAGTCCTCTCGGTCAACAACGATCGCCTTGTTGCGGTTATTGAAGAACTAAAGCTTGGCGAGCTAGCGGATCTTTGATGGATAAGGTTGGTCTTGCCGAGGTGGTAGCCGCAGCCTCATCTTTCTCCCGCCGGTTGACGGTGAAGGATTCCATACCTGTAGCAGTTTAACCAAGCGATCAATTGCCACTAATTCTGCTTTTAGTAGGTGTTAATCGAACTACCTTCCGTTCTCGATTTGGATGCATACAAGGTTTCCCCGTTACCACATTTTGGGTTCCTATGAAATTTGGGTTCGATGCATTGTTAACCTTTGTGATATTAGTTCCCTAGTTGCTAGTTTATGCAGATCTGCTAGTGGTTCCAAGTTGGACTTGTTGATGTTTCACAGACCTGATTTAGATTTTGGTTACACATTCAATGTTTGTTATGGACTTTTTCCAGCAAATTATAGGGGAGGGATAGTCCAATGCAACCAGCCTCACGTGTGATTGGGGAGAAGAGAAGAGAAGGTTAACACGTGGAAATAAGAATAGCACACATATGAATGATCGTATACGCGGTGGACATTTTTTCCGATAAAGGGCACTTCATTACTCGAAGAATCAAGCATTACACCCGGCCAGCTAAGATGCACACAACCATTTAAGAATCTAATATTCAACCAAAACGAGTACAAAGAAAAAAAGGAGAAAAGCCAACTTGTCCACGGATACACTGGCCTCTATCCTACGGCTATGCAGCTACCCATGTTGGGAAATAAACTCCTTGTCCATATTCTCCAACCATGTAGACACCTCCATAAATAGGTCTCGGTCCTCGAAGGGTTGAAGCGGCAACCATGAACGGACGCGGCGGACATAGGGGTGGGAAAATATTTCGAAAGCTAGGGCTCTGATACCATGTCAAGCATCTTGCACTAGCCAACGCAACCAAAAGTCCGAACTGATGGAAATGGCTAGGAAATCCACTTACACATATCAACATCCCCTACATCTAGAAATCTTGAAAAATATGCATATTGTCTGAATTTTCACACTTGTGTTTATAGAACTGGAAGTCTACGCAATCTGCTAGAGATGTTTTCTTATTACTTCATTGGCATGCACGGCCGGCTACCAAATCGAACGACTCTTCCGCGCTCGAGGGGATAAGAGTGAGAAGGGTCTAGCTATATGTTATTGTCAGTTCACTATATTATCGTGGCACATGCAACTTTTGGCAAAGCTGAAAAATCGAGTAGTACATCGGAATGTTCGCTCCTGATAGTTTAATACTCCTTCCTCGTATTAAGCACCGCGTGTTAGTGGGCCGAACTCTTCACATATATGTTATTCACTTTCATCCGTTAGTTGGAAATGGACGACCAAGATCTACTTCTTGAGAGTAGAAAAGAGTAGACGAACCTTTAACCACACCAGTCCCCACTCTCATCTTCCTCGAGTGACCTCCCATCTGTAGAGAGCTCCGGAAGAGCCCGAGAAGAGCTCGTTTTCTTCCTATGTTCTCCTACTAGCTCGTACTTCGTCCGTGTTGGGTGATAGCCTTCCGCACATCGAGGGTTGGTCTTCGTCTGTGTTGGATCGTGCCTGTTGGCGTAGCGGGATCTCAGGGTAAGTCTAGCTAAATTACTTTGTTGCATTCATTTTCATCCTCCTTTCTTGATCAGATCCTCATTCCCCCCATATGTTCTGAAGGTTCAGCGGCACGGGCAAGGCATCCCCGCACCAGGACTAGCTTGCCGGAGAGATGGCAGCGGGTGATCTAAGGCAATCGAAAGATATCTCCCACAGCCTTAGAAGGATCAATCTCAATAACCCAGTATTGATGTCGGATGTTCTTAACTTCTTGTGTAATTATGTAGCCCGTCGCTCAGTATTTTCGGTGTTTATGCAACTAATGGAGGATATTGTGACAGATCTTGAAGGGGGATGCAACAGGTTGCGTGGGGAGATCGCCCAGTGGCAGAAACTCCAGAAGGAGACCTTGATGTGCTTGGAGCTGGTCAATGCTTGCTTCGAGGATGTGGTTCCAAGAGGCATGAGCTAATCCTTGAGTGTGAACGCCTCCGTGAAGGGAATCTAACTCTAAATGGTAAGCTCAGTCAGGCTATGGATGACGCCATGTTGGCAGAAAGCAAACTTGTGGATGCATACATGAAGTGCTCTGAGATACTCAACACGCTTTTGGATTTAAAGGATAAGCTAACTCGCTTCAGAAACTATAACGATAATTTGAGGAAGAAGATCAATGACCTGCGCGCCCAGAAATGTTTGGTGGAGGTTGTCGATCAGCTCGTTAATCTTACCTAATGTTCCCTTTGTCGTTCTTTTACCAGGAAGGATTCATGTAATTATAAAATTATATAAGTGTTCTGCCACTCGTATGAATCTAGTTAATATTTGCTAGTTCTCAGGTAGCTGAGAATTAAGTCCATGCTCAGTCGAGTCCTACACTGTTTACCGAGCGGCAGGTTCGGTTAGCTGCTTGTGAACAAACAATCAGCAAAAAGTCCTACACTGTTTGATTTGTTATGTGATTCGCGATAGTTATCAGTTGCAACATTAATTGCAACTAAAACTTGATGACAGAACGAAGTTAGTTCTCGACTGAGAAATAGCCACACCCATATTTAATAGCGATTTTAAAGTTACTTACTCCCTTCGTCCTGGTGGATTGGGCTCAATAGTAGTTTCATCGAGACTAGGCAACAGGGGATTGGGCGCTCAAACTTTTTCTCACAAGATATTTCATCCAATCACGACCCTTATACTCCACATTCATTAGAGCAGATATTGTTGATTTGAGGATGGGAACCGATGGAGGACATTCAGTGCATACTCGCATGCACATTGACTAGCCAAAGAAGAGGAGAGAAGGTTAAACTGAGAATAGTAATTGAGCCTTAATCCATGGTTAAAATGGGACAAATAGATTTTGGAGGTGAGCCCAATCCACCAGGATGGAGGGAGTACTCCCTGTGTTCACAATTACTTAGAAGATTTTTGGAGACTGATTCTGTAGGACAGAGTACTCCGTACTTTTTTGTATATGCGTTACTAGTTGGATTATAAACTTGGAAACTCGTTCTGCAGTTTTTTTGTATTGAGAATCGACGTATAGCATTTATCAGAAAGTTCAGTTTGTTCGGATATTAGGCCCAAGAAGGCAGAGGCCCCAAATATAAGTCCACCTTCATTTGTCGTAGAACATATAATTGGGGCTAACTTCTCAAAAACGAAATAGGGCTAGACTGATATCAGCACCGAACTGGAGCGGCCAAGCTATGTGCAATCTACTGGGCCAGTATATAAATTTCCATGAATAGGCCTTGGCATTTGTATCCGACTTGAATATAAGATTGGCTCCTCTGCGAGTCTTGTCGGCCTTGGTACATGGCCCATTTATTCTCCCGAATATAGGTAAGGGCACCTCAGAGCGTAACTGGTCAGTCGGTCCAACAGACGATATAAGTTGGGCTCCTCTGCATATCTTTGTTCAAGCTGAATAAATAGGCCTTGGGCCTTTAGTCAGCCAATCTGGCCCAAAGACACATGGGCGTGTAAGTGATAGGTGGGACACCTAGTGAATGCAGTAGGTCCCACGTCTACTTGTGGGCTCGACGGGAATGCAACGTAGGACCCACGCTGGCCTAGCAGGTCCACCAAGCTCTGACATTCGGGCCCACCAATCTCTTCCATGCGGGCCCACCCAGCTCTGGCATGCGGGGCCACACATCCAGAATTGACACATCTCCATGTGGACCCGATGGGAATGTCACCTGGGACCCATGTAGGACCGACAAAGTACGTAGGCCCAGCAAACTCTAACATGCGGGCCCACCAAGCTCTAACATGTCGGGCCTGCCATGGTCTGACATGCAGGCCCACCAAAGCTCTGACATGCGGGGCCACGCCACATCTCCATGTGGGCCCGATGGGAATGACACCTGGGACACACGTAGGCCCGACATATTATGTAGGCCTACCAGGCTCTAACCTGCAGGGTCATGCGTTCAGAATTGACGGCAGACAAACACTTGTGCTGGCACGTGCGCAAATTTTTTTGGCATGGCAACTAACATGTGGAGCCCATGTTGGTGGCACTAACCGGTCTGGTCCACTTCGCATATCATGCCTGGAGGCTGTCGGAACGGGCGGCAACACGCAGGAGGGTCGTGTCGGTACCTGACATGCGGGCCTGAGTGTTATAGGCTAGGTACATGTGAGCAGACAGTAGTTGTCTCCCCTTACAAATATGGGTCCCAGTGCTGCAGGCCACGGACTGTTGTGCGGGCGGATAGAAAAGTATGTGAATAGAAGCGTGCAGAGTGGGTCAGGTGTGTCCACCGGCCCGAAGCCCAGTTTTTGTGATGACCCCCTGCTGACTCCGCAGTTCGGGCCGCCCACCTCCCGCGACGCTCATTTTTTCACAATCGTTGACGTTTAGACCTTGCCCGTCACTAATTTTTGGGGCCGAGCGGCCCAAAACGCGACCTGTGACGCGAAAACGCGCCATCATCGCAGAAAAAGACACTCATTGACGGATTTCTCAAACGTCAGCCCCAGACCATCATTGAAGCCCCAATTGTTACTAGTGTAAGAGGCTAGTCACAATAGGTTGGCACCCCAAATGGTTCTTTTCTTGACACCAATTTGAGCACCAACATATTTGGCAAACACATTGTCAACCTCATCCTTACGTAGATAATAAACATCATCAATGATGATAGGGTTGGATGAGGTACCAATAGTGCAAAATGAGGAGATGTGGCCCTTCTCACGACATATGTAGCAAGTTCTCCTCTTCTCCTTCTTATCACTAGATTTCTCCACAATGGGAGCAGTAGCTTGATTCTTCTTGGGAAGCGGCATTTTTTAAACTTGAGGTTGAATATGAGTTAGAGCTTGAGATCGCTTCCCTTTTTGCTTCTTATTCAAAGGGCAAGATCTAACATGATGCCCTTCAATTTTGCACTTGAAGCAAGTAATCTTGGCCGGATCTTTGACTTATACTTGGCCCTTCTTATTCTTGTTGTTGTTATTGTTATTGTTGTTCTTGGACTTATTCTTGTTTTTGGATTTGAATCCAAGTGCACTCCTGTAATTGGGGGATTGTTGCACACTCAACATCTTTTCAAGTTTGCATTTCCCTTCATGACTCTTTACCAAGTCCTTCTTCAAAGACGTGACTTGGACCTTGAGCTCATTCATTTCCTCTACATGGTTATTAACAACACAAGTACTAGAGGAAGTAGAAGCAACATTGTTAGAGCAACAAGACAAGAAAAATAATTCACCACAAGATTTAGCAATGATGTGAGTGGACGAATTACTAGGACTATCACATGCCAATATAGCATTTTGAGTAGTAGTGCTAATTTCCTCATGAGGCTCACAAGATGTTACGTTTTACATAATAGCCTCATGAGCTAACTTTACCCTATCATGGGATGCTAGAAGATGCTCATGGGAGCTAGATAGCTTTCCATGACTTTCTTCCAATATACCATAATTGCTAGTTAGCAATTCAAGTTGAGCCCTTAGCTCAACACTATCCTTCAAGATAGATGCTTCGCAAGAAGTAGAGTTAGTAACGCAATCATCGTAACTAGAAATATCAAGAGGAGAGGGTAACATATCATGCTCTTTTAAATATGAAGCTTGAAGTTGCTCAAGTGACTTGGTGAGGATAGAGTGTTTGCTCTCCAAGGCCGTGTGGGCCTTGTTTAGATCATCTAGATCCATAACAAGTTTATCATGACCAACACCAAATTGGGCCTTTTCCTTTTTAATTGAGATTTCGCATGGTCTCTTTATTTAGTGAGTTTAGAAATTATTTCATTTTGATACTCCTCAAGGGTTTCAAGTTTCTCTTGAAGAGAGGCTACGGTATCTTGTTCTTCTTCAAGATCATTCTTTAGGGGTGCTACATCATTATCATACTCATGTTCAAGAGCACCCATTTTAAAAATGGTGTTCTCACGCATCCAAAAAATCTTTTGGCTCTCAATAGAAATAGTCAATATTTCAAAGAAGTGAGAGCACGCAATTTTATATTTGAAAGAACACTAAATACACTCTCACCCTTATCGTGTAGAGATGCAACCCAATCCTCTTCTTCATAATTATCATCATCCTCATCAACATGAGAAATATTAGGTTCCATGTTAGGAGATACCGTGGAACCCTTGTCCATAAGGCATATATGAGAGCCATGAGATGATGACTTGAGGCTCCATTCAAGATCTTGTATTGACCAACAAAATCTTCGGTTTCCTCTACATTGTTAGATACAAAACAATTAAAGGAAATAGAAGCATTTGTATCATTGCAACAAGACATAGCAAGCATATCATCACGAGATTTATTTAAGAAACTTACAGATGATTTATAGTGCTAGATGTGTTTATGTACAAAGATGAAGCATTGCAATGAGATATAGATGAAGAATCATCAATAGTAAGCTCAATATCAACATTGCAATTTTCATCACCACTCACCATATCATTACCTTGTGTCTTGCCACACATTGGTGAAGTGGATGGAGATGAGAACTCATCATGGCCGGAAGTGGAAGCAGTGCAATCATCCTTAATAATATTGGACGCATAATATTCATCATGAAGCTTTGTCCATGATTCATGAGAGATATGAAAAGGCATGATTGACAAAGTAATTCTATTGCTCAAAGCATTAACAAGCACATTATCGAAGCTTGAGCATTTAGATATAAATTTTTCTCATCCTCACAAGATAGATTGTGGGAATCCACTGGAGGAGAAAAGCCTATATCTAGAATTAGCTCCATCTTTGGGTCCATGGCCTGAAAATGACTAAGCGTGCAAATTTTACAAGCGTCAAAATGTGTGCCAATGAATATGAAAATGTCATCATGCACTAATACTCTAGCCAACATCTTTACTCTCAAGGCGGTGAAGCCTAAAATGAGAGACGAGACTCTGATACCAATTGAAAGGACTTAAATGGCACCTAGAGGGGGTGAATAGGCGTTTAAAAACTATTCCTAGATGGGCTAAACAAATGCGGAATAAAGCTAGTGTTTACTTGGTCAAGCCTAAAACCTATATACTATGGTTCACCAGGTGCACCAACAACTTATGCTAAGAAAGATAAGAAACTATGTGATAGCAAGATATATATATATAGGGGTTCTAGAATAGCTATTCTCGAACCCCCTATTCCCGCTTTACCTTCTGCTCCCGAACCAGAACCCCATCCCGACTCGGCTAACCTCAAACCCCGACCAAAACGAACCCCCTTCTGCTGCCTGCGCTTCTTCCTCCCAACCACCCTCGACCCGCACGCCATCCCCAAATCATGCTTGCCTTCTGGTTCCCCACCGCCGGTCGGTGCCGCCGTGCTGTCTCCCGGCCCCGACCTCCTACCTCGACCGCAGAGCTCCGCCCACCCTACAAAATCGCGCCGCCTCCCACCCCCGACCAGCGCGAGCCCCTCCACCTCCACCGGCGAGGCCCCTGCACCTACGACCGGAGCGGCCCCCTCCACCCCCGACTGGCGCGATCCCCTCCACCCCCGACCGGCGCCGGCCCCAACCCACATCCCTGACCTACTCCGGTGACCACCGGCTGGCTCTCCGGTGCCCAACCTCCCTATTCCGGACCGGATCTGCAGGGACCCAACACATCCCCGCCGCCAGCTTCCCGCTCCCCTGACTCTCCGCCTTCTACGGGAGGCAACCAGTCCCCTGCATCCGCACAGCAGCCGGACCCGAGCACCATCCCTCCTGGTTCCCTTCTCAAGCTCAAGGAAAGCCTCTGCCTCGCATTGTTGCGGTGCTGCTGTTGGTAATGGACTATCCTCCCTCTCTCTACTGTCCATTTGTTGTTCTTTAATTTTTATGGCAAATGCGAACCAAACCTAGGAAGAAATGCAATACATGTAAGTGTCGATGCATGTGTTCATGCGTGTTAGACTATAAGAAAAGGTAGAAGTTCAATTTGTTTACAAAAAAGATAGTTCGCTTATCATTTTGTACAAGTTCATTACAAAAATATAGTTTGCACGTTTAGCCATAGGGAGTTCACTGACTAGGCGGGCGGGAATTCACCGGGTGCCGCACATGGAGATTCCACGGGTGCCTCTACTGAGCTCGGACCAGTCCCCGTGAAATTCAGCACTTGCCACGTGCGTTAATGTGAAGTGCCGCACTCGCCAAACTTCTGTCAAAAACTGTCACGCCGGCTTAAGCGGCAGTTCACTTAGTCATGCTGTGCAGTTCACAAATGGTGAACACTAAAGTTTAGAAACCATTGTATTGCATGGAAATTTGTTTCTGCATGTGCACAAGGTTTTTTTATGCAATCTATGTGCTAGTTGTTGCCATTGCAGTGTCGCTGCCCATTGTAGCTTTTCTTTGGGACAGATAGAGCCAATGTGTGTTGTTATGTCTTTTTGCGAAGGCAAAACTAGAATGGATTTATCATTAGTGGAATTCCAAACTATATAAACTTTGGAAATATCATTATATTTGTTTGAGATAACTGGGATTAATATTAGTGGAGGCTTCGATTCATTCAGATTATGCGTGCAGCATTCAGTTACTCCTTAACCTGTATGGTAGTATGGTTACACTTATGACTACTGAAATTATTTATTTATGACTCTAGTTCACATGCATCGATGCGAGTCCGGCGATGCCCTACCCATGAGTTCACATGTGCAGCCACAGGAGTTCACACGTGCAGCCCACCGTCGTCCACCACAAGCTGCTCGACGTCCCCAGCATCTCCGGCACATCTCCGGCCCCCTGCCACGGTAATTCACCACACGCCACTCTGGTTCACCACGCGCAATTCGTTTGCACTGCCCGCTGGTAGCTCCACCAGTGAGCACCTCCACCAGCATCGGCGTGGACTCCCACAAGCACAGGGCAATTATCCGTTATAAAAATTGCATCTATGGAGTTTGCTTCGATCTTTAGTTGTCTGAAGTTTACTTCCTCCGTACTGCGGAGTTCGTTACAAGTACAGGGCAATTTCAGTTACTTATAAAAATAGTGTGGATCATAGGTTCACTTTTTTATTTTGCTAAAAGTTCAGTTCCTCTATGAGGGGAAGCCCACTTGTTTCTATCATGTGTTAAAACTCAAATATATCTCGTGAATCAACTTCTATAACAATGTTGTCATTCCATTGTTTTTGTAGGTCAATACAATGAGATCTATATAATAAACTCTTATCGTCGGGCAGGCAAACTTTGCAACTGATAGTGCTTTGTTAAAAAGTAGAAGCTCACCTTGTTCTCGCATGAAATTATTTGTTTTTGTGACGGAAGTTTGCTTTGTCCACTGATTTTGGCTAAAGAACACAGCAGAAAGTTAACTGTAAAAAAATAGAATAGGAAGTCACTTTCTGAATGAGAGACAGAATTTTAGACCATCCACAAGAGAAAGTTGTCCAAAATGTTCCCTTTGTTCATGAGGACATGTTAGTATTATGAAAGTTCACTTCTCTTTGCCGCGGAATCCACTTTGGCCCATTCAAGAGATTCACTTTTAGTATCAGGATATTCACTTTTAGTTTCAGACAAAAATAGAAGGTAGCGAATGTCTAGAATATTGTTGATGTATATATTCCATAGGAGAAGTTCATTTGATCTATGCGTGAAGCTCACCTCTTCTTTTTTGGGGAGTTCGCTATGCCAATTATTCTAATCGGCAAGTTCACACCAATTTCTCGTCCAAGTTCATTATCTCTCAAATGTGAAAATTCGTATTTATTTTGTGTGAAATTTCATTACGCCTATTTTACTTACAAAAAGGTAAACAGTATGAAGTCCACTTATTAAGAATGAAGAAAATAACTACTAATGTAGTTTGGTGAAATAGAATGAGCACGTGTCATAGCGTTTAATCTGTTTAAGGAATTACCAACTAGAAGCTTATCATTTTTTTGTCATTCTGTGGCGATAGCATTTGTGCTTGAACTAGGAGTGCTTGTACTATATACTGGACTACATTTGAAACTATCACCTTGATAGGGCATTGAGTACTCATTTTATTCCCGTTTTACATCAGGTGATTGCATCTGGGAAGTTCACCCCGTATGTGCATGAAGTTCATAATTATCGGGGCACTACAATGCATCTATTAGCAGTAAGTTCGTTTCATCTATTAGCATAAGTTCAGTCTCGGTCGGAACCCTTCAATCGGTTGGTGTTTATAATTTTAATGTGAAAGTTCTCTTTGTCCAGTAAGAGAAGCTCGACTACTTTAGTGTGTTAGTTTAAACGTGTGTTACATGTTTGTTTTATTGCCTGCCTAAGTGAGGTATGTTATGTGCCTCTCTAGTAGTGAGCTTGGCTAGGTGTTTTTTTTATGTCCTCTCTAGTAGTTCTGATGCTTTTGTGGAAGTGCACATTCGTGTATGTCAAAGTTTATTTTTATATTACCTGGCAACCCAAATATTAGTGTGTGCACGTTAGCCATTGCTTTGAATACTCTCGAAGTTCAATTTTGACGCCCCGGAAAGTACACTTTGAATGAGTCACTTTATTGTCTATTAGTTCACTATGAACACATGGGAAGTTCTTTTGGTAACTCATGGAAGTTTATTTCATTTTCATCTCTTTTTTTTTGAATAATTTGCACGAATTTTACATCACTGAAAGAACTTCCCATTTTTGCTACTCGTGGTCCACAACATCCACGGCTAGGTTCCATTTTGATTATCTTGTTATTTTTGTTTTCGACCGGCCTCTCCCCTGCTTTTGTGTTGTTAGATCAGGATGAGAATTTGTTCTTACATCAAGTCGCACAACACATGTTTGATGAATATCCACAAAATGCTATTCCATTATTTACTACATGGTGTTGTTGTTCGGTCTCAAAATTCTGTTACTGACCAAGAGAAGTTCACTCCTCAGTCTAAAACCAGTTCACTACATTAGAAAAATGAAAAAAACAATTTATTACGTGAAAAAAGGCCACCAATGTCAGGCTCATGCGCTTCCACTGCGGACGCCCGAGTCTTACCCCTTGTTGGAAGTGCAGTGCGCATAAACAGGCAGAACACTCTTCCAATATCAGAATCACATGGTGGTAGACAATATATTGTGGAAACATTGATACATAGTGAAGTTTAGATGATAAACATCTGAAGTTCACTTGATGAACAGTAAAAGTTCATGGAGCGAGACCGTGGCGGACGACTATCTTGATGTGGTTTCTACGTTCATGTGAAAATGGGCAACATATAATTTTATATTACGCTTAATCTCCCCTTTACCTTGATATGTAGCATGTCATTGCGGATAGTATTAACAAGCTATCAGATGTCATGTGTTTGTGCCAATTCATCTATTATTACTATATACTGGAAGCTTTAGTACTATATACTGGACTACTTCTGAAACTATCACCTTAATAGGGCATTGAGTACTCATTTTCTTCCTGTTGTACCTCAGGCGATTGCATCCGGGAAGTTCACTGTGCCCCCATCGGGAGTCCACCATGTGTCACACCGGAGTCCACCAAGATCAGAGCTCGCCCGCTGCCCCTGCGGACGCACCAGTCCTACCCCTTACTGGACGTGCAGGTGTGTGTAAACCAGCAGAACGTTGTTCCAATATTAGAATCACACAGTGTGAGATAATATGAAAGTTCATTTTACAAAACATAGCTATTCAGAGCATCGAATAAGCAAAGCTCGCTTTGATTTGTTAGGAAAGTTAAAGCTTGCTTTGAACTGCAGTACACATAGTTTAATTTAGGCAGATTACTCGTTTGGCACTAGGGAGCACACTTTTTTATTCTAGGTAGTTCACTCGCTCAGGCAAAAAAAAAAAAGAAGTTCGGATTGTTTACATGGAAAGTTCACTTTATATATTTTTCGGGAGTTCATTTGATTCATTTGTATGTATGTTTCTGAACTAAGTAGTGATTAGTTTACTGTCTTTTCCTAGGAAGTATACCTGCCATGGATTGATAATCTGCTATCCTTATGTCAGTATATTAATGTTTTTGTTAGACTTTGCCAAATCATATTGGAGGATGTCATCTCTTTTAGAATGGAGACATTAGATTGTAAGAAAATTCCTATCGAGATGGAGACTATATTGGGGGAGTTTGCTGTGTCAATTATGCTGCCTGCAACTTCAACCGTTTTTGTGTGGAAGTTCATTTTTTCAATCTGGAAGTTTGGCTTTATTTTCTCAGGAAGTTCCTAGTTACTTTTAGAAAGGTAAACAATAGGAAGTCAGCTTGTTAAGTGATTGGGGTTTATTTACCCAAGTCCACACTAAAATACTTTTGAATTAAGCATTTAAGCCTATGATTATATCTTGCAGTGCAATCAATATTTTCTTCACTTCATTGAGCTGAAAGCTACACATCAATTGATTCAATACCCTCAAAAAAGTAGTTCGCCTAGTCCACACCTGAAGTTTACTTCTTTTTGTTTGGATGTTTGCTTCGTCCAATGATGGATTTCGTCATGGACTGTTAGAAGGAACGCTAGATGCATACTGATGTGCTACACTCGCCCTTGTCCAAGTGGTAGTTTCCTTTCTTTATTGACACATGCCATTTTTTGTTATTGATAAATTAGCCGCTTGTATAGGTGTTTATTTTTTGTTGCTGAGAAATATTTAATAGAGGTTCACTTCTTTCTGCTTGACAGGTTCATTTTCATATTTTTGGGAGTTCATTTTGTTTGGTGAATATATCATTTTTTAACACACTGAATGTTCACCGATAAATGTGCAGGAGTTGTGGATGACACTGTTGGCGGCGGAAGTTCAGAGATACGTGCATGGGGAGTACATGGATGGGCTACTAGTGGTTTCAACAATGCTTTGAGTGTTAAACATGTGTACGCTGGTGCCGCTGGTCCCGTCGCTGGCTAGGCGGGACGCTGGTCGACTACATGGAGCTTCGGGTCGAGCAGAGCATACTTGCTGCAGGTGGACACCAGACACACTGTGTCCAGCCGCAGGTAAGAGCAGCCACTGCTCCACACGATGCAGAAAAACGGATGTCCCCTGTTTTTTCCCTTTTCTACAGATTTATGATCTGGTGAAATTCATCACACAAGTCGATGCTCAAGGCCTGTACATAGTAATTATTCACAAGGGGAGAGAGTTTCATTTCTATCGTGTCATACATGTAAAGTTTTACTGAATCCTTAGTTACTCATGCATGGCCTTGCCATTCTGGTTAGATGGCTATCAGCCTCGACGAGGAAGACCAGCGCCATTAGGGGAGGTGCGCATGGCCTCTATTTCCTGGTCTCCAGTCAGCGCATGAGGTAGAGAGTTCAGCAAATGGAAGGCAGTTCACCTGGGACGCTCCCAGCAGAGATCACAGCTGATAGAGACACGGCGTTTCACCGTGGACAGCGGAAAGGAAGCCAACCTCCGCAATGTACTCCTGGCTGTTACTTTGAGGAGATTCTGAACAAGTCATAACCAGTGATTTCCTTTGTAAAAAGAATGGAAGTTGGTACTCTCCATATACAGTAGTTCATTTCATTGGGCCTGAGAATTGCATTTCTACCTTGATTACAAGTTCACGTTGATGCTTGTACACAGTCCATGTACTACTGTACGTTGGATCCTGTAGGCTTGTAACGTGCTCATGAATTGCATACATTTGTTGAAAAGGCTCTTATGCTGATCACATACGACCCCAGTTCTGTACATCTCAATAATCCACCTTTTGATTATCTCCATGGTTCACTGTGTATCCCCAAACGGTTCAATTTTCTCTTGAGAAATAGCAGTTAACTTTTGTGTCCAGAAAGATAAATTAGGACAGTTTATATATTTTTTTTGCTGTGAAGTTCAATTTGTATGCACTTAAAAAATGTTCACAATTTTATATTTAAAAATTCTACGAGAAGGCCAATATTTTTTGCGTCCAAAAAGTTCATTATCTCCCATCATGAAGTTCACTCTTTGAATTTGATGAAATCTCTGAAGCTCACTCTGAAAATAACAGTGAGGAAAATAGAGAGATACAAAGAAAAAACAGAGAACTTAATATGTTTCCGACCGCTATAAGTTCACTTCGTCTCCAAGAGGAAATTCACTCCGCCTGTAGTTTTTTTTTGGTTGTACAATTCTACCAAAGTGGAAGTTAATATATTTATGCGTTGTACACTTCTCTGAAAAAGTGGAAGTTCATTTTCTACCAAGCCATAGTTCACTTTAAACAAGCTGAAAATTTATTTTTGTCAATCTTACCTTTGTAAGCGGAGGAAGTTCACCATGAACATGCCAGAAATTTGCTTTTGTCAAACTTCACTTTGTTCCGAGCATGAAAGTTCACTTTGAACATGTCGGAAGTTCATTTTGAGCATCTATGTAACTTCTATACCACGATCGGAAGTTCACTAACAGATATCCGGAGGTTCACTTCCATAATCAAGCAATTCCATGTACTCTATTTTTTTTGGCGGAAATCATACGTATAGAAATCGTCCGTACGACCTCTTATTCCGCAAATTGACTAGTGCTACGTACAATTAGCATTAATATAACTCTATTAATACTCTAACACCCTGCAATGACACACGTAATCAATCTAGATGAGCCAATTTCAAAATGTTCTTGTGTCGGCGTTATCTTCGCTTTTGCGTATTTCGAAAATTAAATTTAAACTGTTTAGAATATGAAAAAACCTTCAACATGAAAAAGGTGTGCCTAGTCAATATCTTTCCAACGCAATATTATTTGGAACATTCCGACAAGTGGTTCGGAAATAAGACCCAAAAAACAGTATGAAAAACCGAGAGGTTAAAAAAGCGGAATCTCGTATTTTCAAATCTGCTCTTAAACCAAAGAGAATTTGGAAACATGTTGTACATGAAAAAGGTGCGCCTAGTCAATAGCTTTCCAATGGTATATCATACGCATCAATCCGATAAGCTGTTTGAAAACTAGAACCCCAAAACTGCACGAAAATAGAGAAATCCGCGAAAACGGTGTTTTGTATATTTAAAATTACTTTTAAACAATACAGAATTTGGGAAAACAATGAACATGAAAAAGTTGCGAAATTTCCGTGCGAATCCAACGGTATATTATACGCATCAATCCGATAAGCGGTTTGAAAATCATCATGAAAATACTGTCCGCACGAACATGCAATTCTGGTATTCCGTCGAGAAGTTCACTAGGAAAACACCCGGAAGTTCAGAAAGGGTTCGAGAATAGTTATTCTCGAACCGGTTCGAGAATAGCATACATATATATATATATATATATATATATATATATATATATATATATATATATATATATATATATATATATATATATATATAAACTAACTGGTGCACCATGGTGCCTGGGCACCACGAATCATAAAAGGAAACCTGCACACACACAAACACACACGCACACACACACACACACACACACATATATATATAACTTCAAGCATGAAGGCTATCACAAAGTAAAGTGCATAAGTAAAGAGCTCGAGTATAGAGATAACCGAGGTACGCGGGAGACGATGATTTATCCTGAAGTTCACACTCTTGCGAGTGCTAATTTCCGTTGGCGAGGTGTGGTGGCTTAGTGCTCCCGAACTCCACACGAGGCCTCACCTTGAGGTGTGGTTGCTCGATGCACACCAACGCCACAAAGGCATCACCCCAATATTCGGTAGTCACACTGTAGGGATTCGTAGCATAGAAAACAAAAAATTTCCTACCGCGAGAACGCAATCCAAGCCAAGATGCAATCTAGAAGATGGGAGCAACGAGGGGATGAACGAGACTAACCCTTGAAGAATTCCAAAACCTACAAGAGGAGGCTCTCGTTGCGGTAGACGATCACTTGCCGCTTTCAAAGCGCGTAGAAGATCTTGACGGTGACACAATCGGGCAGCACCTCCGTACTCGGTCACACGTTCGGTGTTGATGAAGACGACGTCCTTCTCCCTATTCCAGCGGGCAGCAGAAGTAGTAGCTCCTCCTTGAATCCGGCAGCACGATGGCGTGGTGGCGGTGGCAATGGAGATCTCCGGCGGAGCTTCGCTGCGTTGCAGAGAGGTGGAGGAGGGGCAGCTAGGTTTGGGGAGAGGGGTGACCGGCCACTATGAGGGTGCGGCCAAGGTGGCTTTGGTGTGGCCGGCCCCCTCCCCTTGCTCCTCATTATATAGGTGGAACCCCCAAGTGTTGGACTACAAGTCTTCGAATAAGACCCCAACCCAAAACCTTCCATGTGTAGGGAAACCTACCCAAGGTGGGATTCCCACCTCAAGTGGGACTCCCACCCTTCCATGAGGGTGGCCGGCCCCCTTGGTGGAGTCCACCTGGGACTCCACCCCTCTAGGGTTGGCCGGCCATGGGTGGTGGAGTCCCTCCGGGACTCTGCCTTCCATAGTGATTTCTTCCGGACTTTTCTAGAACCTTCCATAAATGCACCGGATCATTTTCAAACTTATAAAATGACTTCCTATATATGAATCTTATTCTCCGGACCATTCTGGATCTCCTCGTGATGTCCGGGATCCCATCCGAGACTCCGAAAAAACTTCGAACTCCATTCCATATTCAAGTTCTACTAATACGACATCAAACCTTAAGTGTGTCACCCTACGGTTCGCGAACTATGTAGACATGGTTGAGAACTCTCTCCGACCAATAACCAATAGCGGGATCTGGAGATCCATAATGGCTCCCACATATTCAACGATGACTTAGTGATCGAATGAACCATTCACATACGATACCGATTCCCTTTGTCACGCGATATTTTACTTGTCCGAGGTTTGATCATCGGTATCTCTATACCTTGTTCAACCTCGTCTCCTAACAAGTACTCTTTACTTGTACCGTGGTATGTGGTCTCTTATGAACCATTCATATGCTTGCAAGCTAATATAGACGACATTCCACCGAGAGGGCCCAGAGTATATCTATCCGTCATCGGGACGGACAAATTCCACTGTTGATCCATATGCCTCAACTCATACTTGCCGGATACTTAATCCCACCTTTATAACCACCCATTTACGCAGTGGCGTTTGATGTAATCAAAGTACCTTTCCGGTATAAGTGATTTACATGATCTCATGGTAAAAAGGACTAGGTAACTATGTATCGAAAGCTTATAGCAAATAACTTAATGACGTGATCTTATGCTACGCTTAATTGTGTGTCCATTACATCATTCATATAATGACATAACCTTGTTATTAATAACATCCAATGTTCATGATTATGAAACTATAATCATCTATTAATCAACAAGCTAGTTAAGAGGCTTACTAGGGACTCATTGTTGTTTACATAACACACATGTATCAATGTTTCGGTTAATACAATTATAGCATGGTATATAAACATTTATCATAAACACAAAGATATATAATAACCACTTTTATTATTGCCTCTTGGGCATATCTCCAACCTCCCACTTGCACTAGAGTCAATAATCTAGATTACATTGTAAGGTACCTAACACCCATGGCATTCTGGTGTTGGTCATGCTTTGCCCTAGGGAGAGCTTTAGTCAACGGATCTGCTACATTCAGATCAGTGTGTACTCTGCAAATCTTTACTTCTCCATCTTCGATGTACTCTCGAATCGAATGATAACGCAGCTTGATATGCTTCAGCCTCTTGTGTGACCTTGGTTCTTGTGCATTGGCGATGGCACCCATGTTGTCACACAGATGACTAGTGGGTCCAATGCACTAGGAACCACACCGAGCTCTACAATGAACCTCTTCATCCATACCGCTTCCGATGAAGCCTCCGAGCCGCTATGTACTCGATTCCGTTGAAGACTTCGCCACCGTGCACTGCTTTGAGCTTGCCCAGCATCGCAGCACCATTCAATATAAACACGTACCCGACTGAGACTTAGAGTCAGGATCGGTGTTCCAACTTGCATCGGTGTAACTGGTTACAACGAGCTCTTGGTCACCTCCATAACAAAGAAACATATCCTTAGTTCTTTCAAGTACTTCAGATATTCTTGACCGCTGTCTAGTGTTCCATTCCTGGATCACTTTGATATCTGCTAGTCAAACTAATAGCATGTGCTATATCCGGTCTAGTACATAGCATGGCATACATGATAGAGCCTACTACCGAGGCATAGGGGATCTGACTCATCCTTTCTCTTTCTTGTAGCCGGACCTTGAGTCTTACTCAAGACCTTACCTGGTAACATAGGTAAGAATCCTTTCTTACTTTCATCCATTCTAAACTTCTTTAGAATCTTGTTATGTACTCTGTGATAGCCCTATTAGACGTCTTGATCTATCTCTATAAATCTTGATGCCTAATATATACGATGCTTCACCAAGGTCTTTCATTGAAAACTATTATTCAAATAACCTTTTACACTGCTTAATAGTTCTATATAATTCCCAATCAATAATATGTCATCTACATATAATATCGGGAACGCTACAGAGCTCCCACTCACTTTCTTGTAAATACAGGCCTCTCCATGACACTGTATAAACCCGAAGTCTTTGATCACCTTATCAAAACATCGGTTCCAACTTCTCGATGCTTGCTTCAGTCCATAAATTGAACGCTGAAGTTTGCATACTTTGTCAACATTTTTAGGATCGACAAAACCTTTGGGTTGTACCATATACAACTCTTCCTCAATGTCTCCATTAAGGAATGCCGTTTTGACATCCATCTGCCAAATCTCATAATCGAAAAATGCAGCTATTGCTAACAAAATCCTCACAGATTTTAGCTTCGCTACAGGTGAGAAAGTCTCATCGTAGTCAACACCTTGAATTTGTCGAAACCCTTTGCAACAAGTCGAGCTTTATAGACAGTAATATTACCATCAGCATCTGTTTTTCTCTTGAAGATCCATTTATTCTCGACAGCCTTGCGGCTATCAGGTAAGTCTACCAAAGTCCATACTTTGTTATCATACATGGATCCCATTTCGGATTTCATGGCTTCTTGCCATTTGTTGGAATCGGGCTCATCATCGCTTCTTCATACGTCGCAGGGTCTTCATCATTGTTGTCCACAATCATGACATTTAGACAAGGATCATACCAATCAGGAGTGGCACGTTCCCTTGTCGATCTGCGAGGTTCAGTAGCTATCTCGTTCAAGTTTCATGATCATTATCATTAGCTTCCTCTGTTGCGGTGTAGGTGGCTACTTCCGGTACTGCGCTACTCGATCAACGAGTGAAGATTCAGTAATCTCGTCGAGTTCTACTTTTCTTCCAGTCACTTCTTTAGTGAGAAATTCTTTCTCAAGAAAGGTTTCGTTCTTAGCAACAAAGATTTCGCCTTCGGATCTGTGATAGAAAGTGTACCCTATAGTTTCCTTAGGGTATCCTACGAAGACGCATTTTTCCGCTTTGGGTTCTAGCTTGTCCGGTTGTAACTTTTTTACATAGGCTTCGCAACCCCAAACTTTAAGGAACGACAGCATAGGTTTCTTATTAAACCATAATTCATACGGTGTCGTTTCAACGGATTTAGATGGTGCCCTATTTAAAGTGAATGCAGTTGTCTCTAATGCATAACTCCAAAATGATAACGGAAAATCAGTAAGAGACATCATAGAATGAACCATATCTAAGAGAGTTCAATTACGACATTCGGACACACCGTTTCGTTGTGGTGTTCTGATGTCTACGCCCCCTCCTTTTCCTGTAGACAGTGTTGGGCCTCCAAGAGCAGAGGTTTGTAGAACAGCAGCAAGTTTTCCTTAAGTGGATCACCCAAGGTTTATCGAACTCGGGAGGAAGAGGTCAAAGATATCCCTCTCATGCAACCCTGCAACCACAAAGCAAGAAGTCTCTTGTGTCCCCAACACACCTAATAGGTGCACTAGTTCGGCGAAGAGATAGTGAAATAAGGTGGTATGAATAAATAGGAGCAGTAGCAACGGAAAATAGCTTGCTGGCGTGTAGTTGATGGTGGTAGTATTGCAAAAGTAGTAACGTAAAAAAGTAAACAAGCAGCGATAGCGTATTTAGGAACAAGGCCTAGGGATTACACTTTCACTAGTGGACACTCTCAACATTGATCGCATAATAAATAACTCTTTCTCATATGTGCTACATACACTCTTTTGTTGGATGATGAACACATTGCGTAGGATTACACGAACCCTCAATGCCGGAGTTAACAAGCTCCACAATAATGTTCATATTTAAATAACCTTAGAGCATAATAGATCATTGCAAAATAAACCAAGAACTAACATAGTGCACACACTGTCCACATTACACTATGAAGGAGGAATAGATCACATCAATACTATCATAATGATAATTAACTCCACAATCTACAAGAGATCATGATCATAGCCTACGACAAGAACCACATGGTGCACACACTAGTCACCTTTACACCATGCAGGAGGAATAGACTACTTTAATAACATCACATGAGTAGCACACAACTAGTAGCGATACAAAGCTCATATGAATCTCAATCATGTAAGGCAGCTCATGAGATCATTGTATTGAAGTACATAGGAGAGAGATTTAACCAAATAGCTACCGGTACAGCCCCGAGCCTCGATGGAGAACTACTCCCTCCTCATGGGAGACAGCAGCGGTGATGGAGATGGCAGTGGTGTCGATGGAGGAGCCTTCCGGGCACTCCCCCCGGCGGCGTGCGAACAGAGACTCCGTCCCCGATCTTGGCTTCGCGATGGCGGCGGCTCTGGAAGGTTTCTCGTACCGTGGCTTTTTCGTATCGAGATTTTAGGTCTGGGACCTTTATATAGGCGAAGAGGCGGCGTCAGAAGGTCGAAGGGGCGACGACACCATAGGGTCGCGCGGCCAGGGCCTGGGCCGCGCCGGCCTATGGTCTGGGGGCCCAGTGCCCCCCTCTGGTCCTTCTCGTGTGTTCTGGATGCTTCCGGGCAAAATAGGAACCTGGGCGTTGATTTCGTCCAATTCCGAGAATATTTCGTTACTAGGATTTCTGAAACCAAAAACAGCAAAACAGGAACTGGCACTTCGGCATCTTGTTAATAGGTTAGTTCCAGAAAATGCACGAATATGACATAAAGTGTGCATAAAACATGTAGATAACATCAATAATGTGGCATGGAACATAAGAAATTATCGATACGTCGGAGACGTATCAGCATCCCCAAGCTTAGTTCTGCTCGTCCCGAGCAGGTAAAACGATAACAAAGATAATTTCTGGAGTGACATGCCATCATAACCTTGATCATACTATTTGTAAAGCATGTGTAGTGAATGCAGCGATCAAAACAATGTATATGACATGAGTAAACAAGTGAATCATATAGCAAAGACTTTTCATGAATAGCACTTCAAAACAAGCATCAATAAGTCTTGCATAAGAGTTAACTCATAAAGCAATAATTCAAAGTAGAAGCATTGAAGCAACACAAAGGAAGATTAAGTTTCAGCGGTTGCTTTCAACTTGTAACATGTATATCTCATGGATAGTCGTCAATGCAAAGCAATATAACAAGTGCAATATGCAAGTATATAAGAATCAATGCACAATTCACACAAATGTTTGCTTCTTGAGGTAGAGAGAGATAGGTGAACTGACTCAACAATAAAAGTAAAAGAATGGTCCTTCAAAGAGAAAAGCATCGATTGCTATATTTGTGCTAGAGCTTTTATTTTGAAAACATAAAGAGAGCATAAAAATAAAGTTTTGAGAGGTGTATGTTGTTGTCAACGAATGGTAGCGGGTACTCTAACCCCCTTGCCAGACAAACCTTCAAAGAGCGGCTCCCATTTTATTTTATTTTTGGATGGCACTCCTTCCAACCTTTCTTTCACAAACCATGGCTAACCGAATCCGGGTGCCTGCCAACAATCTCATACCATGAAGGAGTGCCTTTTTATTTTAGTTTTATTATGATGACACTCCTCCCAACCTTTGCTTACACAAGCCATGGCTAACCGAATCTTCGGGTGCCGTCCATCAATCACATACCATGGAGGAGTGTCTATTTTTGTTAATTAATTTGGGACTGGGAATCCCATTGCCAGCTCTTTTTGCAAAATTATTGGATAAGCGGATGAAGCCACTAGTCCATTGGTGAAAGTTGCCCAACAAGATTGAAAGATAAACACCACATACTTCCTCATGAGCTATAAAACATTGACACAAATCAGAGGTGATAAATTTTGAATTGTTTAAAGGTAGCACTCAAGCAATTTACTTTGGAATGGCAGGAAATACCATGTAGTAGGTAGGTATGGTGGACACAAATGGCATAGGGTTGTTTGGCTCAAGGATTTGGATGCATGAGAAGTATTCCCTCTCGATACAAGGCTTAGGCTAGCAAGGCTTATTTGAAACAAACACAAGGATGAACGGTGCAGCAAAACTCACATAAAAGACATATTGTAAACATTATAATAATCTACACCGTCTTCCTTGTTGTTCAAAACTCAACACTAGAAATTATCTAGACCTTAGAGAGACCAAATATGCAAACCAAATTTTAGCATGCTCTATGTATTTCTTCATTAATGGGTGCAAAGCATATGATGCAAGAGCTTAAACATGAGCACAACAATTTCCAAGTATCACATTACCCAAGACATTATAGCAATTACTACATGTATTATTTTCCAATTCCAACCATATAACAATTTAACGAAGAAGAAACTTCGCCACGAATATTATGAGCTAAGAACACATGTGTTCATACGAACCAGCGGAGCGTGTCTCTCTCCCACACAAGCATGATGTAATCCAATTTATTCAAACACAAACAAAAACAAAAACAAACAGACGCTCCAAGCAAAGCACATAAGATGTGACGGAATAAAAATATAGTTTCAGGGGAGGAACCTGATAATGTTGTCGATGAAGAAGGGGATGCCCGAGGCATCCCCAAGCTTAGATGCTTGAGTCTTCTTGAAATATGCAGGGATGAACCACCGGGGTATCCCCAAGCTTAGACTTTTCACTCTTCTTGATCATAGTATATCATCCTCCTCTCTTGACCCTTGAAAACTTCCTTCACACCAAACTTCTCATAAACTTCATTAGAGGGGTTAGTACATAATCAAAAACTCACATGTTCAGAGGTGACACAATCATTCTTAACACTTCTGGACATTGCTCAAAGCTACTGGAAGGTAATGGAACAAAGAAATCCACCCAACACAGCGAAAGAAGCAATGCGAAATAAAAGGCAGAATCTGTCAAAACAGAACAGTCCGTAAAGACGAATTTTTAATAAATACTTCCGTTGCTCAGATCAGAAAACTCAAAACTAATGAAAGTTGCGTACATATCTGAGGAACACGCACGTAAATTGGCATATTTTTCTGATTTTTCTACAGAGAAAACAGCCCAGATTCGTGACAGATAGAAATCTGTTTCTGCGCAGAAATCCAAATCTAGTATCAACCTTCGATTAGAGGCTTCACTTGGCACAACAAAACACAAAACTAAGATAAGGAGAGGTTGCTACAGTAGTAAACAACTTCCAAGACACAAATATAAAACAAAGTACTGTAGCAAAATAAACACATGGGTTATCTCCCAAGAAGTTCTTTCTTTATAGCCGTTAAGATGGGCTCAGCAGTTTTAATGATGCACTCGCAAGAAATAGTATTTGAAGCAAAAGAGAGCATCAAAAGGCAAATTCAAAACACATTTAAGTCTAACATGCTTCCTATGCATAGGAATCTTGTAAATAAACAAGTTCAAGAAGCATAATGCAACAAGCATAGAAAGATAAAACAAGTATAGCTTCAAAAATTTCAGCACATAGAGAGGTGTTTTACTAACATGAAAATTTCTACAACCATATTTTCCTCTCTCATAATAATGTCCAGTAGCATCATGAGCAAACTCAACAATATAACCATCACATAAAGCATTCTTATCATGAGTCTCATGCATAAAATTATTGCTACTCCCAACATAAGCATAGTCAATTTTATTAGTTGTAGTGGGAGCAAATTCAACAAAGTAGCTATCATTATTATTCTCATCATCAAATACAGGAGGCATATTGTAATCATAATCAAATTTATCCTCCATAACAGGTGGCAACAAAAGACTTCTATCATTATAATCATCATAAATAGGAGGCAAAGTATCATCAAAGTAAATTTCCTCCTCATTGCCCGGGGGACTAAAAAGATCATGAAAACCAGCTTCCCCAAGCTTAGAACTTTCTATATTATTATCAACAATGGTGTTTAAAGCGTTCATACTAATATTACTACCAGCATGCAAATAAGATTCCATAGGTTTTTTAATTTTCGCATCAAACAATCCATGTTTTATATCAGGAAATAGAATAAGAAGCTCATTCTTGTCCATTATGCCAAACTAGTGTAAACAAGAAACAAAAAGTTGCAATTGCAGGATCTAAAGGAAATAGCTTCGAGTACTTACAATGCGCCGGAAAATAGCTTAGTAGCCGAGATCGGAGTGTGAGTACCTTTTACCTTTCCTCCCCGGCAACGGCGCGAAAATAGCTTGATGTCTACGCCCTCCTTTTCCTGTAGAGAGTGTTGGGCCTCCAAGAGCAGGTTTGTAGAACAGCAGCAAGTTTTCCCTTAAGTGGATCACCCAAGGTTTATCGAACTCGGGAGGAAGAGGTCAAAGATATCCCTCTCATGCAACCCCGCAACCACAAAGCAAGAAGTCTCTTGTGTCCCCAACACACCTAATAGGTGCACTAGTTCGCGAAGAGATAGTGAAATACAGTAGTATGAATAAATAGAGCAGTAGCAACGGTGCCGAAAATAGCTTTGGTGTGTAGTTGATGGTGGTAGTATTGCAGCAGTAGTAACGCAGTAAAACAGTAAACAAGCAGCGATAGCAGTATTTAGGAACAAGGCCTAGGGATTACACTTTCACTAGTGGACACTCTCAACATTGATCGCATAATAAATAACTCTTTCTCATATGTGCTACATACACTCTTTTGTTGGATGATGAACACATTGCGTAGGATTACACGAACCCTCAATGCCGGAGTTAACAAGCTCCACAATAATGTTCATATTTAAATAACCTTAGAGCATAATAGATCATTGCAAAATAAACCAAGAACTAACATAGTGCACACACTGCCCATATTACACTATGAAGGAGGAATAGATCACATCAATACTATCATAATGATAATTAACTCCACAATCTACAAGAGATCATGATCATAGCCTACGACAAGAACCACATGGTGCACACACTAGTCACCTTTACACCATGCAGGAGGAATAGACTACTTTAATAACATCACATGAGTAGCACACAACTAGTAGCGATACAAAGCTCATATGAATCTCAATCATGTAAGGCAGCTCATGAGATCATTGTATTGAAGTACATAGGAGAGAGATTTAACCACATAGCTACCGGTACAGCCCGAGCCTCGATGGAGAACTACTCCTCCTCATGGGAGACGGCAGCGGTGATGGAGATGGCGGTGGTGTCGATGGAGGAGCCTTCCGGGGCACTTCCCGTCCCGGCGGCGTGCCGAACGAGACTCCTGTCCCCCGGATCTTGGCTTCGCGATGGCGGTGGCTCGGAAGGTTTCTCGTACCGTGGCTTTTTCGTATCGAGATTTTAGGTCTGGGACCTTTATATAGGCGAAGAGGCGGCGTCAGAAGGTCGAAGGGGTGACGACACCATAGGGCCGCGCGGCCAGGGCCTGGGCCACGCCGGCCTATGGTCTGGGGGCCCAGTGCCCCCCCTCTGGTCCTTCTCGTGTGTTGGATGCTTCCGGCAAAATAGGAACCTGGCGTTGATTTCGTCCAATTCGAGAATATTTCGTTACTAGATTTCTGAAACCAAAAACAGCAAAAACAGAGCACTTCGGCATCTTGTTAATAGGTTAGTTCCAGAAAATGCACGAATATGACATAAAGTGTGCATAAAACATGTAGATAACATCAATAATATGGCATGGAACATAAGAAATTATCGATACGTCGGAGACGTATCATGTTCCTGGCGGTGTCAATTGTGAAACTATTCCGCATTTCTTTAAATGCATGTCAAACTCATAACTTAGATATTCACCTCCGCGATCAGATCGTAGAAATTTAATCTTCTTGTTACGTTGATTTTCTACTTCACTTTGGAATTCCTTAAACTTCTCGAAAGTTTCGGATTTATGTTTCATGAAATAAATATACCCATATCTATTCAGATCATCTGTGAAGGTTAGAACATAACGATAACCCGCGATGCTACACTCATTGGTCCGCACACATCGGTATGTATGATTTCCAATAAGTCAGTAGCTCGCTCCATAATACCAGAATGGAGTCTTAGTCATTTTTCCCATTAGACATGCTTCACATTTATCAAGTGACTCAAAGTCAAGTGATTCAAGTAATCCATCAGTATGTAGTTTCTTCATGCGTTTCACTCCAATATGACCAAGACGACAGTGCCACATATATGTAGAATTATCATTCAATCTAATTCGCTTAGCATCAATGTTATGAATATGTGTATCACTACTATCGAGATCTAATAGAAATAAACCATTCTTTTCAGGTGCTCGACCATAAAAGATATTATTCATAAAAATAGAACAACCATTATTCTCAGACTTGAATGAATAACCGTCTTGCATTAAACAAGATCCAGATATAATGTTCATGCTCAACGCGGGTACAAAATAACAATTATTGAGGTTTAAAACTAATCCCGAAGGTAGATGTAGAGGAAGTGTGCCGACATCGATCACATCGACTTTGGATCCATTTCAACGCGCATCGTCACTTCATCCTTCAATAGTCTTCGTTTATTCTTTAGTTCCTGTTTCGAGTTACAAATATGAGCAACCGAACCAGTATCAAATACCTAGGTACTAGTACGAGAACCAGTAAGATAAACATATATAACATGTATATCATATATACCTTCTTTCTTCTTCTTGACAATCAGATCAGGAGCTTGGAGCAATGTCCTTTCTGTTAATAAAGCAAGCATCAGGCTTAGGGCCATTCTTAGGTTTCACGGCAGCTTTTTGCCACCCTTCTTCTTGAATTTAGACTTTAGTCTTCCTGCTTGTTGAAACATGTGCTCTTTTGTGCCATCTCAATCTTTAGCATGGCGAAGAGTTCGTAACTCTTTGTTCATGTTCTGCATATTGTAGTTCATCACAAAGTTCTTGTAACTAGGTGGCAGTCATTGAAGGACACGATTAATCCCAGTCTGATAGGAATCACTATTCCCAAGTCACTGAGTTTCTTCGCATGCCCGGTCATGGCGAGCATGTGCTCACTAATGGAGCTGCCTTCTTCCATCATGCAGATGAAGAAGTGTTTTGATGCTTCATAGCATTCCACGGCCGCATGAGTTTCAAAGATAACTTTCAGCTCATTGACCAACTCATGAGGATCGTGGTGCTCAAAACGTTTTTGAAGATCGGCTTCCAGACTGCATAGGATGGCACACGAACTTGAGAGTACCGAGTTTTCCAAGTCGCGTAAACATTCTTTACTTCATCAGTTTCAGTTTCTGCAGGAGGGTCACCTAGCGGTGCATCAAGCACATATTCCAGGTTTCCACCAGCGAGGAAAATCCTCACATGACGGAACCAGTCAGTGAAGTTGCTACCATTGCTCTTAAGCTTTTCTTTCTCTAGGAACTGGTTAAAATTGATTGGGGACGCCATATCTACAACATATATTTGCAATAGTTTAGACTAATGTTTATGACAAATTGAGTTCAAATTTTAATTCAACAAAATTAAAAACTAGGTGAACTCCCACTCAAAACAATATCCCTCGAATTGTCTTAGTGATCACACGAACCAAATCCACCACACCAAGTCCGATCATCACGAGACAAGATGTAACTTCAATGGCGAACACTCAAAGTGTTCATCACATCAATCATATGATTCATGCTCTACCTTTCGGTATCACGTGTTCCGAGACCATGTCTGTACATGCTAGGCTCGTCAAGGCAACTTTAGTATCCGCATGTGCAAAACTGGCTTGCACCCGTTGTATGCACTTGTTGAATCTATCACACCCGATCATCACGAGATGCTTCAAAATGACAAGTCTTGGAAACGGTGCTACTAAGGATGAACACTTTATTATCTTGATATTTTAGTGAGAGGGATCATCTTATAATGCTACCGTCGCGATCTAAGCAAAATAAGATGCATAAAAAGGATTAACATCACATGCAGTTCATATGTGATATGATATGGCCTCTTTGTCTTTGCGCCTTTGATCTTCATCTCCAAAGCACGGACATGATCTCCATCATCAACGGGCATGATCTCCATCATCGTCGGCATAGCGTCAAGGTCAATGGCGCCGTCTTCATGATTGTTCTCCCATGTAGCAACTATTACAACTTCTTTGAAATACTACTCAACATGAAATTTAAAGACAACCATAAGGCTCCTGCCGGTTGCCACAATACAATAATGATCATCTCATACATATTCATCATCACATTATGGCCATATCACATCACCAAACCCTGCAAAAACAAGTTAGACGTCTCTAATTTGGCTTGCATATTTTACGTGGTTTAGGGTTTTCGAGTGAGATCTAATCTACCTACTAACATGAACCACAAAGGTGATACTAGTGTTGTCAATAGAAGAGTAAATTGAATCTTCACTATAGTAGGAGAGACAGACACCCGCAAAGCCACTTATGCAATACAAGTTGCATGTCGAGCGTGGAGCAAATCTCATGAACGCGGTCATGTAAAGTTAGCCCGAGCCGCTTCATCCCACTATGCCACAAAGATGCAAAGTACTCAAACTAAAGACAACATAAGCATCAACGCCCACAAAACAATTGTGTTCCACTCGTGCAACCATCTATGCATAGACACGGCTCTGATACCACTGTAGGGATTCGTAGCATAGAAAACAAAAAAAATTCTTACCGCGAGAACGCAATCCAAGCCAAGATGCAATCTAGAAGATGGGAGCAACGAGGGGATGAACGAGACTAACCCTTGAAGAATTCCAAAGCCTACAAGAGGAGGCTCTCATTGCTATGGTAGACGATCACTTGACGCTTTCAAAAGCGCGTAGAAGATCTTGCGGTGCCACAATCGGGCAGCACCTCCGTACTCGGTCACACGTTCGGTGTTGATGAAGACGACGTCCTTCTCCCCGTTCCAGCGGGCAGCGGAAGTAGTAGCTCCTCCTTGAATCCGGTAGCACGACGGCGTGGTGGCGGTGGCAATGGAGATCTCCGGCGGAGCTTCGCTAAGCGTTGCGAGAGGTGGAGGAGAGGGGGGCGGCTAGGGTTTGGGGAGAGGGGGTGACCGGCCACTATGAGGGGTGCGGCCAAGGTGGCTTTGTTGTGGCCGGCCCCTCCCCTTGCTCCTCATTATATAGGTGGAACCTCCAAGTGTTGGACTACAAGTCTTCGAATAAGACCCCAACCCAAAACCTTCCATGTGTAGGGAAACCTACCCAAGGTGGGATTCCCACCTCAAGTGGAACTCCCACCCTTCCATGAGGGGGGGTGGCCGGCCCCCTTGGTGGAGTCCACCTGGGACTCCACCCCTCTAGGGTTGGCCGGCCATGGGTGGTGGAGTCCCTCCGGGACTCCTCCTTCCATAGTGATTTCATCCGGACTTTTCTAGAACCTTCTAGAACCTTCCATAAATGCACTGGATCATTTTCAAACTTATAAAATGACTTCCTATATATGAATCTTATTCTCCGGACCATTCCGGAACTCCTCGTGATGTCCGGGATCCCATCCGAGACTCGAACAAAACTTCGAACTCCATTCCATATTCAAGTTCTACTAATACGACATCAAACCTTAAGTGTGTCACCCTACGGTTCGCGAACTATGTAGACATGGTTGAGAACTCTCTCCGACCAATAATCAATAGCAGGATCTGGAGATCCATAATGGCTCCCACATATTCAATGATGACTTAGTGATCAAATGAACCATTCACATACGATACTGATTCCCTTTGTCACGCGATATTTTACTTGTCCGAGGTTTGATCATCGGTATCTCTATACCTTGTTCAACCTCGTCTCCGACAAGTACTCTTTACTTACGTGGTATGTGGTCTCTTATGAACCATTCATATGCTTGCAAGCTAATATAGACGACATTCCACCGAGAGGGCCCAGTATATCTATCCCTCATCGGGATGGACAAATCCCACTGTTGATCCATATGCCTCAACTCATACTTTCCGATACTTAATCCCACCTTTATAACCACCCATTTACGCAGTGGAGTTTGATGTAATCAAAGTACCTTTCCAGTATAAGTGATTTACATGATCTCGTAGTAAAAAGGACTAGGTAACTATGTATCGAAAGCTTATAGCAAATAACTTAATGACGTGATCTTATGCTACGCTTAATTGGGTATGTCCATTACATCATTCATATAATGACATAACCTTGTTATTACTAACATCCAATGTTCATGATTATGAAACTATAATCATCTATTAATCAACAAGCTAGTTAAGAGGCTTACTAGGGACTCATTGTTGTTTACATAACACACATGTATCAATGTTTTGGTTAATACAATTATAGCATGGTATATCAACATTTATCATAAACACAAAGATATATAATAACCACTTTTATTATTTCCTCTTGGGCATATCTCCAACACACACCACACATCGAGTGCCACAAAGGCCTCACCTTATTCTCTGGAGACCTTCGCCTCAAAGTCCTAGGTCATGGTTCCACTAAGGGACTTCCTTCGAGGCAGAAACCGGGCCTTACACAAAGCTTGGGGCACACATCCACAACTTAATCGAAGGCTCCCAACAAATCAGCACAAAGGCCTCAAATCCGTCTAGGGTTCCAAGAACCCAAGAGTAATAACTTTCTTGCTCCACGAATCACCATGGAGAACACAAAAGATGCACCAAATGCAATGGCAAGAACACCACTAAGATGCTCAAGTCCTTCTCTCTCAAATTCCAACAAAACTACAAAAAGCTATTGGTGCAATAAGAGATGAAGAACAAATAAGAAGAGAAACTTAAGGGAACTTCTCGTAGTAACGGGATGGATATTTTGTATCCGGGCTGGATTATCCCCCCCAAAAAAAAAACTGGCAGAAACATCAAAACGGGAATGACCATAACTTGAGCATCCGGACTCCGATTTTGATCATCTTGTGCTCATTTTAAAGCTATTAACAATCTATAAAAGATCATGCAAGGAACCATCATAGTCCAACAAGGGAGGATAGAAACAAATGGGCAAAGGTTTAACCTATCTATAAGAGACAAACCGGTAACACCTCCAATATGGAAAATGCACCAACTTGAGTTAGGAAACTCGGATATAGGTGAAACCAATTTTTTGTAAAGATAATGACAAGAGATACCCCACAAAGATTCAAAATCTTAAGAAAAATTTGGGTTGATATTTCCAATTATTTAGAGGTGAAACCTCTCATTAGAAAGAATCGGGGAAAACTCCAATATCGAAACCGCAACAAGTATTTCATGCGAAATCCGTTTTCCGTGAACTATATCTTGTCATGAGAATAAGCACAAGCTCTAAAACACCACATGGATAAGATCCAAATAACTACCAAGAAATATGATGCAAGGATGCAAAATTTTGAGCTCTCTCCGAATGATACGATCGAGTTACTCTCTCGAGAGCCCTCTTGATAGTACGACCACTATCCTATTTAACCGGTCTCCCAACTAAATCACGAGATCGGTAAGAAATAAACCCTATCAAGAGACAAACTTAACCTTGCGCATTCCACTTGAGCTCACTGATGATGATATTGGCCACAACAAGATGGGACGCCTTTCTTGATTGTGCTTGCTTGATGAAGTCTTGCGAATTGCTCCCCCGTACTCCAATGGGAGAGCTTCTTCTTCGGTGCATCACCAGAATGGCAAGATTCAAGGATATGATCTCTTCGAGTTGGCTCATCTTGAACTTGCACCTCATTCCTTCTTTCTTCATCTTGTTGATGTATTGAAGATATACATGAGAGCTCACCCAATCTTCTTCAAGACATACTTATCCCTTGATCTTTGTCACATTCTTCTATTTGCAACCTTGAAGCCAACATATGGTTCAATCATTGCCTATGGACAGATCCTACACATATGACTCAATGCAAACATTGGTCCATAGGGATTGCCATTAATTACCAAAACCACACATGGGGATCCATGCACTTTCAACCATGCCAGGAAGGGATCTGGAGGAGGAACTTTGAAGAAGGGCAAATCCTTACTGTTTCATAGAAAATCGGAGGACAAAGCATCATCACCCTCATCATCAAGCGTTGCATCTCCATCAATATTACCATCCCATCTCTCGTACATTCAGATATTGTTGTAATTCCAAGTACTATTGTAGGTTTGCACTTGATCCCATCATTACCTTTGCAATCCATCTATATGAATATGATGATGTTGTTGATTGTCTCCATGTGTGAGTAGTTCACCTTGTTCTTAGGGAGATGGAGAAACCCTAGCATTATTATGAAATGAAATAAATATGATCTATAACTTTGGTCTTTGATCTTTACTTGATCTATGATTTTGTGTTAGATATCTCTCTTTATATGTTATGTGAAGTGGACCACATAATATTTGCTTTCGGGAATAAAGAGAGGGAACTACTCTTTGGATGTGTATGGGAGTATGTCTGGTGGTACTTTGTGACTGCAAGCATTGGCTTACAACCTGCACTGTCAAAGGAGAATAAGGAGAGATTCACTAAGATCATAACGTTATCCATGGGGGGACCCTTAATTATGATGGTTTGTAGAAGTGACTTGCTTCCAATATCGTAGTGGTTATTTAGAGGTGACCTCATCACATGACTCTAGAAGCGACTCTCGTGAGACTTGTTGGTGAACACCTTATTATGGAGCTCTCCCCACACATATCATGTCGAAAGATATAGGTTATCCTAATCATAATTAATTATCACATGCTAGTGGTGCATCCTACATCCCCGAGCACATTTAAGCCTTATGTAGTTCCAACACCATTCCCAACACACTCGTTACTTTACTTGCTTCCATATACTTTCTTGCATACAAACACAACTCTCTTTAAACACTCTTAATTTAGATCAAAGGTAACTTACATGTATCCTTTGGTAGATAGTAATGAGGGCATAAAGACCTCTACCAATAGCTCTTTGTGGTTCGATACTCTTATTTAGAAACTAGCTACAATTGATATGTGCACTTGGAATCATCACCCTACCACAAGATCACATGATCAAAAATGGTACAATCTTTATGCTTCATGTGTTGACTCGAATTCAATCTTCACTCTTAGTCTTGATCAACCTTGTATCTCCTCATGCTCTATCACACAATCTTGAGGCGCATAAAGAACTCTTCATTTGATTGCATGCTCTAAACTTTAGCCAACCATAGGTCAACTCATGAGACTATTATGAGACCGGCTTAGAACCATATCTTGGTTTTTTATCTTGAAATCAAACACTCGAGATCTTGATCATATAATATTCTTCTCTTGAAATCGATGATCTTGATGACAATACCCAAGGTATATCTATTATCTTCATGGCATCCACACTTGAATCCAACACATGGACTATTCCTTTATATAAACTCAAAAAAAATTAGTCCATAAGGATTGTCATTAATTACCAAAAACACACTTAGATGCAATGTACCCTTACAGGTGTCTCGAGGCCTCCTCAATGAAGATGCCATACGATGAGCGATACACGGAGCACATCTAGAAGCAAGGACTCCTCCCATTCATACATATGGTTACCTGGCCGACGCCGATAATGAACCCTTCCGTCATCACCACGCTTGTCGATCGTTGGAGGCCAGAGGCGCAGTTTTTACCTCCGGACTGGGGAGATAACCGTGACTCTTCAGGACATGTCTATGATCCTTGCACTCTCCATTGAGGGGAAGCCAATGTGAATTGACACATCTAGTGAAGATTGGCGGGGGCAGATGTTTGACCTTATTTTTAAGGTTCCCGATGATACTATAAACAATAAGGGTGAAGAATTAAGGTTCTCCGATGGGGATACTTTCACTTGGATCTCATGGAACTTCAAGACATGCCCGGAGGATGCCGGTGAGGATTTGATTAAGTTGTACGCCCGTATGTATGTGTGGTATGTTATCACTAGGACTATCATTCATGACATCAGTGGAAAGGCCGCTCAGTGGTATTGGCTCAAGGCGTTAACCAATGCGGTATGTTATCACTAAAATCTCTCATGCATTTCTCAAAATCCCAAAATGCATGGCCTAATACTCTGACCATTTTCCCGTTGTAAATCCTTCCTTGTTCGCATACGGTTCAGCCACATGAACCATGCCCGGGTTAGTGGTGACCATCGCTCCCAACAACCTATGGTTTTGGTTATATGCTTCCTCCCAATCACCGTACAACATCTTGAATGAGGCTTGCTTCTCCTTGCATGCCTTCCCGTACTTCACCTTGTAGTCAAAGATAGCTTTCACAAGATCATGCACGCTCTTGATGTTTATTGTTGGAAGTGGACGAGATAGAGTTCGAAAGCCTATACACAATGAAATCGTACTTGAGTTGTCGGTGCCCGTGCTTCGCATCTTTTCCATCCATCCTCATGCATCAACACATGTGAGTTGATACACAACAAGATATGTGCCAATCGGAGCCTCCCTTCCATGGTCTTGCACGCAAAACCCAAGGGCATCCATCCTATTTGCATTTAACGTGTAACACTTCTTCACGTCCGAGTGAACCATCGTGTACAGATGATGGTGCTTAATGGTGTACTCCTTAAGCTAATGCTTAAATTCCTACAATGTTGTGAACTTCAATCTGGGAGAAATCCCATTATTCTCGTGATTACCATCCCAGTGAGAAATAGGCCTTGGTCTAAGCACTACACCCTTGCCACCGTCAATCATGGCTTCATCTGCGAGACTAAGATCACAAAACAAGGGCCTGATGATCCTGTCCTAATACCATATCGTGGATTTCGGCCTCATTTGCCCGTGAATCCCTCATCATCAATTTCTTCACTAGGACCATCGTCATCCGAGTCTGATGCATAGCATCGACTATACGGGAGGTCGCGGTCCATATTTTATTGTGTATAATACTTATCCAAATCTCCAACATTGTTGTCATGGAGCTCAACCTCAATCTCGGTGTCCCCATACTCATCATTTTCCTCTTCCAATACTTCGGCTTGGTACTTTGAAATCGGGCTCAATGTGTCCATCACGTCATGTTGATTCCGATGAGGTTCACTCATTTCTTATTTGTTCAAGGGTTGATCACTCCTACCATTCAACGGGGAGGCAAGCCGGTTCAAGTCCAAGTGAAAAGTACTATCAACCTTTTTGGTGGCAAACAACTTAAGAGCCTTATCTGGTGATTTGGCCACCACCTAATTGTATGCAACCCAACGTTGATCGGAGCTGATACACATTGCCTTCCAATGGACAATCGTTCCGAACCCGCATTATGCCTTCCCTCCAACTCAACAATATAACTGGGCTCCATCCAATTCAAATCAATCCTAACTTTTTCCAAGCCCTTCGCATAGTTACGACTACGCTCGAACACCAAGTCAACCTCATCCGAGTCCGGCAAACATGGACAATTCTCGCCATCCCTAAAATATGCATGAAAACACAACGGTAAAAAATGTCAATAAATACCCAAGACAACATTAACACAAACATTGTAGTCACAAAACCAAAACCTAACCTACAAATCTAACAATAACCCTAACCCTAACCCGAAAATAACAACAATCCTAACCCTAACCTACAACTCTTAAGAAAATTGCTTCCTATACATCATAGAAGCCAACAATGGACAAAACAACAAGAATCAAAGATGCATTTTGTGTCAATTCATATTTGTAGTGTTTCCAAGATTTGAACATGTGCCACAAAAGTACATCAATCTATTGGGTTAAAACAAGGGAAATGGGGGAGAATACCTCTAGGAACTTCGGGTGGTCCAACTCCACGTAGAAAGCCTTTAGATATGTGGATTTTTGGTAGAGGATTAGAGGAGGGGAAGAGGAACCCTAGCCGCCGTCACTGCTCTTCACCTTCCAGGACTCGCGCAGGAGAGGACCGAATGACCAGGGATGGCTGCTCAGGCCGAGAAAAGGGAAGTCGATGTGCCGCGTCGCAGACAAGGGCGCGGCACACCCCGCAGTGCAACGCCGGCGTCTAGGGCGCCATACTTACAAACACTGGGTCCCACGAGTCCATGCTGGAAGGTCTGCCGCGTCGGGAACAACGACGCCACACAGATGACTGCGGCGCCCCAGGCATAAAAGGGTTATTGCCGTGAAATAGCTTCGCCAAAAGTTTATTTCTCGAATTACTTTTACATAAGGGTTATTTCGGTCGATTCTGCCATTCAACACATAGTGTAGCATCGGCTCAAAAAGAAGCTAACCGATATGTTGGTTCGGCTCATAGCAAAGTTGTGTCAGAATTAGCAAGAGCTGCCCTATATGTCATAGAGGAGAGAGGGGAAAGATGTAGTTTTACGTGCAAAAAGGTGCATGCATGTTGTCAGTATAGGCCCAAACAAAAGCGAATCCACGTTGTAGAGAAATAAAAGCGAACTCCAATACTCCAAGCACGGCAACGAATTCAACTTTCTGCTTCACAGCCAGGGATCAGCAATCCTTTGAATGAATTCAGTTAGGCTTCAAAACAAAAACAAAAACAAAAAAGTTCAGCTAGGACAACAAGCAGGCCGGAGCTGAGATGCTTCACCGAGTGACACATACTAATGTTCTGATTTTAGGAGCATTTGAGAGGAAATGCATTAGTATAGAAATTAGTGACGCATTGTGTTGGGTGTAATAGATGCTCAGTCCTGTAGCTCTCTGCTCCTTGGAGTGTTCATGATAACATCTACTTGTTCAGTACTTATATAAGAATCATCGGTTCTTCAGTTATATAAGATTGCAAAGTGTGTCCTTGTCGAATTGATCTGATAATTAAATAACATTTGCTGGAAAGTTCATTTTAGTTTTGGTTTGTCGAACTGACATTATTTTTCAGAATGGGAAAAATGAATGGGAAAAGGCTAATTAAGTCTGGGATGTACTCATAGCTTACACAAGAGGCAATTGCACTGAAGTTCCAGGATTGACAAGTGTTCAAACTAGTGATGAAGCAATCTAAACATAGATATATGTAGTCTCCTCTCCACTTATTACATTAAACTTGAAAGTGTAGAAGACAAGTCTGGATCATCTAACTCTGATTCATCCTATTGTTCCACATTTCAGGTCCATCAAGTTGCATCTTTGTAGAACTTGACACTCCAGCAGAGCTTTGCTGAACTTCAAACAGCAAGGTTGTATATTGTCCAGTAATTGGTGGCATAACAATTGTCAATGCACCTCCTGATGGTACTGGAGCTGTTTTCTCTGTATTGTTGCCACTACTAATGCCCAAGTCATATGATTCCTGATCAGAAGGCAGGAAATGACTTGAATGTTGAAGTAACTATGTTAGAAATAAAGAGATGAGAAAGAAAGATACCTGCAATCCTCCATATGGTGTCGTAGAGGTTATTGGTGGATTTATGATGCCATTACCAATGACAAAGTCAAATGATTCCTGCTTCACATGAAGGCATGGAATTGCATGAATGTTCAAATAATTATTGAAATAAAAGGATGAGAAACAAAGATGCCTGAATTGTGCACTACATGTTTGGTGATCCAAAGGAACGAGATGTTGAATCTGTTTCGGAATTCAGAATGACCGTTAGGCGTTATTAGCAAAGAAACATACAATAAAGTATGAGTTTGTTGAACTTTAGCTTTGCATCCTAACCCAGCTGATGGATTTGGCTTCAACAATTTTTTTGAGTTGGACTGAGTCTTACCATAGCGAGAACAACAGTGTAAGATACTTTAGTTCTCCATCATCATTAGTATGTTGACAAACAGAGCTAGCAGAAAATGCTCGCCAAAACCCGCGACAGAGAATGAGAAAATTTTAATAGTACAATGCTAGCAAGCAAATACAGGTAAACTGAAGCATCCATACCTTTCAGCATGCCTTGCCGACAGATAACTTATAGAGTTAAGGCATGCGACGCTGACTTCAAAATTTTCGATATTACTACAGTCTTACCCCAGATTGGGCACTGCTAGTGCTCAGGTTATCTGAAATACAGGCTATATTGAACTCAGAAAAAAAAAATACAGGCTATATTTTTAGAATTCTCCAAGTAGGATTTCATAAGAGGGACTGCTGATTATTTTTCCAGAAGTCCAGCCTCATATGCAAAGTTCAAAGCATCAAGCTGTTGACCCTTCATCACAAGTTCTTTGATGATATATGTACAACCATGATTCAGGTCAGATAAGGCAGCTTAATTTTCAACAGATTCACTTGAAAAAGATGACCTACAAACTGAATCTTAAGATACAAAGCACCAGCAGCATACATACACGGTCAGGCGAACCAAAACTATAGGACAGTGACAATTCATCTAGCTAGAGGACAGACACACATATCGCAGCTATCACATTAGAATATTTTGGGGAACGGAAATATCTCGGCACGAAGTTTAGTGAACCGTACTAATTTAGTGAACCGCACTGTAGAATTCAGAAACACAGTGAGATGTTATGTGCAATCAGAATTCAGAAACACATCGAGATGTTGTGCAAACAGAATTCAGAAACACGGTGAATAGGCCATCAACAGAACGCAGAATGTGCTAAATCACATGGTAATCATGATCGCAAGAAGATAGTAGGTTCACAATGAATAGGTTTACCTGCTAATTCTGATCAACCAGTGAGCTGCTGTACAAATAATGTTCACAAAAACGAACAAACGCGTAGGAAGGAGGTTCTGGTGGATCAATCCTGAACAAGAAAGAAGAAGCCGGCGTACCTTGATCAATCCTGAAAGAGAAAGATAGAAGGCGGCTTACTGGTCGATCGATCGGACGGCGTTCTCTTCGATTTGGAAGGATGAAAAGCATAACAACAAGTCAACAACTAACCTCAGCCCCCGTAATCTTCTCTCTGTTTATTCCCGCAAATTGCTGGGCCAGTTTCTTTTCGTGCCCACTTCCTTCTATTTTGACGGCAGCGGATCGTAGCCTCCACGTGTGACTACACGTCATCCCATAAAAAGTTTACATAGGTGTAGCATTATTGCGTTTATACCTTAAGAAAAGACCATATCCATTGTAACAAGAATGCACAAGGTCAAATGGGATGGTCGATCAAACTAATTTGAATTAAGCTAGAGTAAACTCAATACAAAGATTGGGCCAGTTTCTACAAGCACATAAATGCTCTGGAACAGTATGGTGCATGCCAACCGAGTTACCTGAAGACAATCAGATAATGTTCCTTTCCTTCTCTATCACAAAGTTCAAAACCACTCTGATTTCAGCCTTGAATCACCAGTAGTCATTGCAAGAACATGACCCCATCTTGAAGTGATGGAATCTATTCAGATCCCTCACAACAAACTCCCTCTCCATAATGTCACTTATGAGCTTGAACCCATCATGGCAGTCGCAGCACATCCTCAGGTTCTTCATCACCCTGATGGTCATCCCCTTGGGGATAACCAGCAAACCAAACCCTAATGCCAACATCTCACTATGCACTCCAACCATTACACCTTTCCCGTCCTCTCCATCCTCTTCATGAGCATCAAATACTCTAGTACTACCTAGTCTACCATTATAACCCTTCTCCCGCATCTTACCCTCTAACTCATCAAGCAACATCATCACTTCATCTGCCCTTGCACCGGCGGGTGATACCAACCCGGCGTAGAACACGTAGGGGACATCCTTTATCTCAATCCAGCTGCACCCAGGATCTTTCCGTATGCCTTGCTGTCTCATGTTCGACCATACAGCAGCAGCATTGTCAGTCTGACCGGCTGAAGTGTATGCATTTGACATCACTACCAGTGCGCCTGCTACATCTTGGTTGAACTCTGACAATATGTGGCCAGCTCTGGTGGCTAGATCTAAGCGCCTATGATTCCGGCAAGCTGACAGCAATGAACTCCACAGCATGAGGGTGTCACGGCCTTCAACCTGCACTTTGTTGGCAAGCTCAAATGCCTCATCAAGCCGTCCTGCTCGGCCAAGCATGTCAACCGCACATGTGTAGTGGTTGGCACATGGATTGATGCCATATTTGGTCTGCATCGAGTGGAGGAGATGGAGGCCGGTGTCAACAAGACCTGAATGGCTGCAAGCATGCATGACACCGAGCAGTGTAACACTGTTTGGTTGCACATTTTGATCGATCATCTCATTAAACAGATTGAGCGCGAACCTAGCAAGACCATACTTTGCTGCTGCCACGATGATAGAGGTATAGCAGATGACTGACGGTTGCTCAATTCTGTCGAACACCTTTCTTGAGTACTCATAGAATCCACACTTGGAGTACATGTCAACCAAAGCAACAGCAATCACGCCATTGCATCCATGCCCAAACCGAAGGACTGTTCCATGCAGAGACTTGCCAACTCCAAGCCGCCCGACGCCTGCGCACGCGTTCACGACGCTTGACAGCATGAAGTGGTTGGGCGCCATGACATTGCTTTTGGTTCTGAACTCGGCGAAAAGTTGAATGGCCTCGCGCCCAAGCGCATTCTGTGCATAAACTGACAGCATCGAGCCCCACGATACCACATTCCTCTGCGGATCAGCCATACCATCAAACACTGCACGTGCACACTCGACACTTCCGGCCTTGCCATACATGTCGACGAGTGCGGTGGCAACGACAGCATCAGACGCGTAGCCCTCGACCTCGGCACGGGCATGCACTTGTCGCCCAAGTCCAACATCAGCAAGGTGTGCGCATGCGCTGGCGACAGTCGAGAAGGTGAAGGCGTTCGGTGGCACGCCGCTGTGAGACATGGCACGGAGGAGAGAAACAGCCACACGGGGTCGGCCGGAGCTGGAGTACCCGGACATGAGGGCCGTCCAGGAGACTACATTCCGGTCGGGCATTCTGTCGAACAGGTAGTTGGCGTCCGCGGTGGCGCCGCATCTGCAGTAGGCGGCGATGATGTGGTTGCAGGAAGAGATGGTGGAGGCGGTGCCGACCTTGAGGAGCTTGGCGTGCGTGGCAGCGACGGAGGCGTGGTCGGAGGCGCCGCGTAGCAGGTGGATTAGCAGCGGCGTGAGCGTGGCTGTGGTGGAGGTCGCCGCCATGGGAACGGGTTGTCATGGCCGCGTCATGCATCGACCACTTAGTGTGGACGCGTTTAAGAACTAAAACCTTCGGAGGAAATTGGCAGAAGAAAAATCAACATTTTTTTACTCACAAATGGTCGACTTATATGCTGCAATTTAGAATCTGATTTTCTCGTTTGAAAAAGATAGAACTCCATTAGGTTGAATTAGACATTAGGCTGCCATGGATTATGTAAGAAAAAAAAATTGAAACCTAGGCATGAAAAATATCTGTCGTCTAAGAGTCGTGAAAAAAGGGAAGAATCGATCGAAAATCCAATTCCGCTCACGAGTGCATATGAATCCATCCTCCGGAATATTCTGTACAAACACAAAATATTTGGATGTATATGCGAAATTTTATTTCAGAATATTTTGACATATTTTTATTTGTTTTTAATCATTTCTTATAATAGGTTTATATGCACCTTGAACCAAAACACCACCTCCCAAATCGATACACTGGTTGGATTATGATACAAACGAGACCAAGCTTACTCTCGCCACAACGCATCATTGCATCAAGCACCACAAAAGATGCCAATCGCGATATGTGATGGTGTATTTTTTTTTCCTATGACTGGTAGCATATTTTCTATGATAAGTTATATACTCCGTATATGATGGTTTGGTATTTTAGGAAAATAAGTTTGAGCAAGTTTATATTATTGGCCTTAGGGATGCAAAGGGCGGTAGTCAAAACAGGTCAAGTAACTTGTAACTTTTTTTTAGCAATTAGTTTAGTTTAAACTAGATAATGCTTTTACGGGTTTGTGCAGGATGCGGTTTGCAACCCCTGTACACACACAAATTTGATCTGAAACTCCCGGACCTTGTTTCGATGGGCCGAGATCAATGCCTCCCAGTTGATCCATAAACACAACAGCATAGCTAGACCACACAAACTGCATTGACATTCAAACGATGCCAGGCCAATGGTTCTTCCGTCCGCAGACCCCAATCCACCTTCAACAGATGAACAGATCCACATATCCATATCCATACCTACTAACTCTTCTCTGGTGCGCAATTCAGAGCTCAGCAGAACCACAAATCACAGAAACGACATCAGCCAGTGCACCTGAATTCATTTCATCCAAACAAAAGAAAGGCAGCAAAAAAAAAATGAGAAAAAGAACTGTAAAGGAGTAACCACGGGCTGAGATCCAAATCTAGACATCTAAAAGTTAAAGCCACAACACAAAGGTATCCAAACCGCATGAAGCAATCAATGGTTGCACATGACAAGGTTTTTAAACCATCAATGGCCCCCCTCTGCTCACAAAGCAGCACCCCATGTTCTCCAGGTACATTACCATGTTCCTGCCTTGATCGTGCATTCAGTAATCTGTAGCACCAACATGCCATGTTTTCTGTGGTACATATCAACCAAAGAGGCAGAGCTCCTCGCATTCATCGTCAGACAGGAAACAGCGAAAAGGGCAGGTCTGCTAATAATGGGGTAATGATTATTCACAATGTTTGCGCAAGTGCTGGGAATGGGTACACAGCATTTGGCCATGAGGGCAAGATTAAAACCAAGAACCGTGAATCAAATTGGCAACGCGACAGATTACATATCTCAGAACTCAGAAGTGAATGTACAGGAGAAAAGAAATGATAATGGACACACGAAAACTCTTACAAAAGTTTGTGGTAGATACTTTTTGACACTTTTAACACTAGCACCAAACTTGGCATGACGAAAATTGGAAGATGCAGTATATGATTCAGCACTGGTTAAATATAGCAGCCCACTGAACATATTACGAGTCCACCAAGGTACACAATTTTGATCCAACAAATAAATCCAGCAATACAGCTCAACGGGACCCCACAATCTCAAACATAGTAGCTTACATGGCAAGAACTTGAGAAAAGAACAGCCAGAATAGAGTGGAAAGACCCAGATAACTTGGAGCTTAGAAGCACTTCCTGTGAACAATTGCTGGGCCTGACTCATCATACTCGCCCTTTGAGATCCACATCTGTAGCATAAAATCAGAATGCACTGTTAGTACGACAAACATGTACAGTAACACATATAGTTTGTCTACTCAAATATATCAAGATGCATATTGTTGCTATTTGAGCAAAAAAAAAAGTGCAAGATTCACCTGTTGGAAGGTGCTAAGGGAGGCAAGGATGGACCCTCCGATCCAGACACTGTACTTCCTCTCGGGTGGAGCAACAACCTTGATCTTCATGCTGCTTGGTGCAAGGGCAGTGATCTCCTTGCTCATGCGGTCAGCAATACCAGGGAACATAGTTGAGCCACCACTGAGCACAATGTTACCGTAGAGGTCCTTCC
The DNA here is from genome assembly GCA_030979885.1 of Lolium multiflorum. NCBI lineage: Eukaryota > Viridiplantae > Streptophyta > Magnoliopsida > Poales > Poaceae > Lolium > Lolium multiflorum. Next base: position 20,814 of record JAUUTY010000229.1, on the reverse strand, counting down.
TGATGTCCACATCACACTTCATGATAGAGTTGTAGGTGGTCTCATGGATTCCAGCAGCTTCCATGCCAATGAAAGATGGCTGGAAAAGGACCTCAGGGCAACGGAACCTCTCAGCCCCAATGGTGATCACCTGCCCATCGGGCAGCTCGTAGCTCTTCTCCACAGAGGAGCTGCTCTTGGCATTCTCCAGCTCCTGTTCATAGTCAAGAGCCACATATGCAAGCTTCTCCTTGATGTCCCTTACAATTTCCCGCTCAGCGGTGGTGGTGAAGGAGTAACCTCTCTCGGTAAGGATCTTCATCAAACAGTCAGTTAAGTCGCGTCCAGCAAGGTCAAGACGAAGGATGGCGTGGGGAAGGGCATATCCTTCATAGATTGGCACGGTATGGCTGACACCATCACCAGAATCCAACACAATACCTGAAAAACCAATAGTTGTTATTTCCCAGCTCAGATCAAGGACGAAGCTTGCATCTGTGAATGTAACATGATGTGTCAGACAATTACCTGTTGTACGTCCACTGGCATAGAGGGAAAGCACAGCCTGGATGGCGACATACATGGCTGGAACATTGAAGGTCTCGAACATGATTTGGGTCATCTTCTCCCTGTTAGCCTTGGGGTTCAGGGGTGCCTCAGTCAGCAGCACAGGGTGCTCCTCAGGAGCGACACGGAGCTCATTGTAGAAGGTGTGATGCCAAATCTTCTCCATGTCGTCCCAGTTGCTGACGATGCCATGCTCGATCGGGTACTTCAAGGTGAGGATACCCCTCTTGGACTGGGCCTCGTCACCAACATAGGCATCCTTCTGCCCCATCCCCACCATCACACCAGTGTGGCGGGGGCGCCCAACGATACTTGGGAAGACAGCCCTTGGCGCATCATCCCCAGCAAAACCGGCCTGTGGAGAATATCAACAGGAGTATGTAGTTAGAACCATGAAGGTCCAGACTAAGGTTTTACACCAATTGACCAGAAGGAGCAATACAAACCTTGACCATGCCAGTTCCATTGTCGCACACAAGGGGCTGGATGTCCTCACCGTCAGCCATTTTGATTTGGTGACTCTGTTGCATAAATTTCACAAGAAGGCTATTATAACCAGATCCCAATGCATAAACCACACAAACAAAAATGAAAATACACAACAAAAAAATCTAAAAGTTAATACCGTGCAGTAGCAATCTTACTACAGGCTACATCATCTGCTTTCTAGATTCTTTTTTTCTTCCATATATATACTAGTAGGCAGATTAAAAAAAAATCTTCTTACAAAAATATGTAAGAAAATCCATCAACGAATCAATTCATGGCCGAATCATCTACCACATTCTTGCCAAGAAACACACAAGAGCATCCAAATGTCCACTCGCCTATGCCCTTTTCTTGGCCGCTCTACTTTACTGGGACACAATCTAAGCGCCCATCACAGTCCATCAGTTCGAAGTCCTAACTAGTAAACTCCGGGTCCGGGAAAATGGCTTTAGCAGGAACCGCATGTACATGCAGGACTGCAGAAACTGATCTTTTCTTGGGTAATCAATCAGATCTAGCCCGCTCGGGAACTGGATCTACGGTTCTCGATAGCCCCCAGCCTCGACCACGCACAAAACCGCCCGTTTCCATGGCCAAATTTAGGATGGATAACCCGAAAAAAGAGAGCGCGGAATGGTGCGAGGATGCCTGGCCGTGCTTACCGGGGGGTGTAGGGGAACCTGCTCGCCTGAAGACCTCCCACCGAGACGAGCGGACGCTGCGGGAGCGGAGGAGGAGGAAGGATGAGGGGGTGGGTGGCGGCGGTGGTGGCGAACTAGGCAGAGGCAGGAGAACCAAGTGCTAGCCTTGGCCTTGTGCTCTGTTTTATATGGACATCTTTTTTCTCAACCCTCTCGTGATTTTCTTGGGAAAATAAAATAAAATAAAGTGTTTTTCTGTCAGTTTTGGTGGGAAATGGAAACAGAGAAAATGGTTGGCATGGAATAACACACAATTAAGACCTTCTATTTTTTTCTACAGGTATTCTCTAGCAAAGATTTGAATTAGAGTTTGTAAAATTGTGTACTTCACACAAAAAAACAGGTTTTGAGAGTTGGAATCAACTTTGTTTGAAAAACTAGATTGCATAAGCACGACAAAATAGAACGTGAACGTTATGTTTATGTGTACCAGGTATGTTTAGGAGAACCAAAAATTGTGCTAAATAAACTCACAAAGCGTTGATCCGACACACGCGTAAATGAAATTGTCAAGGATTCTAGACACAAAAGGGCATCGAAGAAATCCTTTCGTAGTTATTTCTTTGGTCCTAACAACAGACCAGTTTAACCCCACATTAACAAGTCCTTAATTTCATGTTTATTGATATGTACAACTCACAGGAATAAATTATTTGATATGCCCTCCACAACTGTTTTAGTAGATGGACACTTTAAAGAAACAAATAACTGACCAAAATAATGGAAAGCGGACCCAATGCCATCTCATGTCCAGTTATGAATCTCCTAGTAGGCAAATTATCTGCTCAACTCCAGTTGTCACGGACCATATAATCTACTGTGTATGATAAGCATGTAATGGAAGCGTCATTAGAAATTCTCCTCCCGGTTTGCAAATTCTAGCTAAGTCAGGGAGTAATCAGAAAAATATGTACTGATTTAGCTTTTCTTTTTGGAAGGAAAGCCCCATTTTCGTCAATTATTTCCTTCCGCATAAATTAGAAGTGGTCCAGAGAAAAACAGCAAGATAAATAAGGGAATCTGTTCTTAAGATCCTGGGGCTGGAATGAGCTGGCGGTGGATAGAGAACGTGGGCCGCACGATGGGTGACGTGGAGGTAATTCAGCCGTCAGATTGAATCCTTATGGCCCCTAGGAAGCGCTGTGGTGCACGGACGTGAGGTCCAACTCGCTTCGCTGGCTCCTGCTTGGGCCTGGGCCAACTGAAAGGAAGGCCCAGCTCACCTAATAATATTCCATCGGTTTCTTTCCTTTCCTTTTATTTATTTTTATATAAAATCCAGCATGTACCTGAAACTTTTTTGAAGACCACACGGGAAAGAAGCCAGCTTGTGCCTTTGAGTCATCTGATTAACCTAAGTGCAACTCGCCATAGTGTCCCATTCCACCATCTTTTTAGGGTTTCGATTGGATTCAACTTTAGGTGGATTTAGCGCATACAACTTTGGTATGAATATATATCTACGGAGATCAGTTAAATATTATATATGTCTAGAAGAATCTCCACTTGAGACATTATTATGTTATGTTTCATTTTTTTGAATGCGTTGAAGCTCTATATTAATCAAATACAAACCTTATAAAAAATATGGGCATAATAGTAAAACGCAATCTAGGAGTAGTCAGTTGCTATATGCATCACAACTTCCAAGAGGTGATGGTGAAATGCGATCAACAAAGCTAAGGCGGTGCATGGCCACGGAAGTTGGTGGTTCAACATGACCGATGCTCTTTGGTATCTTGCTCCCACAAAGCCAGAGAAGAGGTGTATGCGTGCGATTGACAAATAAAGTGGTCTGATGAATTCATATTACCCCCAATGGTTATGGCATATATGAAAACGAGTATGGATGCTACCAAACACGAACATGGAGTAGATGTTACTAATTACAAAATTATGGATCGGATGTTTACTTAATTACATCGGTAACTATGGGCATATCCAGTTTTCCAGAATACTAATATGGTATGCTTCAGATAATCGCTGAAATTTTCCACCCTTGGTCCACTAAACACCAACAACTATGGCTGGTCATCGATCTCTAGCTAGAATTTGATCAACTTGATAGTTTGTTCGAGCTGTTTTACAACATGGGTGTGTATCCATCGATCGGTTCCAGCTACCCTAACCTGGCAGTAAGATCTGTGGACCCACCATGCAGTTTGAGGGTTTAAGGACCGGTCTGAAAGTCTGCACTAAAATGCAATAATCTATTACAGCAACCTTATACATTTACATTACTATAGCAATATCTTGGGACAGAGATTTGGTGCACATGGGCACCAGTGATCTCGTTTTTAAAATAAATTAAAAATCATATTTTTGAGTTTCAAAAAATTCTGAAAAAAATATATGCATATAGCTAATAATGTATCCAACAAACGTGTAAAATATCAATTTCAAATACCTTATATTTTAAGCTACACAAAAAAGACAAAAGTGCAGATCTAAGTAGTCATTTTCAAATCTACAAAAATATGTCAGATTTTGTTATTTTTGTCTAGCTCAAATTAAAAAGAATTTTGGGTTGAGATTTTCCATGATTGTGAGATGTATCACTAACAGTCTACAGAATTATTTTTCAGATTTTTTGATAACTAATAAAAAAATTTAAATTTTTTTTAGAATGGCGAGAGCACTGGAGCTCGGGAGCCAAATATACTTTTCGAATATCTTGGTACTATGATACAAGTTGGGTTTGCTTTGCGCACACGTGCACGTGGCAAGTACCCTGCAGATCGATCTGGCGATTTTGCAATAGTGCACCGAGGGCCCATGTTGTCGGAGGGACGATCATTAGGCCCTAACAGGTCATGAGTCGGTCACACGTTGTGAGGGTATCGCCATGTGCATGCACGAGAGGAAGATTCTTCGTTTTCTATGGGTTCATCCATGGCAGGCACGAAAGCTGCTTGAGTTCATACCAGAGATCGATGATTCGTGCGGCTATGGGTGGTGAATCAAGACAGACAGCAAAATCCGTCGTGGGACTGTCTCGTCGCGTTACTGTGTCTTGTTCGCTCGCCAGTGCTCCTGGCTTGTTTCAAGGATGCGATCGATTATTGCCTGTTAAGATCTCTTTCCAATTTGCCTACAATTTCTTCTAGCTCCCATCGTGTAATTAACGTACTGTGTGGCAGCTAGTTAATCCAAAAAAAAAAGTATGTCCTGACCAAAGATCGAACGTGAGCAACCTTTGAGGACCAAAGATCGAAAGTTGTGTCAGCCCACTCCCGAGAGATCAAATCTCTATTAGGTATGAAGCTCCACGTTTCCAGCCTTCATTAGGTGTTGCATCTGATAGTACGTTTTTTTTTTTGTGCGAAAATTCCGCCGATCTATTAATCATTAATAGCAGTACAAACAGATCCAAAAGTAATAAAATTTACAAACTGGTCTTCGGACCACCTAGCGACAATATATGTTGTATACAAACTACATAAGAGGATTGCATTCACCCGTGTTCGTCCACTCTTAGACGACCCGAGGGGAAGAAACCCTAGCATCGCTCAGGTCCTCCCCCATGTCCCTCCCCTCCGCCACTACAACCGGCTTTAGCCATACGCTAGCGACGGAGCGAGGGACAAGGGTGGCGGCACCGGATGCAACGTACTAGCGGTCGTGTTTGTCGCATGGGCAGCGCTGAGGTTGTCCACGTTGTGGCCATCGACGCACACATCCTGGTATGTCTCTCTGCTTCGGCTGGGAATCGCGGAGGCGGTGAGCGGTGTGGGGTACTGCCGTTCTAGATCGAATAAGTCGGTTGGGCGGGGTCCGGCGGCAAGATGGTCGAACGTCAGCAGCGCTCGTTGCTTCTCCTTCCGCTCTCCTCTCGTGACCCTAGATCGCATCGATGATCCCCTCCAAGATCACTGGCCATGTCACCGCTGAACCTCGCGGTTCTCAAAGCAGTTGTGTCGGCTCTGCTGGGCCTAGTGGTGCCGCCTTAAGGTTCCGGTTTGCTCGTGTTGCCCAAGGACGCTACCTCGTGCCTCCTGATCTGCCACGACGTGCACCTCAGATGTGGATGCATCACCGACACCATAGAAGGATGTGTGCTCGGGTGTTTGGTGTTTGTCAACCGCAGATTGTCGCCACCTTGGAAAATTTGACATCATGCTCCAAATCCAAGGTGTTGACATGGGGAGTGATGAGCGCAGATTGCACACCGTTGGGGAACCCCAAGAGAAAGGTATGATGAGCATAGTAGCAAGTTTTCCCTCAGTAAGAAACCAAGGTTTAATCGATCAGTAGGAGAAAGGCGTGACTTCTGAAGGTGTTGCTAGCTAACTTGTGACAGGACGCACTACCGACGTCAGCAACAACGTGGAGCCTGCACACAACACAACCAAAATACTTTGCCCCAACTTACAGTGAGGTTGTCAATCTCACCGGTTTTGCTGAAAACAAAGGATTAACCGTATAGTGTGGAAAGAGTTGTTTGTTTGCAAGTGAAATTAAAGAGCACAGATGCAGAAGTAAGTAACATGATGATTGTATCAGTGTAAAAGAAAGGACTGGGATCCACAGTTCACTAGAGGTGTCTCTCCATAAAGATAAATAACATGCTGGGTGAATAAATTACAAGTGGGCAATTGACTAGAATAAAGACCATACATGACAAGATGATTACTATGGATTTATTTGGGCATTACAACATAATACATAGACAGTAATCCAACCGCGTCTATGACTAATAATCCACCTTCCGTTATCATCCGAACCCCTTCCAGTATTAAGTTGCAAGCAACAAATTATCGCATTAAGCAGTGTGTGTAAAGTAAATAATAGAATTATCCTTAGACAAAGCATTATTGTTTTCTCCCTAGTAGCAACAACACATTTACAATTTTAGAAGTTATTGTCACTCTTCTAAATTACTAGAGGCATGAACCCACTATCGAGCATGAATACTCCCTCTTGGGGTTACAAGTATTTACTTGGCCAAATCATCTACTAGCAACGGAGAGCATGCACGATCATAAATAACATATGTGTAAGGTTATTTTACCCTTATCCATTATTTTGGTAACAATAACACCTTGCTAGAGTATTTGGTCTAATACATGTCTATGAGATTATTCCCAAGTATTAGTCAAATAGGCATAATGGTGTATCAATGGAACAAGAAGGTAAATGGAGACCCCCACTTCGACAAAAATGAAGAAGGTCTCCTCAAAGACTGGTCGGTCATAGGCCCCTGCATCGCCCTGACACCGGCCATCCCGGCGGTGACCGGTCCTGGATGGTGCAACCGCCATGTACCGTAAGACACATGTCCCACCATGGCCCGGTCTCAAGCCCGGTCTAGACCGGCTCGGTCCGGTCATGCGCCCGGTCGGACTGGCTGTGGACCGGACGCCCCGGCGCCAACCGGCTCCTGCTCCGGTGACAACCAGGAGCATGTTTTTTATGTCAAAGAGCCCTCTCGATCAAGGCCCGGTCTCAGCTCCAGTTTGAACCGGATGGTCCATCCAGCCCCGTCTGACGGCCCCCGCACCGACTACCGGTCTTAGGCCCGGTTGACCGGGTTCCTCGAAGAAAATGCTGAGGTGTCTAGTTGCAACGGCCATATTTCAAGTGACACTATAAAAACCCCTTCTCCTACCTCTAAACAGTTAGGCACTACACTACAAGCTGTTCTTGAGCTCTCTCTCTCTCTCATACTCCATTGTTAGAAACACCAAAAGCCTCGGATCTCCCTCCTCCTCCACCAAAATTCAAATCCCTCCGGGGAAAAGATAGAGGAGGCTCCGATCTACCGTTCTACCAACTTGCTCCCCTTGTATTCATCAAGATACTTGCTCTCTAGGGTTCTTTGGAAACCCTAGGTGGGCAAAAGAGGTCCGGAAGCATCCGGTTGTGGATTTACTCCTGACAAGATTGTGAAGGTTTGGAGGCTACCTCAAAGTCTACCACAAGTGAGTGAGCTATTCCTTCGTGGGATAGGCTCCGGAGAGTAGGGTGAGCCTTCGTGGCGTTGGGGAATCCTTCGTGGGACCTCCACCCTTCCAAACGTGACGTACCTTCTTGCAAAGGAAGGGAACACGGGAATAAACCCTCATCTCCGCGTGCTATCTGTTATCTCTAACCAAACTCCTTACTTGTGATATAATTGCCTGTGAGAGCCTTCGTGCTTGAGTTACTTGTATCATCATATAGGTTGCCTCAACTTGTTTGCATTAGGCTCACCTTTATATTCCGCAAATCCTAATATTGCAAAGAAAGAATTAAAATTTGTAGAAACCTATTCACCCCCCCCCCCCACTTCTAGGTTTACCATCTCTGAACTTTCAATTGGTATCAGAGCCTTGACTCTTTTTAAGGGCTTCACAGCCTGAAGAGTGAGATGGATAAACTATTCGAGGGTCTGGATGAAAACTCTAACCTTTCGGTTAAGGAGATGAAATCCAGATTCTTGGCATATGATGCTGAGAAAAAGTTGAAGGAGGATGAACTCCAAAGCCAAATGGCACAAATGAGTGCCACGCTTAAGAACCTGACTAGTGGGACTTCGGTCCCTCCGGAAGGTTTCCATGAAGTCAATCATGACTATCCCAAAAACACTTCACACATGCCTCATATAAACCATAGTGGGAATGCTCCCCATTTTGATGGAACTCACTTTCCTTTTTGGAAATCCTCTATGGAGTCTCATATTCGAAGCTGCAGTATGGAGTTGTGGGAGATCATTGTTGATGGATACCGGAAGCCACAAGATCCCATTCGGTTGACCTCCATCGAATTCTACAACCATCAACTCAATGCTTCTGCACGTGACAAGATTAGGAGTGGCATCAACCGCAAGCTTCTTAATCAAGTCAATGACATTGACTCGCTAAAGAGTTGTGGGATCGGATTGCAGTACTCCAAGAGGGAACCAATCTGATCCAAGTAGCTCTATATGAGTCAGCAAAGAAAGAAGCAACTATGTTCATGATTAGAGAAGGAGAATCTGTGGTCGATGCCTATGGAAGGCTTGGTGCTCTTAGAGTGAAGGTCAAGGGCCTTGGTTGTGAAAAATACAACGATGGTTTTGAGATGAATGAAGAATTCATAAAGTCCAAGGTCATTGCCATGATTGCCGTCAAGCAAAAGGATACCAACCTTGCACTCAACTTGCAAATCCTTACCAAGCAAGCTGATCTGAACGCAGATGATTTAGTTTCCTATGTGGCGGCCAATGACAATATGGCCAAGACAGGAGAAAGGCTCATGGCGATGAACCGTGTTGATGAATCCTCACACAACCTTGCCTTGAAGGCTAGAGCTGACGATGAAAGAGAAGAAGTCTATGAAATTGAAGAAGATGAATAGATGACTTCAACTAGTCACATCGCGATAGACTTTGCCTTCTTTGCCAAGAAGTACAAGGCAAAGTTTCCAATGTTCCTCAATGAGAAGAAGAAGAAGAAGAAGAAGAAGAAGAAGAAGAAGAAGAAGAAGAGAACGTGCTACAACTGTGATGAAGATGGTCACTTTGCAAATGAGTGCCCTTATTAGAAAAAGGTAGACAAGCCAAAGTTTGTCAAAGGAGTCAAGCCAAGATTGAAGCCAAACCCAATCAATGATCGATACAAGAAGAACAAGGGAAGAGTTGGGGCTGACTACACTTCCGATGAAGAATAAGAAGATGACGAGAGGGAGGCCGGAGTGGCTGGTTTGGCTTTCTCCAAACCCGGGTCACTCTTCACATATGATTACTCCAAGGATTACTCCACAGAGAATGATGTTGGTTCTTCCTTCATGGCAAGAACAACTCATGATGATGACTCCGATGACTCTCCCCCTTCTACGATCGTCGACTCTTGTCTAATGGCAATAGAAACAAAGGTAATGGAATCCCCACCTTCTCTATCTAGTGTTCTTGATGATGAAACTAAAAATCAAGAAGAGTTACCTATGCTTAAGGAACTTTAGAAAGTAAGATGCACTCTTTGTGGTGATGCTCTTGTCAAGTTTGATTTATTGATGGACTCCCTCAAAGAAAAGGACGAGTCCATTGAGGAATTAGAATATCATTTGAATGATAAAGAATGGAGATTCAATCTCCTAAGACAAGAGCTAAAAACCGAAAGGTGCATATCTCAAGGCCTTAAGCAACAAATTGAAACTTTTGAACTAGATAAAGTTAAAGATCTTAAACTATTGAAAGGGCTCAATTATTGACCCAAGAGCTCAATGCTTCAAAGAAGGAGCTTGAAGTTGCTCATGCTTCTCTCACTATGGATCTTGACCACCTTGAAAAAGCTAACAAGCTTGTTAAGGATGAGCTCAAGAAACTTGGAGAGAACCATGACCTACTCCAAGAAACCTACAAGAAGGCTCTTGGATCAATGAATGATCCCATTATTGTTGAAAAAGGTGCTAGTTCCTCCACCTCATTTACTTGTGAGCATGCTAAACCTTTTGCGGAACATGTTCGCTTACAAGAGGAACTATCTTTGCATGTTGAGACCAATACATAACTTGAATCCTTGGTGACCAAATATGGTCTCAATCATCATCCTAATGAATCGGCTTGTGAGCAAGCAACTATTCTTGAGGAAAATGCTAGGTTCATAAAGGAACTAGCCAAGTTCACCACCGCCAAGAAGAAGATGGGATTGGATGACCTTTTGAGTAAGCAAAGGTCAAACAATCAAAAGTATGGACTTTGGCATGCTCCTAAGTCCTACAATAAGAACAACTACAAGAAGGAGAAACCCGCTCAAGAGAAGAACAAGAAGGTCACTAATGTTGACAAAGCCTCTAAGGGCAAAGTCACTAGTGGTGACCGCACGGGACCAAACAGTCACTATGCTTTATCTATTGATTATTATGGTGATGTTTATGCTAAATATGTTGGACCTCGTAATCGCTATGCTTATAGATGGTACTCAATTTGGGTACCAAAAGATCTTGTTGCCATGACTAAGGAACCCATTAATCGATGGGTTCCTAAAACCTCTACTTGATTTTGTAGGGGTATTCCTCCGGTGGTCCAAAATGGGTGTTTGGTATTGGATGCACCAATCATATGACCGGAGTAAGAGGTGTGCTTGGCCAATTCATATATAGAAGATGTAAACAAGAAGTCAAGCATCACTTTTGGTGACAATTCAAAGGGAAAGGTACTTGGGTATGGCAAGGTTGCAATCTCTAAGGACTTGTGCCTTGAGACAGTCATGCTTGTTGAATCCCTTGGCTATAATTTTCTTTCTATATATCATCTTGCAGATGCCGGTTATAATTCATATTTTACTAAATATTGTGTGAAAGTCTTTAGGAGTGATAATCTCAAATTGGTCCTTGTTGGATATGTGGAGAACAACCTTACGTGGTTGACCTCTCGAAAGAGAGCCCCTCTCCCTCCACATGTCTAACGGCGGCTAAACATGACGAAGGTTGGCTTTGGCATCGCCGCCTTGGTCATGTCAATATGAGAAATCTTAAACAACTCCTAAAGGGTGAGCACATTGTTGGACTGACATTTCTTTTGAGAAAGATCATGTATGCAGTGCATGTGTAGCGGAAAGCAACTCAAGAAGAGACATCCTATCAAGAGCATCGTCACCATCTAGCCCTTGGAGCTCCTTCATTTGGATCTCTTTGGGACATCACATTATGATACTCTTGGTGGGAGCAAGTACGGACTAGTCATTGTTGATGATTACTCAAGATACTCTTGGGTCTTTCTCCTCAAGTCTAAGGATGAGACCCATAGAGAGTTCATCATCTTCGCCAAGAAGGCTCAACGTATGTATGAATCTGAGATCAAGGCGATAAGGATCGACAATGGCACCAAGTTCAAGAACTACACTATGCAAGAGTTTGTTGATGATGATGGCATCAAGCATGAGTTTTTAGCTCCTTACACCCCTTGATGTATACGCACGCTTCTATTCCTGTAGACAGTGTTGGGCCTCCAAGAGCAGAGGTTTGTAGAACAGCAGCAAGTTTCCTTAAGTGAATCACCCAAGGTTTATCGAATTAGGGAGGTAGAGGTCAAAGATATCCCTCTCAAGCAACCCTGCAATTAAGATACAAGAAGTTCTTGTGTCCCCAACACACCTAATACACTTGTCAGATGTATAGGTGCACTAGTTCGGCGAAGAGATAGTGAAATACAAGTAATATGGATGATTATAAGTAGTAATTGCAATCTGAAATAAAAATGGCAGCAAGCAAACATGTAGCGGAACTTGTTGGAACGGTGTTTCAATGCTTAGAAACAAGGCCTAGGGATCATACTTCACTAGTGGACACTCTCAACAATGATCACATAATTGAATAAATAGATGGTACTCTCAAACACTCTCTTGTTGGATAACAAACACCATTCATTGTGTAGGGCTACAAAAGCACACCTCAAGCCGGAGTAAACAAGCTCCACAACTTCATAAAGGAATCACACACGCTGCGCACACCGTCACCATCACACCGTGGAGAGTGACTCCGGAGTTCATATTAAAGTAACCTCTAGAGTGCATAATAGACAAGAGTAACATCTACATATTCAACTAGATTACAAAGCTCATGATCACATAAAGATCACACCATGAGAGAGAGAGAGAGAGATGAATGATGACCCACAAGTATAGGGGATCGCAACAGTCTTCGCGGGAAGTAAAACCCAATTTATTGATTTGACACAAGGGGAGACAAAGAATACTTGAAAGCCTTAACAATGAGTTGTCAATTCAGCTGCACTGAAACAGACTTGCTCGCAAGAGTTTATCAAGAGTAACGCTTTATAGAAGAGTAAATGATGAAATAACAATGGGCGAGTAACAAAGACAGCGAGTGATTATAGTAAACAAGAGGATTAAAATACGTAGGAACAGGGATGGATGAACGGCGTTGCATGGATGAGAGAACTCATGTAACAATCAAGGCAGACATTTGCAGATAATAATAAAACGGTATCCAAGTACTAATCAATCAATAGGCATGTGTTCCATATTTAGTCGTACGTGCTCGCAATGAGAAACTTGCACAACATCTTTGTCCTACCAGCCGGTGGCAGCCGGGACTCTAGGGAAACTACTGGAAATTAAGGTACCCTTTAGAGTACCGGAGCAAAGCATTAACACCTATGAACACATGTGATCCTCACATCACCGCCTTCCTCTCCGTTGTCCCAATCTGTCACTTTGGGGCCTCGGGTTCCGGACAGCAACATGTGTATACAACTTGTAAGATCATAAACAACGAATATCTTCATGAATCAATAACATGTTCAGATCTGAGATCATGGCACTCGGGCCCTAGTGACAAGCATTAAGCATAACAAGTTGCAACAATATCATAAAAGCACCTACAACAGATACTAGGCACTATGCCCTAACAATCTTATGACTATTACATGACCAATCTCATCCAATCCCTACCATCCCCTTCAGCCTCAGCAGGGGGAATTACTCACACATGGATGGGGGAAACATGGCTGGTCGATAGAGAGGCGTGGGTGGTGATGATGGCGATGATCTCTCCAATTCCCCGTCCCGACGAGTGCCAGAACTGAGTTTCTGGTCCCGAGATCTAGTTTCGCGACGGTGGCGGCGTACTGGATGGTTTCCGGCGATTTCGACTATCTCCCGTGCGCGTTTAGGTCGAAGGCAATAAGTAGTCCGAAGGAGGGCGTCGAGGCCAGCCGAGGCCGCCACACACTCGGGCCGCACCCTCCCTGGGCCGCGCCGCCTAGTGTGTGGGCCCCTGCCCCCACCTGGCTTGCCCTTCTCGCTCCGCCAATATTCTGGGAAAATAGGACCTTTCGTATAAATTATGAGGATTTTCCTGAAAGTTGGATTTCTGCACAAAAACGAGACACTGGAGCAGTTCACTGAAAACAGCGTTAGTCCGTGTTAGTTGCATCCAAATACACAAATTAGAGGCAAAACAATAGCAAAGTGTTCAGAAAGTAGATACGTTTTGGACGTATCAACTCCCCCCAAGCTTAGCTTATTGCTTGTCCTCAAGCAATTCAGTTAACAACTGAGCGATAAAAGAACTTTCACGAACACATTTGTTCATATGATGTAAATATTCTCATGATACGGCAAGTACTTAAGCAGTTCATAATAAGATACATGCGAATAAAATCATCTAATAGCTATGTCAATCATGGAAAAGGTACCAACAAATTAATAATGAGCATCATGAATCATGTCTATAAGCAGGATTGCAATGTTCATAAAAGGATATGATAAAGTGGTATCTCGCTTGCCCGTATTTGTACAGCAAAACATAAATGCTCGGGCACCTTTGAAGTTCATGGAAAGACCGGAAGTAGAGATTATCAAAGATAAAAGCATCAAAGTTATACCACAATTAATCACATTTTGGGACAAGCATATTATACTAAGAATGACAGTTGTGCTCTCAAGAAAGTGCTCAAAGAAAGGATGGAGACTCAATGTAAAAGTAAAAGATTGACCCTTCGCAGAGGGAAGCATGGATTAACATGTGCTAGAGCTTTTCATTTGTAAAACAGGAGTAAAATTATTTTGAGAGGTGTTTGTTGTTGTCAACGAATGTGGTAATGGGTACTCTAACTACCTCATCAACCAGACTTTCAAGAGCGGCTCCCATGAAATTTATTTTTGGGTGGCACTCCTTCCAACCTTGCTTTCACAAACCATGGCTAACCGAATCCTCGGGTGCCTGCCAACAATCTCATACCATGAAGGAGTGCCTTTTTTGTTTCAGTTTTATTTAGATGACACCCCTCCCCACCTTTGCTTTCTCAAGCCATGGCTAACCGAATCCCGGGTGCCAACCAACAATCACATACCATGGAGGAGTGTCTATTTATAAATTTATGAAGGTTAATTAATTGGGGCTGGGAACCCCGTTGCCAGCTCTTTTTGCAAAATTATTGGATAAGCGGATGTGCCACTAGTCCATTGGTGAAAGTCCGTCCGGAGTAAATGACAAGATTGAAAGATAAACACCACATACTTCCTCATGAGCTATAGAACATTGACACAAATTGAGAAGCATTTTGAAGGTTTAAAGGTAGCACATGAGAATTTACTTGAATGGTTTGAAATGCCATGCATAGGTATTTATGGTGGACACTCTGGAATAACTTTGGTTTTCATGTGTTTGGAAGCACGAGCAGCGTTCCCACTCAGTACAAAATGAAGGCTAGTAATAGACCGGGAAGCGACAATCAAGAGAGCAGTAACTGTCATAATCATGCTTGCGACAAAAATAAATTAACGGAGGGATAAAAGTGATACAAGTACTCTGAGGTAAAGTAAATCATCGAGGCTTAATTGACATTTGTTCAGTCATATGCATGCGTGAGCATGTGCCAAGTTGATTCAAGTGAATTATTCAGAGGAGGATACCACAATATCATACCTATCTATGAATAAAACAATGCAAGCAAATATTTATGACATGCTACTCATATTAATAAATGGGAGCTGATCATGAGAGATCATGAACTACTAGACTTTCTTAAATGACATATACCTCACATGAACCAACTAAGCATACTCACATGGATGAGTATATGTACAAAAATGAAAACAAATAGATTTCATACCAGCCTCTCACCACAGTCGGATTGTCATATATCGTCATTATTGCCTTTTCACTTGTGTAGCTTGAATAATATGGAATGAAAACCAAGCTCCAACCAACCGAAGACCATTGAACTCATAATGAACTTTACAAACCAAAGAAGAACAGCAAATATTTTGGTGTTTTCGAATTAGAAACAAGAACAAAAGGAAACAAGCAAACAAAGCAAAATCTTTTTGGATTTTCTTATAACAAACCAACGATAGCAAATAAAGCAAAATGAAAGCAAGAAACCAAGATAAACAAATGGCGAAGAGAAACAACAGAAATATTTTTGGTCTTTTTGTGTTTTAGGAAAGAAACAAAGCAAAACAAGAGAATGAAAACTAGAAGAAACACAAAGCAGGATGGCAGAAATCTGCCAAAACCTGACAGCAGTACAGAAATCGATTTTTACAAAAATCTTCCATTGCTCAGTTCAAAAAGTGTTCAACTAATGAAAGTTATATAACAACCTGGGGAACATGCACAAAAATTTGCAACTCAAAATAACGTCCTGGCTGTGCGCACGATTTTTTAGTAACAGTCCAGAATCTGTTTCCAGGCAGCACTTCCCCAAATATCATCTCCCTCTTATTAGAAAACCACTTAAAGAAGCTAAACAAGTATATACAAGTATCCAGCAACCATAATATGCAAAGAATGAGTAATGCCGGTATACCTCTGATACGTCTCCGACGTATCGATAATTTCTTATGTTCCATGCCACATTATTGATGTTATCTACATGTTTTATGCACACTTTATGTCATATTCGTGCATTTTCCTGAACTAACCTAGACAATGCGATGCCGAAGTGCCGCTTGCTGTTTCATTGTTTTTGGTTTCAGAAATCCTAGTAAGGAAATATTCTGAATTGGACGAAATCAAAGCCCAGGGGCCTACTTCCAATGGCTTCCAAGTCCGAAGACGAAACGGGTATTGTGGTGGCCAAACCCTAGGCGGCGCGCCCACCTTCCCTGGCCGCTACGGCCTGTGGTTTGGGCTCTGTGCCGCCTCTTGACTTGCCCTTCCGCCTACTTAAAGCCTCCGTGACGAAACCCCCACTACCGAGAGCCACGATACGGAAAACCTTCCAGAGACGCCGCCAACGCCGATCCCATCTCGGGGGATCCAGGAGATCGCCTCCGGCACCCTGCCGAGAGGGGAATCATCTCCTGAAGGACTCTACACTGCCCATGGTCGCCTCCGGGGTGATGTGTGAGTAGTCTACACCTGGACTAAGCAAGAGCTAGATGGTTGTCTTCTTCCCATTGTGCTATCATTGTCGGATCTTGTGAGCTGCCTAACATGATCAAGATCATCTATCTGTAATTCTATATGTTGCGTTTGTTGGGATCCGATGAATATAGAATACTTGTTATGTTGATTATCAAAGTTATATCTATGTGTTGTTTATGATCTTGCATGCTTTCCGTTATTAGTAGATGCTCTGGCCAAGTTGATGCTAGTAACTCCAAGAGGGAGTATTTATGTTCGTATAGTGGGTTCATGTCTCCGTGAATCGAGGGGTGACAAGAACCTCAAGGTTATGGATGTGCTGTTGCCACTAGGATAAAACATTAGTGCTATGTTCATGATGTAGTCACTAGTTACATTACGCGCAATACTTAATGCAATTGTCTCGTTGTTAGCAACTTAATACCGGAGGGGTTCTGATGATAACCTGAAGGTGGACTTTTTAGGCATAGATGCAGCTTTTGATGGCGGTCTATGTACTTTGTCGTAATGCCCAATTAAATCTCACTATACTCATCATGATATGTATGTGCATGGTCATGCCTCTTATTTGTCAATTGCCCAACCTAATTTGTCACCCAACATGCTTGTCTTATGGGAGAGACAATTTAGTGAAACTGGGGACCCCGGTCCAATTCTCTTTACCGAAATACAATTCATCTAATACTTGTTCTTACTGTTTTTCGCAAACAATCATCTTCCTACAATAATACGGTTAATCCTTTGTTACAGCAATGGGTGAGATTGACAACCTCATCGTTACGGTAAAGTACTTTGGTTGTGTTGTGCAGTTCCACGTTGGCGCCGGATCCGTTGCGCCGCACCACATCCCGCCGCCATCAACCTTCAACGTGCTTCTTGACTCCCAATGTTCGATAAACCTTGGTTTCTCACTGAGGGAAACCTGCTGCTGTACGCATCACACCTTCCACTTGGGGTTCCCAACGAGCGTGTGCTTTGGCTTGTCATCAAGCTAAATTCTCTGAAGTGGCCATGTCTGGGAGACTAAGACACGTCAGTAAGGGGAGTCTCCACTTCTCAATCTCTTTACTTTGTTTTTGTTCCTGTTTAGTTTTACTACTACTTTGTTTGCCGCACTAAATCAAAATACAAAAAAAATTAAGGTGCCTACTTTATTTGTTTACTTGCTCTATATCAAACACAAAAAAATTAGTTACTTGCATTTACTTTACTTATTTCATCATGTTTCCTTTTACTTTTACCACGGACGTATCAGACGTGGGTCTATAGTTGGGAGAAATAATATAGAAGAATTTTTCAATCATGTTAGTACCATTGAAAATTTTGAAGATAGACACTTGGTAGACCTTGCGCCTACTTATGAAATTGCTGCTGCGCATTTAGTTCGCCTGTAGGAAACTAAATTTGTTAATCTTAATCCTATAATCCAACACATGTTTCTCACACTTGGTGATATGGAAGAAGGAGAAAAGAAAGTTTTGTTTTAGAAACCCTTCTTAGAGAATTTGAAGATCCAGCAAGAGAAGCTAGAAAGGTCTTTGCTAAATTTAATATGCTTGGTTCTCATACTAATTTTGTTAGTCTCCTTGAAAGGATGGACATGGATAGAATAAGATGCACTAATAATATTGATGATGGTGGGGAGATCAAAGCACCAATACCATGTAAACTCTTAGCTATGAATGATGCACTAGAAAATAACTATGCTTGGCTTGTTCCTGAAAATTTGTTTGATGAGAGTAGTACGCCTAAGACTAATGAAAAGGGAGATGCTAAAACTTATGTATCTAATATATACTATGCCTGGTTGAGAAAACTCCACACCCCGCTGAGAATGTACCATCTTTCGAGAATACTTGATACACACTTTCTGCGCCTAGCTGGAAAGGCGTAAAGAAAAGCGCTATGGGAGTACAACCCATGTTTTTACCTGCAGTATTTGTGTTTATTTTGTGTCTTGGAAGTTGTTTACTACTGTAGCAAATCCTCTCCTTATTTAGTTTTGTGTTTTGTTGTGCCAAGTTAAGCCGTTGATAGAAAAGTGAATACCAGATTTGGATTACTGCGCAGTTCCAGATTTCTTTGTTGTCACGAATCTGGGTCCACCTCCCTGTAGGTAGCTCAGAAAATTAAGCCAATTTACGTGAGTGATCCTCATATATGTACGCAACTTTCATTCAATTTGAGAATTTTCATTTGAGCAAGTCTGGTGCCATTTTAAAATTCGTCAATACGAACTGTTCTGTTTTGACAGATTCTGCCTTTTATCTCGCATTGCCTCTTTTGCTATGTTGGATGAATTTCTTTGATCCACTAATGTCCAGTAGCATTATGCAATGTCCAGAAGTGTTAAGAATGATTGTGTCACCTCTGAATATGTTAATTTATATTGTGCACTAACCCTCTAATGAGTTGTATCGAGTTTGGTGTGGAGGAAGTTTTCAAGGATCAAGAGAGGAGTATGATGCAACATGATCAAGGAGAGTGAAAGTTTCTAAGCTTGGGGATGCCCTGGTTGTTCATCCCTTATATCTAGAAGACTCAAGCGTCTAAGCTTGGGGATGCCCAAGGTATCCCCTTCTTCATCGACAACATTATCAAAGTTCCTCCCCTGAAACTATATTTTTATTCCATCACATCTTATGCTCTTTTCTGGAGCGCCGGTTTGTTTTTGTTTTTGTTTTGTTTTGAATAAAATGGATCGTAGCATTCACTTTATGGAGAGACACGCTCCGCCGTAGCATATAACAAGTATGTCCTTGGTTTCTACTCATAGTATTCATGGCGAAGTTTCTCCTTCGTTAAATTGTTATATGGTTGGAATTGGAAATGATACATGTAGTAATTGCTATAAATGTCTTGGGTAATGTGATACTTGGTAAATTGTTGTGCTCATGTTTAAGCTCTTGCACTTCATATGCTTGCACCCATTATGAAGAAATACATAGAGCATGCTAAAATTTGGTTTGCATATTTGGTTTCTCTAAGGTCTGGATAATTTCTAGTATTGAGTTTGAACAACAAGGAAGACGGTGTAGAGTCTTATAATGTTTACAATATGTCTTTTATGTGAGTTTTGCTGCACCTATTCATCCTTGTGTTTGTTTCAAATAAGCCTTGCTAGCCTAAACCTTGTATCGAGAGGGAATACTTCATGCATCCAAAATACTTGAGCCAACCACTATGCCATTTGTGTCCACCATACCTACCTACTACATGGTATTTTCCAACCATTCCAAAGTAAATTGCTTGAGTGCTACCTTTAAAATTCCATCATTCACCTTTGCAATATATAGCTCATGGGACAAATAGCTTAAAACTATTGTGGTATTGAATATGTAATTATGCACTTTATTCTTATGTTGCTTGTTGTGCGATAACCATGTTTACCGGGGACTCATCAACTTTTCATTGTTGAATTTCATGTGAGTTGCTGCATGTCTGCCTTGTCTCAAGTAAGGGCGATCTACACCGAGTTGAATGGTTTGAGCATGCATATTGTTAGAGAAGAACATTGGGCCATTAACTAAAGCCATGATCCATGGTGGAAGTTTCAGTTTTGGACAACATCCTCAAATCTCTAATGAGAAAAGAATTGATTATTGTTGAATGCTTAAAGCATTAAAAGAGGAGTCCATTATCTCTTGTCTATGTTGTCCCGCATGGATGTTTAAGTTGAGAATAATCAAAGCGAGAAATCCAAATGCGAGCTTTCTCCTTAGACCTTTGTACAGGCGGTATAGAGGTACCCCTTGTGATACTTGGTTAAAGCATATGTATTGCGGTGACAATCCGTGTAGTCCAAGCTAATTAGGACAAGGTGCGGGCACTATTAGTACATTATGCATGAGGCTTGCAACTTATAAGATATAATTTACATGATGCATATGCTTTATTACTACCGTTGACAAAATTGTTTCATGTTTTCAAAATCAAAGCTCTAGCACAAATATAGCAATCGATGCTTTTCCTCTATGGAGGACCATTCTTTAACTTTCAATGTTGAGTCAGTTCACCTATTTCTCTCCACCTCAAGAAGCAAACACTTGTGTGAACTGTGCATTGATTCCTATATACTTGCTTATTGCACTTATTATATTACTCTATGTTGACAATATCCATGAGATATACATGTTACAAGTTGAAAGCAACCGCTGAAACTTAATCTTCTTGCTTCAATGCCTTTACTTTGAATTATTGCTTTATGAGTTAACTCTTATGCAAGACTTATTGATGCTTGTCTTGGAAGTGCTATTCATGAAAAGTCTTTGCTATATGATTC
>JAUUTY010000228.1:0-234639 GCA_030979885.1 Lolium multiflorum | reverse complement strand
CCTTCAACGTGCTTGACTCCTATCGGTCTGGAGCAAACTCCTGGTTTCTAACCGAGGAAACTTACTCGCTGTACGCATCACACCTTCCACTTGGGGTTCCTAACGGTCGGGGCAGGTTGCACGCGTGCTGTCAAGCTAAATCTATATTGCCAATGGGATCAAGCAGTGTTACACCCACAAAGATTTCAACTTCCACGTCAACTACACGCCAGCAAAGGCTGCTCTTCCCGTTTTGCTCTTGCTATCTGGTGGCTACTGCCGCTTTTGTCGATGCTGCTGGTTCTGGTGGTGGAAAAGGTTTTATATGAACCTTGCTTTGCTCTCCTGGTCGACAACAAGGCCTGGCCACACTGGGTGACTCACTGACCTGTGTGTGTGTGTGTTGTGCTGCATGCACACTGCCTGGTGAGCAAATTGGCTGTGTGTGTGTGCCAAGTGCTTGGTACCGGGTTTGGTTCTTGGCTGATCAGCTCGGCAGAGCTGATCCATATCTGCTCAAGTTCTATTTTCTTCTAACCTGCCAAGTGGCAATGCCACTTGGCATAATCCTTTGTTTTGTTGTGTTTGTGTGCAGGGAGCAAAGTGATGATCCAATGATCATGAAGATCATCAAGTACAAGACTAAATGAAGTTTAGCTTGTAGTGTTAGGATAGATCATTGAATTGTAATTTCCTTTTCTTTTCTTTTTCTATTTTTGTCCAATTCTTGTAATATGTTGTAATATTCCTTTATTTCATTTGTGAATAATGTAAAGACATTGTATAATGTGTGTTAATCAATAAAGCTCAAGTTTTTCTCTAATGAGCTTGTCTTCTTATTTGTATTGTTCATAATGTATATTATTTATATTTGACTAGATGAATTTCCTCATAATTGATTTATGGTTATTTATTTAATGTTTGAATTTGAAAATTCAAATTCAAATTTGGTTTGAATTCAATCATACAACTTAATTTAGAATTCAATCATGCAACTTAAGATTGTGATGCATCTTCTCTTCTCTTCTCAAAACCCTAATCTAAATAAGTAGGAACAAGTTCATCGACTCTCGAAACCCTAACCCTGTAGGATGTCGAGAGAGAAACCTGTTCCCATGCAGTTTTGTTTTAAAAGCGCGAAATTTCCCCTGCCCAGAATTTACAATGCAATGCACATCCCTTTCTAAAATCTACCCTTCGATCGTCCTAAACCTGGGACATTACAGCCTTTCCCCTTAAAGAAAATTTCGTCCCGAAGTTGTGGTTGTAATACCTGAAGAGTTCAGGGTATGTTTTCCTCAGTCTTCCTCTTTTTCCCAGGTGGCCTCCCTCTCGGGATGATGCTTCCATTGTATCTTGCATATTTTATAGCTCGATTCCTGAGTTGTTTCCAGTTCTCCTCGAGAATCTTCGCTGGCTTCTCGATGTAGGTCAAGTCTGGTTGTAACTCGAGCTCTTCATGTGATACTGGTTCATCTGGGGTCTTTAAACACTTTCTGAGTTGCGACACATGGAATACATTGTGAACCTGAGATAACCTTCCTGGTAGTTCCAATTCAAAGGCTAACCCTCGGTTTTGACTCAGAATCTTGAAAGGTCCGATGTACCTAGGGCTTAACTTTCCCTTTACTCCAAATCTCTGAAGTCCTTTCATCGGGCTCACCTTAAGATATACCATGTCTCCAACTTGTGGCTCCCATGTTCTTCTCTTCTGATCGGCATAACTCTTCTGCTTTGGGCTATCTTCAACCTATCTCTGATAATGTCAATTATTTGTTGCTTTTCCTTGACATAATCAGGATTGAACTCTTTGCTTGCTCCGGCTTCATACCAACATATCGGTGATCTACACTTCCTTCCATACAGAGCTTCGAACGGTGCCATCTTGATGCTACTTTGATAGCTGTTGTTGTATGAAAACTCAGCTAGTGGCAGTGTTCCTCCCATGATCCTGTCTAGGCATAAGCTCCCAAGCATATCCTCTTAGGATCTGGTTAGTTCTCCTGGTTTGTCCACCCGTCCGAGGATGATAGGCGGTACTATAATCCAACTTGGATCCTAAAGCTTCATGTAGTTGCTTCCAAAATGCTGACGTGAACACGGATCCTCGATCCGATACGATCTTCTTGGGCACTCCATGTTTACTCACGATCTCTTTGATGTAAAGATCGATGAGTTTCTCTCCTTTCCTGCTGATTTACCGCTAAGAAGTGTGCACTTTTCATCAACCGGTCCACGATTACCCATATCATGTCCTTCTTTTTATTGGTCATGGGTAGTCCGGTGATGAAATCCATTCCTATCTCCTCCCATTTCCATTCTGGAATGGGTAAAGGTTGTAACTTCCCTGCCGGACTCTGGTGTTCAGCTTTCAGGTATGGCATTCCGCCACATACTGTGCTATTTCTCTCTTCATGTTGTTCCACCAGAATAGCTCTAGCTCCTTTAGATCCATGTACATCTTTGTACTTCCCGGATGAATGGAGTATGGTGTTTGATGGGCTTCCCGGAGTATTACTTCTTTGATTTCAGCAATATCCGGAACACAAATCCTCTTCTGAAACCATAGTGATCCTGATTCTCCTCGATGAAATTCTGATGGTCTACCTTCATCTATCCTCCTCATCTCCTCCACGATGAATGGATCGTCTAACTGACCCATCATTATCTCATTCTTCAGGTTAACATTTAGCTCATCGGCTACTTGCAAAGCCGATAGTCCTTCATGAGCTTCCTTCTCCCAAAGTTGTATTTGGGCTTGGCTTATTTCCTTCCTCAATTCTGGTGATATCTCTTGTTCCACTCCTCCGGTGCTCTTCCTACTACTTAAGGCATCTGCTACAACATTGGCCTTTCCTGGAGTATAATTGATGGTCAAATCATAATCCTTGATCAGTTCAAGCCATCTTTTCTGCCTCATATTGAGTTCCTTCTGAGTGAAGAAGTATTGAGACTCTTATGATCTGTATAGAGCTCACACTTGGCTCCATAGAGAAAATGTCTCCATGTTTTAAGTGCAAATACAACTGCTGCTAATTCTAAATCATGTGTTGGATAGTTCACTTCATGAGGTCTGAGTTGCCTCGATCCATAAGATATTACTTTCCGATCTTGCATGAGTACGCAACCCAATCCATGCTTGGATGCGTCACAATATACGGTGTAATCCTTGCCAACTTCAGGAACCGCTAACACCGGTGCCGTGGTGAGTTTCTCCTTCAGAGTTTGAAAACTCTTCTCACACTCCTCTGACCACACGAATGGTGTGTTCTTTCTTAACAGCTTCGTCATTGGTCCTGCTATCTTGGAGAATCCTTCAATGAATCTCCGATAATATCCTGCCATTCCTAGGAATCCTCGGATTTCCTTGACAGTCTTGGGTGCTTCCCAATCTAGAACGGCTGCTACCTTACTCGGGTTAACAGCTATTCCATCTTTACTAATGACATGACCAAGAAATTCCACTTGATCTAGCCAAAATTCACACTTGCTGAATTTGGCATAGAGTTGATGTTCTCTTAGTGTTTGCAACACTAACCTCAAATGTTCAGCATGTTCGGCCTTGTTCTTGGAATAGATCAAGATATCATCAATGAATACGATGACAAACTTGTCTAGATATGGCATGAAAATCTTATTCATGAGATTCATGAAATATTGCTGGGGCATTGGTTAATCCAAAAGGCACTACAAGGTATTCATGATGTCCATACCTTGAGACAAAGGCAGTTTTCGGAACGTCTTCCTTCTTGATCTTAATCTGATGATAACCGGACCTTAGATCAATTTTGGAAAAGACTCCCACGCCTCTAACTTGATCAAATAGATCTTGTATTCTTGGAAGTGGATACTTGTTCTTGATTGTCACATTGTTCAAATTCCTGTAGTCTCCGCACATCCTTCTTCCTCCATCTCTTTTATCCACGAAGATCATAGGTGATCCCCATGGTGAAACACTCTCTTGTATGAATCCTTTCTGTTCCAAGTCATCCAATTGCTCCTTAAGTTCTTTCAACTCCTTGGGCCCCATCTTATATGGTGCTTTAGCAATCGGAGCTGTTCCTGGAATTAGGTCGATAGTGAATTCTATCTCCCTATCTGTGGCATTCTAGGTAATTCCTTAGGAAACACATCCTGGAATTCATTTACTACAGGTATATCTTCCAACTTCACCTCCTTCATGCTGTTCAGCTGTAGCTCGACTTCGATCTGTGTATGCTTGTCTCCTTGGTAGATCATTCTACTTCCATCGGGGCTTTTCAAAGATACCGTCTTGTTCACATAGTCGATCAATGCTCCATTAGCTTCTAACCAGTTCATACCAAGAATGACATCAATGTCCTTCATCGGTAAAATGAACAGGTCTGCGTCAAACGCGCATTTATTGATCATGATGACTTGTTTTTGTTTGGTATGGGTTACTACTATCGTTCCCCCCGCGGAAAGTATGGTTATGGGTGTATCTAACTTAGTGCAACTAATCCCATGTTTGATGATGAATTGCTGAGAAATGAATGATGTAGTTGCACTAGTATCAAAAAGTACTTTGCCAGGATGAGTGAGTATCTGGAGCGTACCTATTACTGCTTGATCGGAGTTAACCACCTCCTCCAAGCTGGTGCAGTTCAATTTGCCGAAGGGTTTCTTGTTCTTCCAGTTCCCTCCGGTGTTTCCTCCACGGCTTCCTCCTCCTCCTGACTGACCTCCTCCAGTATTTCTCTTGGGGCAGTCCTTCAGCATGTGCCCCTCCTGACGGCACCCAAAGCATATTATCTTGGGTTTCCGGCAATCTTGTGAAAGATGCCCTCTAAACCCACAAATGCGGCAAACAATCTGGTTTGCGGCTTGGTTTCCTTGGTTCCTCCTATTATTGTTGTTGTTGTTGTTGTTGTACCTTGGTTTGAAACTCAAGCCAGTATTGGGCTTGTTGCTGACAAATCTCTTAGGCTCAAACTTGGCCTTTTTCCTCTTCTCCTCTTGCAGCTGTTTAAAGTCATCTTCAAGAGTGATGGCTGCATCCACCAACTCTTGAAACTCCATCGCTCTCATCATACGGAGCTGTACCTTGAACTGGGGACTTAATCCCCGCAAGAACCTCTTCTTTTTCTTGTCCTCGGTGTTGACTTCTTCAACAGCATACCGGGACAGCTTTGAGAATTCCCTGACATAAGTCAGGATGGCCTTATCCTTCTGCCGAGACTTTCAAATGGACGCTTCAGCTCCACAATACTTTCAGGGACATTGGATTCCCTGAACTTCCTTGCAAACTCCTCCCAGGTAAACTTTTCCAGCCGGATAAACGGCTACGATGTTGTCCCACCATGATGCGGTAGGTCCACACAACAAGTGGGTAGCATAACGAACCTTCTCCTGGTCGTTGCAACCAACAGTATTGAGCTTTCGCTCGGTGTCCATAAGCCAATCTTCCGCGTCCATTGGCTCGGGCGCGTATGCGAAAGATATAGGCTTTGTGTTTTGGAAGTCTGATAAGGTGACTCCCTGATTCTCGGGTCTTTCCACCCGGTTCTATTGCAGCAGCTCCTGGAAGAATTTATTCTGCTGCTCCAACATGATACGTTGCCTCTCTTCCATCATCTGCATATACTGAACGTGCTCTCCGTCGGGCACAAGGGTGGTGGTGGTGGAACTGATTCTCGGCTGCTTCATCGCCTCTTCCTTTGTTTACCAAGGCCCATGCGCTGCGCTTTCCGTTCTCTCCTAATGTCCCGACATAACCCCTAGTTCTGCAACACAAGATGATACTCATAATTACTCCATGCGCAAGTTTTCTGAGTCAACTTTGTGCACAGAACTAGTCACGCAATGGAAATCAAGAAGCAAATCCAAATCATACAAAACATATACCATGTATATACATACTTAAGTGGTCTTATTACAATACTCAAGTCGATGTGAGTATGCAAACTCACTTATTAAAGTATATGTACAAATTTCTACAAATATTACACACTACAATACACGTGGTACTTGTGTATTGTAGTCCCGCCTTCCTTGGTGGACTCTAGTCGATCTTCACTCCCGGTACATCCCAGGCTTCCATCCGGTCGAACGTGTCGTCCCCTCCTGATAGAACCTCGGAACATAAGGTCTCCCGTCGGCTGCAGGCCCAATCGATGATGATCTCTAGGGAGAAATTAGTGTTCACAACCGGTCATTCAGCATCATAGTCCACCCATCGGGTGTACTCCCCTGTGGCTCCACCATAGATGTTTCCAACATTCGTATCCGACTCAACCTGTGTCGGATACCCTCCAACTTCTTCTCCATTCCACGGATAACTCTGGTTCTGGGTTGTGGCGTCCTCATTCATCTCTCCGTCATAATACACTGAAGTACTATGAGTTCCAGTATCAGATCCCCAACCCTGTTGAGTTTTCTATAGGAGTCTCGGAACGCTGATTGTTTCCGGATTCCTCTCCACCCTCATATCCTCTATAGGAACTATTAAAATAGTTCCCAGGTGTAACAGGTGTAGTTTCTCTGTCAGGGTGGTCAATACTAATGTAGTCACCAGCTGAGTAAACTGGTGTGTGCACCTCATTCTCCATAGGTTCTTTCCCCCTAGTCTCCTCCTTGGGTTCAGTAAACTCCTCTAGCATTGTATCAATTGCTCCCGACAAATGTCGGTTCAACTGAAAGAACAATGATAGTAAGTTGCGGCTATTGTCCATGTATTTTGCAGCTTCTGCTGGTTTGCGTTTTGCATATTTGAAGTGGTTAAGCATGGGATCATCTTCCTCCTCCATATGAGGTGAATTCGGAACCCATAAGCTCTTTCGTCTTATGTTCCCGGATATCGGTTATGGCTCTCATAACAGCTATATGGTAGGCTGTGTTGATAGTTCTGGCTTCACCTGCTGGCATTACTACGCTCATTCCCAAAGATTCGGGAAGTCGTAGCCCTACCCTACACTTTGCCAATACAGTACCATCATAGTACATGTATTTCTTTACTTGGATCTGGGGATCACACCAAATTCAAGTAACATGGCACGAAGAATATCTGCGAGTCCTCCTTCATATTCACTTAGTGTGGAATCCATCACTTTCACGTTTCGGACGTGAACTTGCCATGTTGGCTGTAGAAATAGAAAGAATATAAGATTAGTAATAATGCATCATAATAGAGATAATAAAAGAATTATCGCACTAAAAGATATGATTGTTGTATTCTCAATTGAATATACACCATATTTTTAGAGAATTCTTTACTAGTCCTATTTGACTCCTAACGTTCGGTCCCATTTACTAGGTTCCAACCTAAGGTCAAAGCTTTTGCTCTGATACCAACTGTGGTGACCCTACATACCACTGCATGTTAGTATGCCAGTCGTTGATATAACATTCACGAAGTACCATTCCGCAAATATTACATCCCTCCGAGTAGTACAACAGAACATAGCAGGTCCATAACTCATTCATTTATTATTACAAACATAATACACATATCGTCTCGGATCCTCTTGGGTCCTAAGAGGGATACTCCTGGGTTCGAGGCGAACCCAACTTAGCTTACAATATAGAAGTTTCATAAGTTATACATTTATTCTCTCGAGCAGCTAAGTATTAAGAGTTCGGGCTGCTCGGCTACTACTACTACTCGATGTTTCTAGGCTTGATCTCCTCCTGAAGCTTCCCCGGTTCCGTAGACTATGAGGTAGTCTACGCCTTCAATACCTCCAGAGAGGTCTGGTTCTTCATAGCCGATGATCTCGGCGGTCTTCGAGTTGCACTGTAGTTCCTCCTTCGAGGTCTCCATACCTAAGCAGGGGATTTAAGAGTGTGATGAGTACGAGCGTACTCAACAAGTTCATTATAGATAAGAGGTGTTTGATGCACTCAGCTACGATATTAGACCGTAAAGTCTAATACCAACAGCAGTTTTGCAACATTTCTTCAAGATTGTTTTTCTTTATTTCAAAGAGTCATGTCCGTCAGCCTCACCGTTTACTAGAACTTCATGGAGCTCCTTTCCTGCCGCGTTCGCAGTTCCCTTCCCTGAACAGGGAGTGATGTGTCACGGTTCTTTACACTGGCAGAGGTGTGTTGCTTTGCCCATAAGAGATCTTAACCTTGGTGCCGGCAGCTTTCCTGTCCACACTTCCTTCGGTGTGAGGCCCGGTATAAGGTCATAGCCAACATACTCCTCCGCTACCTCGCACACCCACTCCTTTGTTGCAAAACTCCCGACCTCGGGTCCGCCGGTCCCATTATTCCCTGTACTTTGTGGTGGACCGACCACGACGACACCTGGGATCGAACCAAACCCTTCGCCTCGGCAGCCGCAACCCATCATAGACCACATTACCGTGGGGAATTAGAAGGGGATCCCCACCCACCAATTGTTCCGCAAGCAGCAACCGCTACGGTAAGCAACAGCTATACCGTGGGGAATTAGAAGGGGCTCCCCACCACCAATTGCTCCACAAGATACAACCGTCTACTTCGTAAGCGCATCCGTTGATGTACAAGAGGTGAAATACTGCTGACTACTCCGTCCTACTCCAGATCTTATGGTTAACACGGGTATTACGCACAAGAATCACTGGACTACATTTGTTGTTTAATCCTAGATGGATATATACCCCTGCAATGGAACCTCCACCATATCAACACAATCCATGGTTCCATTGCCAACCATGTAGTCATATTCATAGTTATGAAAATAGTGGTTTGGTTTTTATGCACAGTGATATCATAGTACTTTGCAAGTAATTTGATAGAAATACTCAAATGACATGAGCAAGTGATGAACTTGCCTGAACACTGCAAAGTTT
Source organism: Lolium multiflorum (assembly GCA_030979885.1). Lineage (NCBI taxonomy): Eukaryota > Viridiplantae > Streptophyta > Magnoliopsida > Poales > Poaceae > Lolium > Lolium multiflorum. Next base: position 225,862 of record JAUUTY010000228.1, on the reverse strand, counting down.
TGCAGTTTGATGGTGTGGACTGACCCTTGTCCTCTGTTTCTGAAAAATAGCATCATTGTCCGATAAGGGCAATGGTTAAAGAAGCAATTATGCATGATTCCAGTTTTAGGGTTTGTTCCCCCCTTCCGATGACATTATTATTTCATGTAAGAGGTTAATACTAAGATAGATTTGGAGATACTCTATTTAGGGTAAAGACAACCTTGAAAAATATTGTCAAGGTGTTTTGAAAGTCCAATTGCATTAATGGACTTATTTTCATTATTGAAAATAATATGTGTGATTTAAATCATTTTTTAAATCATCAAATTAAGACTTATTCTTAATTGTCTTCAAAAATTCTCTTTGATATTTTATTTATATAGAGAATTTTATGCTGATCAATTTTCATATTTTTAATTATTTTTTTAGAGCTTTTAAACATTTCTTATGTAATTTCAAAGTTTCTGTTTTTAACTAATTTTGTGAAATGACTATAATGCCCTTGGGCCCCACCTGTCAGGGTGGCCCAACGGTTTAGGTCTGTACAACCACTATTCCAACCACCCTCCATCACCTCACTTCTCTCTCCCTCTCTCTCTCTCTCGTGACCGAACCCTAACCCTAATCCCTCTCTGGCGATTCGCGCTCCGCCGTCGCCGCTCGATTCCGGCGAGCTCCGCCGGAACTGGCCCCGCCATGGTGCGCAATCGACGCGCCTCACGACGGCGGTCCTCTTCATCCGCGTCGATCTGGAGGTGCCGCTCCGGGGCCTGCCTTCGCTCACCCTCTCGCGGCGGCTAGGGTTACGGACGGCGATCCCGCCGCCTGGGCGCTTGCAGGGCTGCCAGGAGCCGCCGACCGTGTGCGAGGTGCCGGGTTCTGCCATGGCCCGCCTGCCTGGCGCCGCGACGCTCCACAGAAGCCGCCGTGGCCGCCGTGGCTGCGCCGTCCGGTCGAATTCCCGGGTATGTGCGCTCCCTTCTTTCTCCTTCATGTGCCTGCTTCTTCTTCCTCTCAAGCTCTCAAATATGACTTGTATCTCTAAGTAGAGATGCTCGGGCTTTGCCGATGCCTCTACCGTGGCGCCCGGCTTACCTGCTCATAAGTCGCTGTGTGTTGCTCCTATGCTGTCATGCTACCGATGTGTATCACGTTCAATAATGCTTCTCCGTGCAAGATTCCTATCTAATTGCTTGCTATGTTGCCTCTTTTGCTTAATTCTAGCTCATGGAATTGGTTCTGGTTATTTTGCTTGCCAGAAATCCAAGTGTATTCATATGAGCATCTTGTAATGCTCATGGACTGCTAAGTTGCTACGGGTCATGCTACAATTGATTCAATTGCTTGCTTAATGGCTCTGGTTGTTGTTATGGCTTAATTATATGTGTGTGCCATTCATATATGTATTCCTCTGATTGGTTTACTTGAATAATTATTGCTTGAGCAATGTCAGTGATGTGTGCTATTCATGTCTAGCTTGATCCAGTGGTACATCATGTATTTGATGTGCTTCTGGATACAATTATAAATCATTCATTTGATTATCTGTGAAGCAACTGTTGATGAATTGGTTCTGGTATATGATTCATGATTGTTGCTAGGTTGGCTCTAGCATGACTTGCATCAATGCTTGGTGATTTTCTACTGTCCATGCTTGTGTACTGGTGCTCTTCTTTGGCCTGTGTGGCACTCAAGCCTGTGCTGGTGCATGCTCTTGCTTACCCCAGTATCTGCTGTTGCTTGCAGTGATCATCTGGATCATTTGCAATGGTCTGGTGCACTGTGTAATTATTCATTTCATTTATCTGGGTAGTTTAACTTGATTGATTAGATAAATGAGTGAACTGCTAAGCAGTAATGATCTCATGGATGGATTTGATGTAGCTAGAGGGATGCCAATCACTGATTGGGTACCCTAGCTCATGCTGAACCCTATTGGGTTATGATGCAGTGGCTTAGTGATTGTTCCTGTGGGTTTGAGGTAGCCCTGACAGCACTTGTGCTGCTGTCATGGTAGCTCCCCTCTCTGTGGCTTACTGTGCATGGACAAATGCTTGCTGGCTGATCATGTATGATTGCCAGAGGCTTTGTGATGTTGACAAAATTGGTAGAAGATTGTATTTCTACCATTCTGATGGTGTAGCTAGACAATTAGGTGCTTGGTGTCTTGGAATGGCTACATGGATTGAATCCATGCTGGATTTCTCTGGTTGTGTCACTGTGTTGACACAACCAGTGTTCCCTTGGTTAATCTTCCTCCTAGCCTTTGTTTGATTTACTGGCACCATTTAGTCTTGCAACCAAATGATGATATATCCAGGGTTTCATGCCCACTTTGCTTCTGTGATGCAAGTGTATGCTTATTTATGAGCAAATCAATGTTTTGCTCAGGTTGAGTTGTTTATACCTCACTCCAGCTCCTAGATGGTTTTGTTGTTGTAGAGGATTTCTTCTCTGTTGAGCTTATGCTTGCCCTGCTCCTCCTTGCAAGCCTGTGTTGCTTGAGTTGGTCCTGTGGTGATTTTGGACAGTTGAACAGCAGTGATGTTCTTCCTGTTCTTGTGTTCTTGCTATCTGGTGGCTTACCAAGCTGCTTGTCGATGGGTTCTGGTTCTGTGTGGAAAAGGTTTTATATGCACCTTGCTTTGCTCTGGTCGACAACAAGGCTCGCCACCCCTGACTCACTGTGTGTGGTGTGCCGATGCATGTTGCCTTGTGAGCTAGACTGTGTGTGTGTACCAAGATTGGTATCTGGCTTGGTCCTTGGCTGTGGATGATCAGCTCGGCAGCTGATCCATATCTGCTCAAGTTCATTTTCTTCTAACCTGCCAGTGGCAATGCCACTTGGCATAATCCTTTGTTTTGTTGTGTTTGTGTGCAGGGAGCAAAGTGATGATCCAATGATCATGAAGATCATCAAGTACAAGACTAAATGAAGTTTAGCTTGTAGTGTTAGGATAGATCATTGAATTGTAATTTCCTTTTCTTTTCTTTTTCTATTTTTGTCCAATTCTTGTAATATGTTGTAATATTCCTTTATTTCATTTGTGAATAATGTAAAGACATTGTATAATGTGTGTTAATCAATAAAGCTCAAGTTTTTCTCTAATGAGCTTGTCTTCTTATTTGTATTGTTCATAATGTATATTATTTATATTTGACTAGATGAATTTCCTCATAATTGATTTATGGTTATTTATTTAATGTTTGAATTTGAAATTCAAATTCAAATTTGGTTTGAATTCAATCATACAACTTAATTTAGAATTCAATCATGCAACTTAAGATTGTGATGCATCTTCTCTTCTCTCTTCTCAAAACCCTAATCTAGTTAAGTAAGAACAAGTTCATCGCACTCTCGAAACCCTAACCCTGTAGGATGTCGAGAGAGAAACCTGTCCCCCTTCGATGCAGTTTTTGTTTAGCGCGAAATTTCCCCGTAATTTACAATGCAATGCACATCCCTTTCTAAAATCTACCTCGATCGTCTCTAAACCTGGGGCATTACACTATACTAGGTGCGTAAGTGAAAGGTTGACGGCTGATGATCCGCGTGATCGAGTTACGATTATTCGGTTTATCTCGACGGATGTAATCAAATGTTGTGGCACAAGTGTGCAACCTTTGCAGAGTGTAAACCTATTCGAATAGCCGCGTCCGCGGATATGGACAGTTGGAAAGGCCATACTGTTTCCGCTCATGAATTTATACCCTTGTGACTTATGAATTTGAACTTGAACGGTGACTTTGTTTTGAATCACAACGAGTTGTGGGAATGACACTAATGTTCCCACCGGAGTTAGTTAACACATGAGGAGTTGTTTACTAAAATGTTTCTCAACTAAAATTGGCTTTATGCAAATAAACTTAGAGCTTAGAACACTCTCAATAGTAATGTTAGTACTTACTTTAGTATTAGATTGCGAGTACTTAAAGTACTCACGGCTTTGTCCCTGGCTATTCAAATGGCCAGACTATGAAGCCGAGCAGCAGTACGAGGATGACGACCAGCAGGACGTCTACCACAACTAGGAGCTTCTAACGTCAAGCGTTGGCCTGTGGACTAGAGAGTCCCTTTATCTTTACGCTTCCGCTATGAACTTGTGTTTGTTCGTTGATCAATAGATCAACTATTCGTGTAATATGGATCATGTGATTCCAAGTTGTAAGACATTATGGTTTGTAATGAATGATGACTGTGATACTTAACTATTATGCCTCGCAACAACAATATTCCCGGGATTGCGATGTATGACATAATAGGCATCCGGACTTAAAAATCCGGGTGTTGACAAGTTGGTATCAGAGCCATTGTTTGACCTTAGGAGACCCTAGTTAGAAATGGACGTTCTGAAAATTTAGTTTCAAAAATGAATGAAGTATTTCTGAAAAATCTAAGTCTTTGTCTTCTCTTTGAGTTCTTTGGGAAAATAAGAAGTCATACTCTTCCTTAAAAAGATAACTAAAATTTTGCCACACTTGTTCACTTCTTTAACTTAATCCTTCACTTTCAGATGGAGCCCGTGAACACGAAGTTTTACCAGCTTGGGACTGGGGGAAGCTTGGTCTTCGAGCACGACCTCAACGCCCTTTCCGATCACCTTGATCGCCCGCACCCGGAGTTCCACGGAGTTCAGGTCACTGACCAGCCAGGAGGCGAGCTGCAGTGGATCATCACCGCTGACTTGAGGGGCAAGATGGAGCCTCCCACTTCTGAGAGGATCCTCTTCTCCTTCAGGGAGAGCAACTGGCTGGACGGACTTGCCCGCGCACTTCAGGAGGGACTCGCACGCTTGTGCGGGATGAGCGGGGAGGCACTCAAGGACCCTCGCTTTTCTCACCTCGCGAGGCGTAACTCTGCTGGAGAACCCATGGACATGTCATCCCACCCGGAGCTGAAGCACCATGTGGAGCATCTCGACTTCATCCTGTACCACACTCAGCAGGATCTCGACCACGCCCGTGAGTATGCCAACCAGACTCACGCCCGCATCATCGAGCAAGGCGACGCCATCAAGATGCTCGCCAACGACCGCAGGACCCTCCGCCAGCAGCGGGCGAAGAAGGATGCCACCATCACTCGCCTCCGCGAGAAGATAGCAGCACTTGAGGCCACTGTCAAGGCCCAGGAGGAGCAGATGAAGAAGATGGAGGAAGATGGAGAAGACATTCAGGGAGGAAGCGCCTTCCTGAGTGACGACGACGACTTCGAGGAGGATGAGAACACCGAGGAGGAAGACTACGAGTTCCTCGGAGAGATGACCACGTCGCCATAGATGTGGATGAGTAGTTTCACTTGTGCACTATCGTAGGTGTGAGTTGTATCCCGCCCCATGTATCGTAGCTTGGAGAAGAAGGGTTCTTAAAACCCTTAGTGTGTTAGCTTGTAATGTGTGTTGTTTGTCATGAATGAATGTATGTTTGTGTCATCATGAAAAGACTTCAAGTTTTAAACTTTTGAACTTAAACACAAAACAAGCCATAGAAATTTCCCTCTTATCTCATGATCTATCTCAATGCTCAGATGGCCCCTCCAACTCGCAACGCGCAAGACGCATGATGCAGGTTGCAAGTTATGCTGGAAGATAGAGAAGCAGAAAGAGCTGAAAGGCAAGCCAACATTGCAGCACTTCAACAGCTTGCCAACAACAATCAAGGCCATCATGATCACCCAGGATCAAAGCTGAAGAACCACTTGATGCAGATGATTGGCTCCAAACTATGGAGAACAATCTAGAAGTAGCTGGAGTTGAAGAAAATGAGAAAGTGTTGTTTGCCACACACTACTTAGCAGGACCAGCAAGAGCTTGGTGGACAAGCACCCGTGCCATGAACGCGGGACAGTTTATGACTTGGACTGATTTCAAGCTCAAGTCTCAGGTCTGATAAAGAAGATGAGAGATGAATTCCGTGAACTGAAGCAAGGCCGGATGTCCGTGGTGGAATACCGCGACAAGTTTCTAACTTTGTCAAGGTACGCCCCGGATGAGACTGATACTACTGAGAAGAGGAAGGAAAGGTTTCTGAACGGACTGCATGATGAGATGCAGACTGTGTTGATCAACATCCCCTTCGCCGACCTCGAAGCCCTTGTTGACTCCGCCATCCAAATGGAAGGGAAACTGCACCAAGCCAGCGAGAACCGCAAGCGCCGCATGATGAACCAGAGTGGGCCTAGCAATGCCCCAAAGTATCGCCCCAACTCACGGAGGCTTCCCAACAAGCCCAATGCACAGATGTCACGTCCGGGTTATCAGAACCGGAGTGGAGGAAACCCCAGGCCAGGAGGCCACTACAACAACAACAACAACAACAACTTCAACCGCCCGCCAGCTCCCAACACCCCAACAACAACACCAACACCGCTCCAAGGACTGGGAGCAACGCCATCCCCGTTGCAACCAAGGACAAGGCCACAATCACCTGCTATGAATGTGGAGTTGTGGGGCATTACTCCAATGAGTGTCCCAAGAGGCTCGCCAAGCTCGCAGGCAACCCCGCAGCACCAGCTCACCAGCAACGCCGTGTCTCCACCGGCAAGAAGTTCGCCCCCAACAACCCAAACAACCGTGGAGGTCGCCTTTTCCACATGAACGCCGAAGAAGCCCAGGAAGCACCAGACGTGGTGCTGGGTATGTTCTCTGTTAACTCAATACCAGCAAGAGTGTTGTTTGATTCAGGAGCATCGCATTCATTTGTTACAGAAGATTTTGTGTGCACTAGTAAGATTCAACCAATCAGCTTGAAACATGTCATGATAGTTCATATACCTGGATCAACAACTAAGGCTAGAAAATTTTGCAAAGATGTACCCATCAGAATTCATGAAATAGATTTTTATGCAAACTTGATTGTTCTGGGAACAAAAGGATTGGAAGTAGTACTAGGTATGGATTGGATGGCGAAACATCATGGATTGATAGACTGCGCCAAGAAGGCGATCACTTCCCCCTCCTTTCCCCGTAGATGTTGGGCCTCCAAGAGCAGAGGTTTGTAGAATGCAACAGCAAGTTTTCCCTTAAGTGGATCACCCAAGGTTTATCGAACTCAGGGAGGAAGAGGTCAAAGATATCCCTCTCATGCAACCCTGCAACCACAAAGCAAGAAGTCTCTTGTGTCCCCAACACACCGAATAGGTGCACTAGTTCGGCGAAGAGATAGTGAAATACAGGTGGTATGAATATATATGAGCAGTAGCAACGGTGCCAGAAATAGCTTGCTGGCGTGTAGCTGATGGTGGTAGTATTGCAGCAGTAGTAACACAGTAAGGAAATGAAAGCAAGTAACGCAGCAGTATTTAGGAACAAGGCCTAGGATTAGACTTCACTAGTGGAGACTCTCAACATTGATCACATAACAGAATAGATAAATGCATACTCTACACTCTTTTGTTGATGATGAACACCATTGCGTAGGATTACACGAACCCTCAATGCCGGAGTTAACAAGCTCCACAATTAAATGTTCATATTTAAGTAACCTTATAGTGTAAGATAGATCAAAAGACTAAACCAAGTACTAACATAGCATGCACACTGTCACCTTCATGCATATGTAGGAGGAATAGTACACATCAATACTATCATAGCAATAGTTAACTTCATAATCTACAAGAGATCATGATCATAGCATAAACCAAGTACTAACACGATGCACACACTGTCACCATTACATCGTGGGAGGAATAAAACTACTTTAATAACATTGCTAGAGTAGCACATAGAATAGTAGTGATACAAAACTCATATGAATCTCAATCATGTAAAGCAGCTCATGAGATTATTGTATTGAGGTACATGGGAGAGAGATGAACCACATAGCTACAGCGGAGCCCCTCAGCCTCGGGGTGGATTACCTCCTCATCATGGAGGCAGCATGGCGGTGAAGATGGTGGTGAAGACGGCGGAGATGGCTCCGGCAATTCCCCTTCTTACAGGGTGCAAACAGAGTTCTGTCCCCCGAATTGAGTTTCGCGATGGCGGCGGTGCCCCTGGAGTCTTTCTGGAGTTTCGTCAATTGGTCCTGCGTTTAGGTCGAAGGGTTTTATAGGCGAAGAGGCGGCGCAGAAGCACTGGGGGCGCCACACCCTAGGCCGGCTCGCCCGGGTCGCCCGCGCCGCCATGTGGTGTGGTGGCCCCCTCGGCCCTCTCCGCTCTCTTCTTCGGTGTTCTGGAGCCTTCCGGGAAAATAGGAGGTTTGGCGTTGATTTCGTCCAATTTGAATATTTCCTTACTAGGATTTCTGAAACCAAAAACAGCAGAAAACAGCAACTGGCACTTCGGCATCTTGTTAATAGGTTAGTTCCGGAAAATGCATAAAATGATTATAAAGTGTGAGCAAAACATGTAGATATCATCAATAATGTGGCATGGAACATAAGAAATTATCGATACGTTGGAGACGTATCAGCATCCCCAAGCTTAGTTCTCCCGAGCAGGTAAAACGATAACAAAGATAATTTCTGGAGTGACATGCCATCATAACCTTGATCATACTATTTGTAAAGCATATGTAGTGAATGCAGCGATCAAAACAATGTATATGACATGAGTAAACAAGTGAATCATAAAGCAAAGACTTTTCATGAATAGTACTTCAAGACAAGCATCAATAAGTCTTGCATAAAAGTTAACTCATAAAGCAATAATTCAAAGTAAAGGCATTGAAGCAACACAAAAGAAGATTAAGTTTCAGCGGTTGCTTTCAACTCATAACATGTATATCTCATGGATATTGTCAACATAGAGTAATATAACAAGTGCAATATGCAAATATGTAGGAATCAATGCACAGTTCACACAAGTGTTTGCTTCTTGAGGTGGAGAGAAATAGGTGAACTGACTCAACAATGAAAGTAAAAGAATGGTCCTCCATAGAGGAAAAGCATCGATTGCTATATTTGTGCTAGAGCTTTGATTTTAAAACATGAAACAATTTTGTCAACGGTAGTAATAAAGCATATGTATCATGTAAATTATATCTTACAAGTTGCAAGCCTCATGCATAGTATACTAATAGTGCCCGCACCTTGTCCTAATTAGCTTGGACTACCGGATCATCACAATGCACATGTTTTAACCAAGTGTCACAAAGGGGTACCTCTACCGCCTGTACAAAGGTCTAAGGAGAAAGCTCGCATTGGATTTCTCGCTATTGATTATTCTTCAACTTAGACATCCATACCGGGACAACATAGACAACAGATAATGGACTCCTCTTTTATGCATAAGCATGTAACAACAATTAATAATTTTCTCATTTGAGATTGAGGATATATGTCCAAATCGAAACTTCCACCATGGATCATGGCTTTAGTTAGCGGCCTGTTCTTCTCTAACAATATGCATGCTTAACCATAAGGTGGTAGATCTCTCTTACTTCAGACAAGACGGACATGCATAGCAACTCACATGAAATTCAACAAAGAGTAGTTGATGGCGTCCCCAAGAACATGGTTATCGCACAACAAGCAACTTAATAAGAGATAAAGTGCATAATTACATATTCAATACCACAATAGTTTTTAAGCTATTTGTCCCATGAGCTATATATTGCAAAGGTGAATGATGGAATTTAAAGGTAGCACTCAAGCAATTTACTTTGGAATGGCAGGAAATACCATGTAGTAGGTAGGTATGGTGGACACAAATGGCATAGTGTTGTTTAGCTCAAGGATTTGGATGCATGAGAAGTATTCCCTCTCGATACAAGGTTTAGGCTAGCAAGGTTGTTTGAAGCAAACACAAGCACGAACTAGTACAGCAAAACTCACATAAAAGACATATTACAAGCATTATAAGACTATACATCGTCTTCCTTGTTGTTCAAACACCTCACTAGAAAATATCTAGACTCTAGAGAAACCACTCATGCAAACCAAATTTTAACAAGCTATGTATTTCTTCACTAATAGGTGCAAAGTATATGATGCAAGAGCTTAAACAAGAGCACAACAATTGCCAAATATCAAGTTATTCAAGACATCATACCAATTACTACATGTAGCATTTTCCGTTTCCAACCATATAACAACGAAGCAGTTTCAACCTTCACCATGAAAATTAGAAGCTAAGAACACATGTGTTCATACGAACCAGCGAGCGTGTCTCTCTCCCACACAAGCATTTATTCAACAAAAACAAAAACAAGAAACATACAGACGCTCCAAGAAAAGCACATAAGATGTGACCGAATAAAAATATAGTTTCAAGAGAAGGAACCTGATACTTTGTCGATGAAGAAGGGGATGCCTTGGGCATCCCCAAGCTTAGACGCTTGAGTCTTCTTGATATATGCAGGGGTGAACCACCGGGGCATCCCCAAGCTTAGAGCTTTCACTCTTCTTGATCATAGTATATCATCCTCCTCTCTTGACCCTTGAAAACTTCCTTCACACCAAACTTCTCATAAACTCATTAGAGGGTTAGTACATAATCAAAAACTCACATGTTCAGAGGTGACACAATCATTCTTAACACTTCTGGACATTGCTCAAAGCTACTGGAAGGTAATGGAACAAAGAAATCCACCCAACACAGTGAAAGAAGCAATGCGAAATAAAAGGCAGAATCTGTCAAAACAGAACAGTCCGTAAAGACGAATTTTTAATAAATACTTCCGTTGCTCAGATCAGAAAACTCAAAACTAATGAAAGTTGCGTACATATCTAAGGAACACGCACGTAAATTGGCATATTTTTCTGATTTTTCTACAGCGAAAACAGCCCAGATTCGTGACAGATAGAAATCTGTTTCTGCAAGAAATCCAAATCTAGTATCAACCTTCGATTAGAGGCTTCACTTGGCACAACAAAACACAAAACTAAGATAAGGAGAGGTTGCTACAGTAGTAAAAAACTTCCAAGACACAAAATAAAAACAAAGTACTGTAGCAAAATAAACACATGGGTTATCTCCCAAGAAGTTCTTTTCTTTATAGCCATTAAGATGGGCTCAGCAGTTTTAATGATCCACTCGCAGGAAATAGTATTCGAAGCAAAAGAGAGCTTCAAGAGGCAAATTCAAAACACATTTAAGCCTAACATGCTTCCTATGCAGAGGAATCTTGTACACAAATGAATTCATGAAGAACAAAGTGACAAGCATAAGAGGATAAAACACGAGTAACTTCAAGATTCTCAACATAAAGAGGGGAAACTTAATATTATTAAGATGCATATAACCATATTTCCTCTCTCATAATAACTTTCAGTAGCATCATTGATGAAATCCACAATATACCCATCACTTAAAACATTCTTATCATGGTTCATATGCATAGAAGTATCATTAATTTTGGCATAAGAAGAGTTATTCTCATTAATAGTAATTGGAGCAAGATTATTATCAAGAATTTGAACATGGTAAACAAGTTGCATATTAAAAGAATTGTTTTTGGTAATCCAATCATGACTATGACAAGTTTCATAAGGATAGTTATTACCTATATCATAGCATTCTTTATAATAATCATCAAAGATTGGAGGCACAGTGTCATCATAAGAAATAGAATAGTTATCTTTCACAGTCGGTTTATCTGTGTCCACACCATCATTGTTATTAGAAGGAGATGTATCAAGAACATAATGACCAGTAGCAAAAGGATTTTCAAACACCTCTTCCCAAGCTTAGAGCTTTCTATATCATTATGGGAGGAAGCATGGATAGCACTGACACTATGGCAATTATTATCATCATCATTTTCAGAATTAGTTTCCCAGAGATTTGCAATATCAAAAGTAGTGCGCTCATTCAAATCATGATTGCTAATATATGTAAAGGGTATAGGAAGATCATCGTATTCAGATTCATTATCACAATAATCATTAGGAGCAACATACTTACGGTTACTTAGCGTTATCTCATTCACGCGGGGATACGCCGTTACCTCTTTCTTTTTATTCTCCTTCTTCTTCTTCTTCTTCGCTTTCTTCTTCTTCTTCTCTCTTCTCTTCCTTCCTCGCTTCTTTAGGAGGAAGAGGTTTGAAGGGTAGCTTGTCCGCATAACCTGATTTATTTTCAGAAACAATAGAAGAAACTTGGGAGGATCCCTCCTTTTCATTAATTAGTTGAAAACACACAGCGGTCCTATCATATTTTGGCAAGGTGTCATCTTCTAAAATATTCATGTAAGTATTTGTATGGCTATTATCAATGCAATAAGAAAAACACCCATGCAGGACATCATCAATATCAAGATCACTCATATGTAACAAAGAGATTTTTCTCGACAGTTCTTCACACCCAAAAAATAAAGTAAGTTCATCATGCTGATTAGGAGTAATTTCATCATCACAATACAAATTTGCAGCACTCATTGGGTTCAAATTATCATTGGAGGAGCATTGAAAATTAAAATGACCCACTTCATGGCAAACTTCACAAATAAAAGGATAGAGGGCACAAACTTTTTTACCAAGATCATCTAGAGCCCTAAACCACTTTCTAGTTTTTCCATTAATATGATGGATGCAATATTCATCTTCGATTTGATTAATTCCACAAGGTCTATGCATTCCACAAAATTAACATGCTTATAAGAAATAGTATTTTTAGGAGTTTGAGCATGCTTATTGCAATAATTAACAACAATTTGATTCTTCATGCAAGCCTCTTTAAAAGGTTCATGATACTTATCAAAATTCTTCTTAGGCAATTCAAAATGAGAAGCAAAGGATTTATAAAGATTTGCAGCAATTTGAGAGTCAAGACCATAAGTAGCACTCATATTTCAAATTCATCGGTATCCATAAAAGCTTCAATGCATTCATAATCATAATTTATACCCGACTCTTTACCTTTGTCGTTCTCCCATCCTTCAGCGTTGTCCTCAATCCGATCAAGAAGATCCCACCTAGCTTCAACCTCCTTGCTTGTGAAAGATCCCTCCGAACACGCGTCCAGATAGTCCTTGTGTTGTCCTGAAAGCCTCGCATAAAAATTATTAACAATAACATTACGGGGGAGCTCATGAATGGGACATTTGAGCATTAGTGACTTCAATCTCCCCCACGCTTGAGAAATACTCTCTCCATCACGAGGATAAAAGTTATAAATATAATTCCTATCAATATGCACTTCATGAGGAGGATAAAATTTAGAATAAAAGAGAGATGCAATTTCCTCCCAACCAAGAGAATGTCTATTCTCCAACAATTTATACCAATGCGCCGCTTTACCAGACAGCGAAACGGAGAATAGCTTCTTCCTCACTTCATCCATAGAGATACCTGCACACTTGAATAACCCGCATAATTCGTGCAAAAACAGTAAATGATCTCTAGGATGGACAGTTCCATCCCCTTTATAGTGGTTGTCCATAACACGTTCAATAATTTTCATAGGTATTTTATACGGAATACTTTCAGCAGGTGGATTTAAAATATCATAAGCATCATTAGAGTTATCGCATATGGGAGATAAAGCATTATCAGAGCAAAATATTTCTTCCAAAGCTGAGGAGCAAAAAAGATTATTTTTATATAAACTAGCTTCCCCAAGCTTAGACTTTTCCATAGTATTAGCAGTAATTGCATTCATACTAATAACATCGCTACTAGCATGCAAATAAGGTTCCATAGGTTTTTTAATTTTCGCATCAAACAATTCTAAATCAGGAAAAAGATTAAAAGCTCACCAATTTTGTTGTTGTTTTCCATTATGCCTAACTAGTGTAAACAAGAAACAAAAAGATGCAATTGCAGAATCTAAAGGAAATAGCTTCGAGTACTTACAACGACGGAAAATAGCTTGGTAGCCGAGGTCCGGAGTGTGAGTACCTTTTACCTTTCCTCCCCGGCAACGGCGCTTTAAAATAGCTTGATGTCTACTTCCCCCTCCTTTTCCTGTAGACACTGTTGGGCCTCCAAGAGCAGAGGTTTGTAGAACAGCAGCAAGTTTTCCCTTAAGTGGATCACCCAAGGTTTATCGAACTCAGGGAGGAAGAGGTCAAAGATATCCCTCTCATGCAACCCTGCAACCACAAAGCAAGAAGTCTCTTGTGTCCCCAACACACCCAATAGGTGCACTAGTTCGGCGAAGAGATAGTGAAATACAGGTGGTATGAATATATATGAGCAGTAGCAACTGCCAGAAAATAGCTTGCCGGCGTGTAGTTGATGGTAGTATTGCAGCAGTAGTAACACAGTGAAACAGTAAACAAGCAGTAGTAACGCAGCAGTATTTAGGAACAAGGCCTAGGGATTTGTCGTCGTGGTGAACGAGCAGATGCCATAGGATGGCTTAGATTGGGGCCGAATGGACGCAAGAGGATCCGGGGGAGGGTTTGCGATTAGATGGGAAGAACTTCCGGGTGCTTTCCTCAAGAACACAGCCAGAGACCGGTATACAAGAAGAGAGACAAGAGGAAGAACTCTTTACTAGATCGCTAGCTTCATTGATCTCAACATGATTACAAGTTCTTGGATCAATTCTATCGTGCCCTCTGGGGGCTGCCCCCTCTCCTTATATAGGGGAGAGGGTGGCTTACAGAGCAAGAAACCCTAATGGCATCTTTGACTGGACAAACTACTTTACAGAGTTACTGTACAAAGCTACTTTAATCATAGATGACACCGGGGCCTTCTTTTATCATAGAGGCTGACGTCCTCCGGCTTCTTTCTCCGTCACCTCTCTCTTTGGCGCCAGGGCTCTGAATAAAGTTACTTTTGCTTTGCTCATCCTTGTCTTCTTGCTCTGAAGAGAATCTTTGACCAGTCCTGCCGACAGGCTCTCCTTTCCGGTATCTTCTACACCGGGTTCCGGCATACCCCTTTGGGGATACCGGCTTAGCTTTGCTTTCCCGGATTCCTACTAGGCTTCCGGTAAGATCATTAAACCGGTATCTTGATGGCTCAAACCATCCGGTTTGGCATGCCTTTGGCATACCGGGGGTTATCCCCCAACATTAGTCCCCGAAGCTGGTATAGCCTGGAGGATTCTATCCTACGCACCATGCCAGTTTCCATCTTCCTAAGATACCTGTTTAGTCACTCATGTCTTGAGCTTAGTTCCGGCACCTTTACCCTTGTTCTTTCTCTTCTTTGCAAGGCCTGCCCAGCATTCTTTCCGCATCATGTGTCTTACTCCTTCCTCGGCGAAGTCGAGAATATTTCGGGCCCCGCGCCCGACAGTAGACATGCGCACGGTCCGCGCCAGTTGTCCGTTGTCACATCGTTTCGACCTGCGCATTCATTTAATGCACTGCGGATCCCACTACCTCTTCGGGATCCCGGTGCGCCTCCGTGTGGCGTCCATTTTCTCGCGTGTATCCCTTCGCCACGTGGCGGCCCAAGGTGCGAACCGTCGCGGGCCGCGAGGCGAACCGCCGCGGCCCAGCGGTTCCCGCCCACTTTCTCTCTCCTTTATAAACACAACCGCCCCTTCCTCTTCATCTTCTTCGCATTCTCCTCCTTCGCGCACAGAGCTCCACGCCTTTGCGCCACCGCCGTTCTCCGTCCGCCGTCGCTCGTTCAAGCTCCGGCGCCCGGCGAACTCACGCCGTGCTCGCCGGACTTCGCCGTGCGGAGATCTTCGGCAGCAACTCCGTCGCGCCCGCCGCATTTGCGCTTCTTCGCGAGCTTCTCCGCCTCGCCGTCGACGGTGCGACCGCAGGTCCGCTCCGCCGCCAGCAAACACTTCCCTCAGCGACTCGCCGCTTAAGGTAGGTACCAATCTTGCTTCACTCGCCTCTGGTTGCTTTTCAGATCTTGGGTTTTGGTGTTCTTATTTCCTCTTTTTCTTTGGTTTTCTTCTTACTCGTAGATCTTCACGCGGGGTTCAAGTCTGGGATTCCTGTTTTTTCGCCTACCCTTGCGATGTCTGACGAGGAATCTTCCTCCGCATCTTCTTCTTCCCTTTCTCTCAAGCGCCGTAGACCCTCTCCCGGTGAATCCACGGCTTCAGATCCGATGGAGACCGATTCCGGCAATCAGCAGGAATCCGGTAGCCTCCAAGAGTCCGGCGGCCACTTAGAATCCGGTAGCTTTAGCCAAGCTTCCGGTAGCCAAGAAGCCAGTAGCTCTGGCCAAGCCTCTAGCAGCTCCAGCCAATCTTCCGGCGAGGAGCCTTCCCCAATCACCCGCGGAGCCTGGATGGGCTCCAACGTTACTGAGTTTGAGATCGATTGGTTGTACCGATCTCGGAGGATTCCGGAAGGAGTTACCTGCCGGATTCCTGATGACGAGATCGAACCGGATCCCGAAGACGATGAATACGTTGTTTTTCTTCTTGTTCACTTTGAGCGTGGCTTCGCCTTCCCGCTCCCCTTTTTTCCGGGGAGTTTCTAGATTTCACTAACCCCAACCCTACCATCTTCTCGGTAACGCCATTTTCTATCTTTCTTGCTATGCCACCTTCATGGAGGCTACATCAGCACTGCCCCATCAGACGTTTGGCCCGCTCTTCAACTTGCGGATCATCAACTCCGTCCAAGGAAATCCCTAAGCCCAAGCCGCCCGTGGAGTGCGGCTCTTGCATCGTCGGCTCCCGCCAAGGGAGCACCTTTCTTAAGTTTTCCGGCCTCGAGTCTTGCCGCGCCTGGCAAGGAACTTTCTTCTATGTGAAGAACAGCGGCCGCGCCAATCTTATCAATCTTCCTCCATACCAAGAGGGGCCCCCCAGCAGAACCAATTGGAGCTACAACCCGAGGACGGACCACGCCGAAACCAACCGGGTAGTGCGCTTCTTGGCCTCTTTGAAGAAGGAGACCAACATCTGTTCTGATGATATCATCCGGACTTTCATATCGCGCCGGGTGCTTCCTCTTAAGCGCCGCGCACATAGGATGAGCGAGATGTATGGCCCAGGCGATCCTACCAAGATCACAGGCCGTCCTCTCAGCAAGAAGGATGTTGTTCGCAAGGCTAAGCAGATTTGTCAAACTGCTATGCCTTTTGCGTGGGAATGGGGCCTCCTTCCCCTCAGTTCTTCTAACCCTCCGACTCAAGAAGTAAGAGATTGCGCAATTTGGGGTTGTCTTTTGCCGGTAACTTTCTGCTTTTGTTAACCTTCCTTTTTATCTTGTTTCAGGCCAGGGACCGCTTCCCTCTCATCCAGGCAGAGCGGCGAGGAACTTTCCGGAAGCGCGCCCTCGACTCCTTCGACCCAGATCCCTACATCTTTTGGAAGGATCTGAAGATGGGCAAGACTCCGGCTGCGCGCCTTGGCCGGGACCCGCCGGAGCCAACCGGGACCTCCGATGACCTGACCGTGCTCGTACTTTCTTTTCCGGTTTTCTGTACTTTGCCGCTGTTGCTTTCTTGCGAATTGCTTCTTAGCCATATCCAACTCACAGATCCACGAGCGCGTGCCGCCCCTGCGCGCCGAGGCCGGCTCTGAGTTTGTGGACAAACTCATGGCCCAGGGCCAAAAGAATAAGCAGCCGGCATCTACTGCCGGCTCCAGCCATGCTCCTCCCTCCAAGCGCTTCCGGACGGAGCCCGTGGGGGAGAAAGAAGTGGGCGTGCGCCGCTACGGGCGCAAAGCGATGCCAACTGCTTCCGGGTAAGTTTTTTATTTTCTTGCTTGCCTCTTTTTGCCAAGTTCTTTTTCCGGTTGCTTTTCTCCAACTATCTTTCTTTCTTTTTCTCAGCCCCGCGAGCTTGGCCCAAGGCCATCGGGCTCTGAGGGATCCGCAAGGACCTCAACCCCTCCTCCTCACTCAAGCCCGGCACCATCTGGTGCCGGCAACACCTCTGCCTCCCTTTCGGGGGGCACAACAAATTCGGGGCGTGCGGCCCCTTCATTGTCAGATCACCGCACGGAGGAGGATCTTTCCTTCCTCCAGAACACCAGGACACCGGCGCCAGCAACATCGGCGCCGGAGAAGAAGAAGCTGCCGGGCGGGCGGAGCCTCCTGCTCCTCCCGTCCTTGAAAAGACAACTTCCGCGCCGGAATCTTCCGCGCCGGAAGGCTCCAACACGGGTGACGCTCCTAGCGCTCCCCCTTCTCCACGCACCATCCTCATGCCGCCACCAGGTGCTCCTCGCGCCAAGCCCTCCAGGGCCGCTCCTAACGCGCCGCCGGCCAAGGGGCCTCCGGCGCCTCTACCGCGCCGCCGCCCAAGCCTTCCAAGCTCATCAAGGGGAAGGCGAGCGACGGCCTCCAGCGCCCCTTCGGGCGGCCAGCAGCCCTGGTGCCGTACATCTCCAAGGTCACAAAGGTGCGCGCCATGAAGGCAACCGGGCTCCTTGGCCGCATCACGAGTTCCAGCCAAGGCCGGGACCTGGGGCACCTTCTCCCGTATGCTCAAAAGTGGAATGCCGCGAACATCACTCCGGCGACCCGCGGAATGGGCAAGGATCGGCTGCCGGCACCTGATCCTGTCGGGGATCGGTGTTCTGAGGAGCACTTTATGCGGCTTCGCAGCGCCGTAAAAGAGCTCGACAGCGCGTGGTACGATTCCACGAACAATCTGACGGTACGTTCTACTAACTTTCAATCTTTGCCGGTTTCTTCGTTTCCGGCTCTGTTTTATCTTTTCCTTAGTTTCATGCCGGTTTCTCTCTTGTCTACTCCCAGTCCCCGAGTTTTGTGGTGAGAGCGCAGCCTTAGCGCAAAACTTAACTTAAGATCTTAGCGTGAAACCGGCACTGCCAGTAAGTCCCCGAGTTTCGGGTTAAACACCTTCTTCTAATACACACCCCATAGAAACGCGCAAAACCGGCACTGCCAGTCCCCGAGTTTCGGGTTAAGAACTTTGTTCTTAGCGCAAAACTTATCTTAAAAACGCGCAAAACCGGCACTGCCAGTCCCCGAGTTTCGGGTTAAGAGCTTTGTTCTTAGCGCAAAACTTAACTTATTTCCTCTTTTTCTTGAACAGCTCACGGCTGACGCTCGGAAGGCCCTCTTCGAGGAGCTTTTATGGGAGCACCGGGAGCTCGCTGAGGCACATGACAAGTGCCAAGGTAAGTTTTTTGTTCCACCGGCATCTTTGCTAACCGGAAACCTTTTTCCTTGTGACATTTACAATTTCTGTTCAACAGTGATCCCGGAAGCTTCCATCGATGCTCTCAAGGAGCAGCTCGCCGCCGCCCAACGTACAATTTTCCCTCTTTCCTTTGAACCTGGTTTCTTTTCATTTTTACTAGTATAACCTTGTTAACACTCTTTTTTCCGGTTACAGGGGAGAAGGACCAGCTCAGCCGGCAGCACCAGGAGGAGCTGAACGCCCTCAAGACCAGCTACCAGGAGCTCAAGTCTCAGCTCATTCAGCTGGGGCTTGACCACGCCAAGGCCCTCAAAGCCGCTGAAGTGAACGCAGCGGCCAAGTTGGACGAGGCTCTGGAGGATGCCTGCAATGCCACTGTGGTATTGCGGGCAGAGCTGGAGGAGATGGCCAAGGCCCGGAAGGGTGCCGAGGAGAAGGCCGCGCGGCTGGAGGAGGAGCATAAGGAATGCGATCAGCTGATCCTGCAGACCGACACACTCGCCCACCATGAGCCTTTTTTCCTTCGACCCCATTTTCTTTCCGTTATCTTTCCTTCCGGTCTCTTTTCTTCCGGATTCTTTTCTCTCCGGTCTCTTTTTCTTCCGGACTCTTTTCCTTAACCTTTTTCTTTCTTCGCACAGGCCTCTTTCCGGACTCGCAGAGGTACGCTGTCAAGAAGGTCGACGCGCGCCGCAAGGACCAAGGCCGAGCGGATCTTACCGTGCCATGGACGCCCAAGGACCATCTGGTCGCGCTTAACGCGCGGGTGTCCCATATGCGCGCGATAGACCGCACCTTTTCGGACATCCCCCGATGAAGCACCAGCCTCTGCGGTGACTTATGGCTCGGCGAGGAGGTGCCGACACCTTCTCCCTATCGCGACCGTCTCAAGGGTGCCGGGCGTGAGATCCGCGAGTGCAGTGCTCTGCTGCCCGCGCTGGAGCGGACTCCGCCCTCCGCGTCGCCCCTGCTCCTGGTATCCGGAGCTCGACCTGGCGCCCTTACCGGCGTGCGTGAAGACGCAGAAACCGATCTGGACCCGATCCTCACCGCTAAGCGGCAGGACCGTGCGTACCACATCGCGGAGTACGCCGCTGCGCACCTTCATCCTCCCCTCCTGGACGTCGCGACTATCTCGACGAGGAGAGGATGAAGCCAAGAAGAGCTCCCGGATGATGTCGGGAGTGCCGGCGATGTTCTCCGAAGCCCCCTCGCGTGATGTGATTCTCTTTGAAGTGTTTGCTTGCTATATCTGTTGGTCCTGCTTGCCTTAAGACAATATTTGTTAAATTCTGCCCCGGTATGCCGGGGCTTATGATGTAAAACCTTAAGTTTGCTTGTGGTTGTGGTACAACATTTCCTGCCGGTAAGTTATACCGGTAGCTAAGTATTTCTAAGTTTGCTTTAGCACATTTGCTTTTGGTTCTGCTTTTATCCTGCACTGCAAAAATTTCCAAATTGTTTCCGCATCCAATTTGATGCATACTTGGTTCTTTTGCCTTGGCTCTGCCTGCCTTCTCTGGGCGTTCTTTGGCATATGAGCACAAGGTTCTTTCACCAAACAAGCATCTTCTTGAACTTAGAAATAACTTTGAAATTTTGCAAAAAACCGGCTTAACCGGGGTTAGTTAAATTTTCCGGATTGTTCTTTCTCTCCCCTCTTCGCAGTTCATGTGCTTATCTCCTACCGGTTTATCTTGCTTGCCATGAAGCCGGGTTGCAGACAACAACAGAGTCGAAGACTCCGGTAAGTTTGACACTACTAAACCGGAAAGAAAAAACATTCAATAAGCAACCGGTAAACCGAAAAATAGACAAGTTTCATGCAACTTAAGGTAGTCCCCTAGATTCATTCAAGGTTCCCGGCATCTTATTCATAGTATTATACAGCACAAAAAGGGAACTTCTTACACCACCACTTCAAGAGAAAGACGAACAGAGCCACGTTCCATGGACGTTGCCTCCTCCGACTCATCCCGCCTTCCTTTCTTCCACTCCGTACCGATCAAGTAGTACGATCATTGTGAAGCACCTGTTTACAATGAAGGGGATCTTCCCATGGTGGCAAGAGCTTTATGCTTCTGCCTCTCGCGACGCCGCACTAGGGCTAAGCACAAGATCTCCTTCCTAAAAACTCCTGTTAACCTTCCGTTATGATAGCTCTTAGGTTTGCCGGTAAATGGCTGTTCTTGCCAGAGCTGCTCTCTTGCTTCTTCCAGCAAGTCAACATCATTTTCTCTGGCCTCTTTGACCTCTTGCTCAGTATAGAGCTGTACCCTTGGTGAATCATGAATGATGTCGGTTGGTATCACCGCTTCCGCTCCATAAACCATGAAGAAGGGAGTGTATCCGGTAGACCGGTTTGGGGTTGTTCTTATACTCCACAGACTGACGGTAGCTCATCGAGCCAACATCCCGGTGACTTTTCCACCGCATCAATGAGTCTAGGCTTGATACCGGAAAGCACCAAAGCATTCATCCTTTCCACTTGGCCATTGCCTTGTGGGTGTGCCACTGAGCACCAACCGGATGTTGTTGTCTTCACAGAACCTTTTGAACTCACCTTGAGCAAAGTTGGTTCCATTATCAGTGATGATGCTATGCGGGTATCCATACCGCAAAATGACATCTTTTAGGAATTTCACCGCTGTATGCCCATCACACTTTGCGATAGGTTTTACTTCCAGCCACTTGGTGAACTTATCCACCATGACCAAGATGTGAGTCATGCTGCTTCTTGCAGTTTTGAATGGTCCAACCATGTCAAGGCACCAAACAGCGAATGGCCATGTTAACGGTATTGTCTTTAAACCGGATGCTGGTGTATGATTTTGCTTGGCGTACCTCTGGCAGCCGTTGCATTTTCTTACCAAATCCTCTCAGCGTTTTCCAAAGCAGTGGGCCAATAGAACCCATGCCGGAATACTTTTGCTACCAGCGCCCTTGATGAAGCATGATGCCCACATTCTCCTTGGTGAATTTCCTCAAGCATTTCTTTTCCTTCTTCCGGCTCCACACATCTTTGAAGGACACCGGTAACGCTTCTCTTGTACACCTCACCATTGATGAATGTGTAAGCTTTGGACCTTCTTTGTATCCTCCTTGATTCATTTTCGTCAGCCGGCAAGGTGCCGTTGATCAGGAATTCCTTAATAGGTTTAACCCATGACGGTATCTCTCGAACCAAAAACACCGGTGCATCTATTTCCATGCTATCCACCAGCATCATTTCTTCCGGTATGGGTACAACAAGTCCCCGAGCTTACCGGAGCAGTCCCCGAGCTTGCCGGAGTAGTCCCCAGGGCCAAGTTTGAGCAAAGCCTCGAGCTTGCCGGAGCAGTCCCCGGGTTCCCTTCATCGATATCCATGGGCACTACGTGTGATTCCGGTACAAAAATTGATTCCGATTCCGGGCTTGGCTTGATCGATGGTACTCTTAAGTGAGCCAAAGCTATTCCGGGAGGAATTTCTTGCCTAGATGAGCCCAGCTTGGACAAAGCATCCGCGGCTTCATTTTCTGCTCGCGGCACATGGTGAAACTCACACCCTTCGAAGAATCCGGCAATCTTTTGCACGTGAAACCGGTATGAGGCCATGTTGGCATCTTTAGCATCCCAATCTCCGGAACACTGCTGTACCACAAGGTCTGAATCTCCATAGCAAATGATCCGGTGTGCACCGATTTCTTTTGCAGACCTTAAGCCCATGGATCAAAGCTCATATTCAGCGACATTGTTCGATGCCTGAAGTGCATTTGCAAAACATACCGGAGGTGGTCTCCTTTTGGTGAAGTAAGAACCACTCCGGCACCTAGACCCTCCTTGAGCTTGGATCCATCAAAGTGCATTTTCCAATATTCTATCCTTTGATCTGGCGGTTTGTATTGCATCTCTGCCCAATCAACAAGGAAATCAGCCAAAGCCTGTGATTTTATGGCATCTCTTCTTTCATACACCGGTATGGTGATATCTGGATTGCCCATTTTGCAATCCGGCCACTGGCGTCTTTGTTGCACATGATATCGGAAATTGGTGCTTCACTCACCACCTTCATGGGGTGCTCCTCAAAGTAGTGCTTGAGTTTTGTGGCGGCCATGTACACGCCATAAGTCATTTTCTGGAAGTGAGGGTAGTTTTGTTTTGAGAGGGAGAGCACTTCGCTCAGGTAGTATACCGGCCTCTGAGGTTTTTCCTTCCTCTTCTCTTTCAACCACAACCACTACACTCACAACCGGTTTGTTGGTTGCTATGTATAACAAAGATAGGCCCTTTCTAGAGGTGGCTGTGATAGGTGTCATGGATAGCATTGTTTTTAGTTTCTTAAACGTCGTTCCTGATTTGAGGGGTCCGTACGAACATGTCGATTTTTCATCAGAGCATATAGTGGCAAGGCTTTTCTCCCAATCTGCTCACGAACCGGCTTAGCGATGCCAAGCTCCCGGTTCTGCACATCTTTTAACTCTCGAGGGATAGCCATTCTTTCTATCAGCCTTGATGCACTTGATTAACTTCTATGCCCCTGCTTGATACCAGGAAACGAGTGCTTGCTTCAAGTAGAACACCGAGCAGCATTTTGCCGGATTGAGTTTCATCCGGAACCGTCTTAGGTTATCGAATGTTTGCCGGATGTCATCGATTAAGGTGTTCTTTACCTTAGTTTTTATCACAATGTCATCCACATAGACTTGCACATTCTTTCCGATTTGATCAAACAAGCATTTTGGTACGTTGCACCAGCGTTGCGCAAACCAAAAGGCATAGTGACATAGCAATAAGCTCCGTGCGGGGTAATGAACGCAGTTTTTATTTGATCTTCCTTTTTCAAGGGAATCTGGTGGAAACCGGAATAGGCATCCAGAAAGACAACAACTCACACCCAGCGGTTGAATCAATCACTTGATCGATTCGTGGCAAAGGAAAAGGATCTCTTGGGCAAGCCTTGTTCAGGTTGGTGTAGTCGATGCACATGCGCCACACCTTCGGAGCCTTTGCCTCCAGGTTCTCATCTTTCTTCTTTTCAACCATTACCGGATTGGCCAGCCACTCTGTGTGCGTGACCTCCACAATGAATCCGGCAACAAGCAGTTTGGTTACCTCTTCTCCTATGATCTTTCTTCTATCTTCAGCGAACCGGCAGTGGTTGCCGCACCGGCTTGGCATCTTTCCGAACGTTTAAGGAGTGCTCAGCCAACTCCCTCGGAACACCTACCAAATCATCAGTAGACCAGGCAAAGATATTCCGATTCTCACGGAGGAAGTTGATGAGCGCGCTTTCCTATGCCTCATCCAGGCCGGCACCGATACGAACGGTGCGCTCTGGGTAAGCCGGATCCAGCACGATGTCCTTTGTTTCATTTGTTGGCTTGAATGCCGGTGAGCCCATGTTTTCACTCATTGCCGCTAAGCCTCAATTGTGAGGACTGAGCCAGCGCAACAGCTGTTTGCATTCTTTTCTTTTCTTCACCAGCGATTCCGCTAGGTTTGATCCGGCAGATGCTGTTTCCATTGAGAGCATCCCCACTCGTTGGCGCTCCCACGCCCAAATCCGGCGAAATTTAGCGCCGGATGGATGTATTTGGCGTGGGGAGGCCCATTTTCCCAGTGGCGAGCCCATGGACGTGCACTCCACCGCGTGCATAGCGACGGCGCAGTCACCGGGAAGGGCAATCGTCGGAGTTCCCTCGACGCATTGAACCGTCGCGAAGTGGACTGGAGAGCCGGAACGACTCGTCGGGAACGGTCGAAGTGGCCTCGATGCGAGAACCGCCGTAATGGAGCACGAACTCCGCGGAAGAGCAACCGGCGCTCTCTGTCGTCGAGAGACCTACATATACGGTTTCCGACGGCCGACGCCATTCATCTGTTCTCTCGTCACCATCCTCCGTCAACCATGAGCGATATCTCTTGGCCATCGGACACCGACAGCGGGAAAGCCTGCTGGATGGCGCCATTGGTGGGAGAGAGCTCGGACGCCCAGCAGCGACGATTCCCCCCGCCGGCCAGCGAGGACGAGTGGGACGACGAGGAGGAGGACGAAGAGGCCGTGGAGCAGGCCGAGGAGCAGGCCGAGGAAGAGGCCGAGGAAGAGGAGGAGGAGCAGGAGCAGGAGGAGGAGCAGGAGGAGGAGGACGAAGAAGCTGATGAGGACGACGACGAGGACTCAACTTCCTCCGACGAGGAGGTGGCGAGCCGGAAGCGTCGCCGCGACGACGATGAGGCGGGGCCTTCGAAGAAGAAGAAGAAGTAGTTTAGTTTTAAAGTTTTTATATGTAATTTTTATGTTTATTCGAATTATATTCGAAATATATATATAATCTATCTATGTTGCACCACTTGAGAGTTCAAAGCTTTCGTTCGACGAGGGTATTGCCGTAGATCGGGAAGACGAGGGTTTTGCCGTAGATCGGGAAGACGAGGGTTTTGCCGTAGATCGGAGGCCATTGTCGCCGACAAGTTGGGGCCACGCGCGCTTTCGTTTCGTGCGCTCCCCGGGGGGCCGGGGATGTCGTGGGATCGCCGGATGGATTTAGGCCCAAATCCGGACGAAAACGAGGAACCGGGGGCGCGACTGGGCCGAATTACGCCGTCCGGATGGAAAAAACGCTGCTGTTTCCAGTGAGACCTTATAGTTTCCCACCACAGTCAATGGTCCACGAGGTGCCGGCATCTTCATTTTGAGGTAAGCCGTATGAGTTGTGGCCATGTAGGCTGCCAATGCCGGTCTCCCCAGCAATGCATGGTAGGGACTGTCTAGATCCACTACCTCAAACTCCAGATTTTCCACCCGGCAATTGTCACGTCCTCCAAATGCCACGTCCACCCGAACTTTTCCTATCGGGGCACAGGACAAGCCCGGAACGATTCCATGGAACGTCGTGCGCGTTGGCTGAAGCATGTTTTCTGTTATGCCTAGCGTATGCATGGTGTGCTTGTACATGATGTTTATGCTGCTGCCATTGTCTATCAGCACCTTGCTGAACTTCACTCGAGTTTGCGGCCCCTTCATGATTGGGTCCACAACAAGAGCATATCCACCCGGATTCGGCATGATCTTGGGGTGATCCTTCGATGACCAGGTAATTTCCTGATTGGACCACATCATGTACTTGGGGACTGCCGGCATCACAGCATTGACCTCCATGGAGCGGCGGTGCACACTTTGCCTGTCTGTTTCAGTGACAAAGACAACGCAGCACATATGCGGACCCTCGTAAACATTCCGGCCTAAAGGTGCCGGTGGAGGTGGTTGATCATCATTTTGCTCCACCCGGTTAACTTGCTGATACTGCTGCCGGTTTGGCTGCACCGGTAAGGCGTTTGCCCCGGTAAGTGGCGGTGGTGGCGGTAGCTGTTGTTGCTGCGGCATGTCTTGTGGTGGTTGTGCATCTTTTACCGTTCCTTTTTGCATTAAGTACTTGGTCCAGGTACAATCCTTCGTCAGATGGTTTGACGGGTTTGGCGTGTGCCACCGGCAAGGTTGATCCATGGCAGCTTCCATGGTGTATTTTACGGGTTCTTGCCAGTTTCTTTTCTGGACCCAGGGTTTCTTTTCCACCCATTGTTTCTTAGGACCTGCCCATGGCTGCGATCCGGTTTTTTGCCTCTGACTGCCGCTGGCCTCAGAGTTTTCCTGCACAGCAGCAACTTGCTGCGGACCGTACCTTCGATCCGGAAAATCTTCCCTTCTCTTGTTGTTCCGGTTATCCCGGTGTTGTTCGTGGCGCAGCTGTTCCGGCTCCGGTTGCACTGCCGGTTGCGTTGGGTCTCCCAACGCATAGCTATCCGCCACACGTATCATCTCTGCCAGTGTTGTTGGCATGTTGCGCTGCAACTTTTGCCACAACGGTGAACCTCTTCTGCATCCACTACTAAACCAAGCAATGGCTTGTGCCTCGATTACCCCTTCACAGGAGTTCCTTGTGGTGTTCCACCGGCCGTATAATCCCGGCTCCGTTTTGGTCAAGGCCAGACGACAGAGCAAGTTGCTGCGCCCTGTTAAATTTCGAGTAGGTGCTGCTGAAATTGCTCACAAAAGCCTCCTCAAAATCCCGGCCAAACCCATTTATGCTTCCCCGCCGCAAGTTGTTTAGCCGCCGTGACTCTTGCCGTCCAAATCCAAAACGATGGTATGATTTCACGCCCAACGCTCGGTTTCCTTCCCTCTCGTTACGGTTCCTCCACCGCAACGTATACCGCGGTCACGTAACTGCGAGCCACCTTCCGCTTCGTAGCCATCGTATGTCTTTGTAAGGTCACGGGGCAAATATAAAGTTGCGAATCGGTGGTTTTTCTTTTCATGATTCTTGGGCCAGCACTTTGGACCTCGGGAGGAATTTCCTCCTCGATCATTTCTCGATAAGTACACTCTATCCGTGACGGTGCTCGTGATCCCGTTCCGGTAAGTATCTCTCTCCTGTGCGTTCTCCCAATGGGGTTCCGGCATGCTGTCGGTCTTGTAGAATCGCTCTTTACCGTAACATTCTCGGTACCATGCCCTGCTCACGGCATTTTGGGGGATCCATTTCTCCATCGTGACGCTGCTCCTTGCAGCTTGATAGTTTTGCCCGGCCTCATTCACTGCATGATTGTTTCCAAGATAGCCCTCCGCGAGCTCCGGCGTAGCCTCTCTGCCCCTTGGCTTTTCTCTTCACCGGCATCATGCGTTGCCTGGCTTGTTGCCTTCCGGCGAGAATCGGATCGTACATACTCATTCGCTGCGCATCTACTCTTTTTCTTCTTCTATCCGGATGGGGGGACGACTGCCCATGGGACTTGCTACCGGCATTCTTTGTTGAACGCGCGATTTTGAGGCCGCCGCCTTGTTCAGCTTAGCCACTGCTCAGCATTTTGCTGCTCTATGGTTTCCAACAGCTCTCTAACACGCTCTTGCTGCTTTACCAAAGCCTCTCCGGAAAGCGACTCGCATAGCTCTACTGCAGCCTTAGCAGCTTTTATAGTTTTATCCGGGCTGCTATACTTAGGTTTTTCCACGATGCTAACAGATGCAGAGGCACTCTTGCCGGCAAGAATTTCTTTGCGCAAATCTTGATCTAGGTTGCGAGCCTTTAGCCGGTTTTCCGGCATCCTAGCAGCATGCGCGCTAACAGAAGCAAAGCCATGGGCAGCGTTATACTCACGCACGGTTAGGTTCAGCTCGCGCTGCGCCCTGACGATGTCCTTGCCGCTCTCGAGCATCTTCTGGCGCTGCGCCTCCAGCTCCGCCTGAGCCGCTGCCGGGTCGATGTTCTGCGCGCTGGGGGTGGCGAGGACGTTCATCGCCACTGAGCTGGTTCCTATGGCGCGGTGATGATGCTCCCGCTGCGCCTGCGCCGCGCTCCAGCGGTGGCTTAGCCGCACGGGTCGAAACCGCGCGACCGGCACCTTCAGCCGCAACCTCCTTTCCTGCACCAGCCACACCGGTCATCATTACCTCGACGCTGCCGGCGGCGCGGCCAGCACAGAGCCATCTTGGCGGGTCCGGTGCCACCAGCACCGGCGAGAGGCGCTGGCGCACGGGGATGGTGCCGAAGTAGACGCGGTGGCTGCCGAACTCGATGATGCGGCCGTTCTTGGGGAAGACGCCGCCGTTGGCGAAGCAGCCCGCGTTGTCGTTGATGAAGTCCATGGCGTAGATGCGCTGCACCAACGCGGACACCGTACGTTCGCCGGAGATCTCGAGGACGCCCGCCCGAATGTGAACTCCATCAAGCGCCACTTCATGCCCCACGGTGGGCGCCAACTGTCGTCGTGGTGAACGAGCAGATGCCATAGGATGGCTTAGATTGGGGCCGAATGGACGCAAGAGGATCCGGGGGAGGGTTTGCGATTAGATGGGAAGAACTTCCGGGTGCTTTCCTCAAGAACACAGCCAGAGACCGGTATACAAGAAGAGAGACAAAAGGAAGAACTCTTTACTAGATCGCCAGCTTCATTGCTCTCAACATGGTTACAAGTTCTATTCACTGATCTCTCGGGCTATGCCCCCTCTCCTTATATAGGGGAGAGGGTGGCTTACAAAGCAAGAAACCCTAATGGCATCTTTGACTGGACAAACTACTTTTACAAAGTTACTGTACAAAGCTACTTTAATCATAGATGACACCGGGGCCTTCTTTTATCATAGAGGCTGACGTCCTCCGGCTTCTTTCTCCGTCACCTCTCTCTTTGGCGCCAGGGCTCTGAATAAAGTTACTTTGCTTTGCTCATCCTTGTCTTCTTGCTCTGAAGAGAATCTTTGACCAGTCCTGCCGACGGGCTCTCCTTTCCGGTATCTTCTGTACCGGGTTCCGGCATACCCCTTTGGGGATACCGGCTTAGCTTTGCTTTCCCGGATTCCTACTAGGCTTCCGGTAAGAACATTAAACCGGTATCTTGATGGCTCAAACCATCCGGTTTGGCATGCTTTTGGCATACCGGGGGTCATCCCCCCAACAATGCATCACAAAAATAATTATAAAATCTCTTTGATACTTGGCACTCTTTTGTTGGATGATGAACACCATTAATTGTGTAGGGACCTCAATGCCGGAGATAACAAGCTCCACAATTAAATGTTCATATTTAAGTAACCTTATAGTGTAAGATAGATCAAAAGACTAAACTAAGTACTAACATAGCATGCACACTGTCACCTTCATGCATATGTAGGAGGAATAGATCACATCAACACTATCATAGCAATAGTTAACTTGGCCAATTTACAAGAGATCATGATCATAGCATAAACCAAGTAATTAACACGGATGCACACACTGTCACCATTACATTGTGCAGGAGGAATAAAACTACTTTAATAACATTGCTAGAGTAGCACATAGAATAGTAGGGATACAAAACTCATATGAATCTCAATCTGTAAAGCTCATGAGATTATTGTATTGAGGTATCATGGGAGAGAGATGAACCACATAGCTGCCGGGTGGAGCCCTCAGCCTCGGGGGTGGATTACTCCCTCCTCATGGGGGCAGCGATGGCGGGGAAGATGGCGGTGAAGACGGCGGTGGAGAGGATGGCTCCTGGGGCAATTCCCTGTCCCAAGTAGGTGCCGAAACAGAGACTTCTGTCCCCGAATTGGAGTTTCGCGAAGGCGGCGGCGCCCCTGGAGTCTTTCTCGAGTTTCGTCAATTGGTCCTCGTTTTAGGCTCTAAAGGGATTTTATAGGCGGGAGGCGGCGCAGGGCACTGGGGCGCTGACACTTAGCTTGCCCCCGCCTGTGGTCCGGCCTGCGCCGCCATGTGGTGTGGTGGCCCCCTGGCCCCTCTCCGACTCTCCTGTTCGGAGCCTTCCGGGAAAATAGAGGCTTGGCGTTGATTTCGTCCCAATTCCGATAATATTCCGATTAGCCTTTCGGAACCAAAATAAAACAGAACTAGCACTCGTGGCATCTTGTTAATAGGTGTTAGTTCCAGAAAATGCACGAATATGACATAAAGTGTGCATAAAACATGTAGATAACATCAATAATGTGGCATGGAACATAAGAAATTATCGATACGTCGAAGACGTGCCAAGAAGGTCATCACCATGACTAGTAGCACCTGAGTGCTAGTGGAGCACATATCGCAAAGACTACCCGTAAAATTTACCCGCAACCAAAGTGTAGCCAAGCCAACTCTGGATCAAATCAGGGTCGTCTGTCGATACTCCTGATGTGTTTCCGGATGATCTACCCGGTATGCCCCCCGATCGGGATATCGAGTTCATCATCGAACTACCCTGGAACAGGACCTATAGCCCAGAGAGCCTATAGCATGAACTCCCGCAGCTAGTGGAACTCTAAGAAGCAACGGATGATATGTCAGGGACAAAGGTCTGATTCGACCATGCGCCGCCTTGAGATCACTGCCAGCTTTGTTTGTGGATAAGAAAGACGGTGCCACTCGTTTATATTACCGTAAGCTTAACGATGTCACCATCAAGAAACAAATATCCCTTACCAAAGATAGAAGACCTGTTTGACCAGCTGACCGGTGCCCAAGTATTCTCGAAGATTGATCTGAGGACAGGTTACCATCAACTGAAGATCCGAGCAACAGATATTCCTAAGACTGCCTTTACCACCAGATATGGATTGTATGAATACAATGTCATGTCATTTGGACTGACTAATGCCCCCGCCTATTTCATGAATCTCATGAATAAGATCTTTATGGAATTCCTGGATAAGTTGTCGTTGTCTTCATCGACGATATCCTTATCTACTCCAAATCAGAAGAACATGAGCAACATTTGGAAGTGGTCCTAGAAACCCTGAGGCAGCACAAGTTGTACGCCAAGTTTAGCAAATGCGAGTTTTGGTTGAAGGAAGTAGGATTCCTGGGACACATCTTGTCCGCAGGAGGGATTGCCGTAGATCCCGCTAAAATCAAAACCGTTGAGGAATGGAAAGCCCCAACCACCCAGACGGAAGTCCGGGCATTTCTGGGATTAGCGGGATATTACCGCAGATTCGTTGAAGGATTTTCCAGCATCGCAAGACCAATGACTCAACTGCTGAAGAAGGACAAGAAGTTTGACTGATATGAGGTGTTCACCTCATTTAAATCATTTTCTCAAATGATAAGTGTGCAATACTGATCATGCCCGATGTCACCAATCCATTCGATGTCTATTGTGATGCATCCAAGATTGGTCTTGGATGTGTGTTGATGCAAGGAGGCAAGGTGATATCATACCTATCAAGGCAACTGAAGCAACATGAACAGAACTATCCAACTCAAGGACTTGGAGTTAGCAACCGTAGTCAGCTTCCCTGAAAGTTTGCCAGCCATTACTCACGGCAATCGATGCGATATTTTCAGGATCACAAGAGCTAGCGATTTTACCCAGAAGGAGCCGAATATGAGACAGCGCAGATGGATAGAATTAATCAAGGATTACGACATGGAAATTACTCACCACCCCGGCAAAAGCCAATGTGGTAGCGCATGCCTTGGAGCAGACTGCTTGGTTACCAATGAACTCCATGATCGCAATAGAGCAACCCAGCCTGTATCAAGAGTTTGAACAGTTCAGACTAGAGCTAGTGAGTGAAGGATTCTTAGCCAGCATTGAGCTCCAACCCACCTTGATGAGCCAGATAAAAGAAGCCCAGAAGGGAAATGCCAGCATTGACGGAATCAAGAGGATGGCGGAAGGAAAAGCACCGGGATTTACAGAAGATGAAGAAGGAGTTCTTTGGTACAACAAACGCCTCTGCGTACCAGCAGATTCGGAGTTGAAGCAAGTCATTCTGAAGGAAGCTCATGACACCCTGTATTCCATTCATCCCGGAGGAACCAAGATGTACCAAGACCTGAAGGAACAATTCTGGTGGCACGGAATGAAGCGAGAGATAGGAAGCTACATCGCCAAGTGTGATATCTGTCAATGAGTCAAAGCAGAACATCAACGACCCGCAGGATTGTTGCAACCCTTACAGATTCCTGAGTGGAAATGGGATTCTGTCGGTATGGACTTTATCACAGGATTTCCCAAATCTAGCAGAGGAAATGACTCCATTTGGGTAGTCATCGATAGGTTGACCAAGGTTGCATATTTCATCCCTGTCAAGACCACCTACCAAGGCCCAAAGCTAGCTGAGTTATACATCTCCCGGATAGTCAGCCTGCACGGAACCCCGGTCAATTAGCCAGATAGAGGATCTCAATTTCACCTCAAGATTCTCGTTAAAGTGCATGAAGGACTAGGAACCCGTCTGAACTTCAGCACAGCTTATCACCCGCAGACAGACGGACAGACCGAGAGAGTCAACCAGATACTGGAAGATATGTTGAGAGCCTGTGTGCTAGAGTATGGATCCAGATGGGAAGACTGCCTACCTTACGCAGAATTCTCCTACAACAACAGCTTATCAACAAACCAAACCTTAGAGATGGCCCCTTGAAGCTCCCTGTACCAAGGAAATGCCGCACTCCCTCTGGAACTGGTCGGGAAGTCGGAGATAGTCAAGTCTTCGGCCCCGATATTCTCCCGAGAAGCCGAAGAGAAGGTACAAGATCCGCGATCACCTCAAGACCGCTCGGGCCAAGAAAGAAGAGCTACGCGACAAGAGACGCCAGAGAGATGACATTCGAGATCGGAGATTTTGTATATCTCAAGTCTCACCCCTCAAAGGAATGCAGAGATTCCAACTCAGAGGAAAGCTTGCACCCCCGATATGTCGGACCATTCAAAGTTTTGAGTCGCCGAGGAGAAGTATCATATAGCTTGAACTACCGGAAGAAATGTCCGCCGTGCACAATGTGTTTCACATCTCATTACTTCGGAAGTGCCTAGAAGTGCCTGAGAAGACTGAAGTGTTCAAGAACATCACCACAGAGCCATTGATATCAACCAGGAGTATCAAGTTCCTGAAGATACAATGGAGTAATCACACGAAGAAGAAGCCACTTGGGAACGCGAAGAGGATATGAAGAAGGAATACCAGATCTCTTTAGTACCTAAGTTTTCTTAGATCTCGACTAGAGATCTTTTGTAAGGGGGGAGGGTTTGTAACATCCCAAGTTTTCAATAAAAGAAACAAGAGAGAGTTTCCAAGAATCCAAAAATCAGAGCCAACAAAAACTTTTTCTCATCATATAGGACTATGCATCTAGCTCACCTTATTAATTATTTGAGTGTGCCTTTGCCATGATGCTTGCTTATGTGTTTACAATTACTCTAAAACCCTAACAATGATCACTTGATCATCCAAAGTCAAAGAAAAAGAAAATAGAAAAGAAATTATAAAAATCAATTCCACACACACATATGGCTTATGCCATTTTTACAAATCTTTAATCTAGACCATTTTGGTTTGCACCATTGGTTGTAAATGGATACTAAACACTTATTAACACCTTTGGAAACAATCAAACTCAATTCAAATCAAATTTGAATCAAATTTGTGCTCACATGTGATTATGGTCATATGTGACAATTTCAGCATGATACCCACTTTGAGCCCCTGGTTTTTGAAATTTCCTTTCTACACTTGACCAACTCTCTGCACCTCTTCCAAGACAACATCAAGGAGAACATTTTTTCTCAAAACCCCAACCCCAAACTCTGCCTCATTTTCAAATTAGAAGCAAGCCAAGTGGAGACTTTGAATCAGATTTAAGATCATATGCAAAATGAGCTTTTGCATTTCAATTCCATTTTGAGCACCACCACCACCAATATACTCCAATTAATATATGATTACAACCCACCAAAAAGATTTTCAAAATTCAAAAATATTTTTCTTGCGGGCAATTCATCAAACACCTTGCAGGCAGGATCAAATTTGGAGCCCATACTGATTTTCACCTTGGACTTGGTCCAACTCTGGCCACCTCTGCACTTCTGGAGCCTCCACTCACCTCACTGCATCCTCTCACTCACCTGCCCAGCACTGGAGAGGCTCAACTTGACCAGACCATGCCATGCCGTGGCATGGCATGCCACCATCGTGCCATCTCCCTCACCTCTCACCTCCAACTTGCTCCACCATGTCCTGGACGTTCTCTGTACTCTCCTGAGCCAGCCCGTGCCTTCCTTTGCTCACCACGACGCATGCACACGCGGGCATCGACGTGCCCAGACACGCCCAGGCATGCCCATGCACGCGCCAGAGCGCGCATGGCGCCAGCTCTGGACGCGCCAGAGCGTGACGACCCCCGCGCCCTCGCATCACCTCAGCCCTCTCTCTCAGCGCCAGTCGACGCACGACGCCACCCTGCAGCGCCTGGACACGGCCACTTGCCCGCGGGAACGCCGCAGTCGATGACCACGACGACGATCACCCGCCGCGGTACCGAGCACTCCCATCAAGCGCACCATCTCTACAGAGCCCCTTCTGCGCCACGATCAAGCGCGTCATCTTCGCCAGTACAGCAGCAACCAGACGCGCCCACTCCTTGCCCCTTCGCAGCCCTGGACCGACGACGACGCCGGCGACCCTAGCTCCGCTCCACGGCCACCTCCCTCTGCTATAAAAGGAGGACTCCTCCTCTCGAATTGAGCACGCAAAACACTTCCTCTCATCTCCCAGCCTCTCCTCGACCTCTCAATTTGCTCGATTAGCCACCGCACTGCTCCAATCGCAAGATCATCGCCGCCGCCAGTACACGGAGCTCGCCGGAGAAGGAGGCTGCCCCTGACGACGCCACTGCTACACGGAGCTTCCTCATCCACTCCAACGTCGCTGCGCACCACTCCGACGATCGCCGGAGCTCCGACGGCCGCTCCGACCCCCTACCTCCGCCACCAGTAAGTCGACATCTCGCCGGAGACGAAGCCCTCCCTCGACCGTGCGATGCACTTAATCGCACGCCGATATTCACCGTACCGTTTCGCTGGCCAAAACCCAATGACAAGTGGCCCCCATCTTGTCAGCTAGCCCGCTGCGAAGCTGGGCCGGCCCATCTCTCTCTCACACTGCACAGCCCGTTTATTTCCCGCCAGCCCACGTTTCAAATTCAAAAATGCAAATTAGAGAAATATATGCAATCTGATATCAACTTTAAAATTTAATAGGGACAAATCTACCGTGCCAAATTTTACAAATTTTATATCTTTGAAAAGCTTAGGATTTTATCTACACAATGCCACAGGATTGAACCCTAGATCTATTATAGAATTAAAGTAGGAAAATAAACAAGGCAAAGACTTTTCTGCTTTAGAATAATTATTAAAAATCAGCCATAAATGATTTTAAGTTAATTACAACTCCTATAAATCACATTACACTTATACTAATTGTTTCTGCAAAAATATGCCATGCTTACTTTGAATGATCATGGCCTAGTTTAATAAAAGGACTATATGGTTATTTCTAGTCAAAGATATTGTCCAAAACTATTAAGAAATCTCATGGGAGTTTTTCTCTCATTTAAATCTTGTCACCAACAACTCAAAATGAGGTAGAGACTCTGGTCATTTAGGTCTCATATGATTTGTTGATGATATTAAATCTCTACCATGCTAGGATTAAAGTGTATGAGGTGCTCACCTCATTTAAATCATTTTCTTAAATGATAAGTGCGAAGAGGTTGACTTTGGTCAACCTAGGTCACATATTGTTCATGAGAGAAATTAAAACTTAATAAGATAATGAGAGGAAATTATTTCTCTAAGTAATTAAAAGTAACACCTAATTTAGTATGAGAGGAAATTATTTTTCTTAAATAATAAGAAAAACACATCCACCAACTAATAGTAATGTGTGATGCTAGTTTAAGTTGTGTGAATCATGAGTGTGCCTAGTTTAGTAAATAAGTTTGGTATGATGATTGTGTACCCCGTATTCGTATTTTAGACACTAGTACCGAGGAGTATCAAAGGAGGAGGAGGTCTACTTGAGAGAAGAAGACCACTTTGACCAATTCCCCAACTAAGGCAAGATAATACTCTTGCAAAGTGCAAAGCTCACCATGAGCAAGGCATTACCCATTTACTTTATGTCATGATCCTAATTCCCAGTTTTACTTTACAAGCTTTACTTACTTTTGTTTATCAAAGTACTTTTTGATTCATGATTCACTTGGTTAGTGATGGATTAGTACAAGAGTATCAAAGTTAGCCTAGAAGCAAAGCATATTACTTAGCACCCCTCATACTTAGATGCTAGTGCTAAACTAAAATTGACTACTCTAGATGAGAACATGTGTTGTGAAAATGATGATGGTGAAAACCTTGGAATGATGAGTCATTTCCATTGAAAGATTTTGAAGGCGAATATGACATGAATTTGACTTGGTGAAATGACTAAAACTGATGATTGAGTTGGATGCGATACCATTCCAATTTTTGAGTACCCCCACAATACCTGAATATAGGTAAGGCTTAGCTGGAAATTTATGTATCTTAGTATGGGTTCCCTCTGAACACACATCATAGGGGTTATGCTGAGGCTGCCTCCGTTGTTGAGAAATGATG
This sequence comes from Lolium multiflorum, assembly GCA_030979885.1. Classification (NCBI taxonomy): domain Eukaryota; kingdom Viridiplantae; phylum Streptophyta; class Magnoliopsida; order Poales; family Poaceae; genus Lolium; species Lolium multiflorum. Next base: position 189,052 of record JAUUTY010000228.1, on the reverse strand, counting down.
TGAATTGAGGTGAATTGTACGGCCAAGCCCTGTGCAGTTCCGGGTTAACAGTTGGTTTTCACCGGGAGGCCAAGCTCATGGGGAGAGGTGCCTATACTAGGGTGCGTAAGTGAAAGGTTAACTCAAGATGATCCGCGTACGAGTTAAGATTATTCAGATTATCTTGTCGGATGTAATCAAATGTTGGCACAAGTGTGCATCTCTGCAGAGTGTAAACCTATTCGAATAGGCAGCAATTCATGATATGGACAGTTGGAAAGGCCATACTGCGTCATCAGAATTTATACCTTTGTGATTTATGAATTTGAACTTGAACAAGACTTTGTATTTGAATCACAACAAGAGTTGGGGAATGACACTAATGTTCCACACTGAGTTAGTTAGCACATGAGGAGTTGTTTACTAAAATGTTTCTCAACTAAAATTGGCTTTATGCAAATAAACTTAGAGCTTAGAACACTCCCAATAGTAATGTTAGTACTTACTTTAGTATTAGATTGCGAGTACTTAAAGTACTCACGGCTTTGTCCCTGGCTATTCAAATGGCCAGACTATGAAGCCGAGCAGCAGTACGAGGATGACGACCAGCAGGACGTCTACCACAACTAGGAGCTTCTAACGTCAAGCGTTGGCCTGTGGACTAGAGAGTCCTTTATCTTTACGCTTCCGCTATGAACTTGTGTTTGTTCGTTGATCAATAGATCAACTATTCGTGTAATATGGATCATGTGATTCCAAGTTGTAAGACATTATGGTTTGTAATGAATGATGACTGTGATACTTAACTATTATGCCTCGCAACAACAATATTCCTGGGATTACGATGTATGACATAATAGGCATCCGGACTTAAAAATCCGGGTGTTGACAAAAAGTACATCTAAATGCACAGGTATCATCTATAATCGGAGGAAAAATACATCTTGAATCTTTCATCTTTTCAGGATGTAAAAAAAGAGGTTCAAAAATACATACAATTGCAAAAATTACAGCCAAAATCCGGGAAAAGATGCAATTCTTACATGGAGGATTTGGCCTATCCACCACCAGATCCTCCTCCACCGCATCCGGTCGTGCTCCCTTCGCGCCACCGCGGCATCCATTACCCCCACCACCAGTCCACCACCATGGCCGCAGCCTTCCACTCCTGGGCACAAAGGCCGTGCGGTTCGCCCTCATCCACACCACCACCAGTCAACCATGGCAGCCTCGCATTGCAACGAGAGCCTGGACGTGCGATTCCACCTCACCCTAGGCGGGGAGACACCACCAACTCCATGGCTAGTGAGCCTGCACACCGGGGCCGAGTGGGTGAGATGCCGACGGAGGTTGGGCGCGCCAAGACCGGGCGGGCGAGTCGCCGACGGAGATTAGGTGCATGAGTCGTCGGCGGACATCGCCGAGGGCAGGGGCCAGGCGGTTGTTTTTGGATGCGCAGCACCGCTGCCTCGGGTACCTTGCCTTGGGAGGAGATGCTGTATTTCCATGAAGTCACGGAGACGAAGACCAGATAGGTGGATTTATTGGCTTACAGCCTGGCGACGTGTAGGTGCTTTCCCATCTCAATTACCACCGCTTTAGGAAGACCATTAGATGAGAATCTGACGGACGCTAGTGGGGAGCACTGCAGAGGGAACACCTCGGCAATGCCTACGTATTGTAGACTTGGGTTTCGGGAGAGAGAGAGACGATGGAGATTCCGGGAGCGAGATTAGGCACACGACGTACCCAGCTTCGGGTCCCCTCTATGGAGGATCCCTACGTGTTGCTAGCAATCTAGTATATGATCATAGATGTGTTTACAGGGTGCCGCCGTAGCCGGAGCGGAGCTATGTTGTCTATCTGTTGGCCTCCTCCCTATTTCGGGTGCCCTGGCTAGCTTTATATATGCGACCAGCCTAGGGTTTTACAAGAGTCCTAGTCGACTACTTCTTCGGGTTGCCTTGTTGGGCCTTCTCCATATTGGGCCGAGCCAGGTATACTAATAATGGGTACCCGAAGAATATACCCATGTTAGTAGCCCCCGAGTTTCTAGGGAAGTCGAAGACTTGCGTAGAGACTCCAAGCATTATCATCTCCGATGTCGAAGAAATACAAGGCGAGGTCCATGTCGAAGATCATGTGTAGCGTAGATGATGTCTCGAAATTATTTTCCATCGGGTGCGCGGCAGCGCTCCCGATGGGAGTAGCCCCCAAGTCTATGGGCAAGTGCTTGCACTTGGGCATAGACTCAAGTTGTACTACTCGATGAAGAACTTAACTATATTTCTGGAGGACTTGATGAAATCCATGGGCTCCCGATGGGAGTAGGCTCCACTCGAATCGTAGAATCGAGTTGAGTCTTCAAACCATGATTGTCGTAGATGTTGTCGAAGTTATTTTTCTATCGGGTGCGCGACCAGCGCTCCCGATGGGAGTAGCCCCCGAGGCTACAGCCAAGTGTTTGCACTTGGGTGTAGGCTCAACTTGCTTTTAATCGACTCCACAATTTTTCCTCTTTCTTGTATCTTATTGAGAGGGTGAACAATGCTCTTGATAAGAGTAGCCCCCGAGCCTATGGGCAGGTGCTTGCACCTGGGCATAGACTCAAGTTTTACTACTCAATAACGAACTTAAGCATATTTCTAGGCGCAGCCCCTCTTTTTATCGACTCCAGGCCGTTGCTATTTATGTTGTTCAGGGATAATGGTAAATGGGGCTGGTTCATCTGACGGATCAGGTACCAGTTAACTGCTCTTGTGGCAATCCCGCAAGAACCTACTTCAAGATCACATCCCTGGACATGATCTCGGGACCTGGCGTAATCGTCACGTGCCGCTTAAGGACTTACCATGATCCGAATTCCAGTAATGTTATCGGGTCCACAGCGCGTCCGCCGGGATATTTCTTCACATCTGTTGATGTGGAAAAAGTAGCAGAGCGCAGTCTTTGGCGATGCCATGCCACACAGGACGGATCCCGGGGTCTTACCTTCGCAGAGTTTTGCGGCATTCAGAGATTATTCGCGACTTTGGCGCTCTGAGAATATTTTGTCAAGTGCCTTGTTCGGCTGATGCAATGACCCATTTTGCGGGTTCTTCTATTTTTCTCTCGGGCTTGATGAGACAGCCGAATATATTGGTTATTCTATATTGTCGGGTACATCACCGATGCTCTTGCTCGGAACAATATGACGAGTCAATGGACCCGAAGATTTGTCCACTTTTTTTTTGGGTTCCTCCTTGATGAAAATTTCGTCGAGTTCCTCCTTCAGGAAAATTTCTGTCCTCTTTGAGGACAATTCTTCGGGTCCTCCCTGAGGACAATTCTTCGGTCCTCTTTGAAGATAATTCTTCGAGTCCTCCTTGAAGATAATTTTTCGGGTCCTCCCTGAGGATAATTCTTCGGGACCTCCTTGAAGATAATTCTTTGGGACCTCCTTGAGGATAATTCTGCGGGACCTCCTTGAGGATAATTCTTCGGGACCTCCTTGAGGATAATTCTTCGGGACCTCCTTGAGGATAATTCTGCGGGACCTCCTTGAAGATAATTCTTCGGGACCTCCTTGAGGATAATTCTTCGGGACCTCCTTGAAGATAATTTTTCGGGTCCTCCTTGAAGACAATTTCACAGTTCTCCCAGAGACAATTTCGTCGGATTCTCTCTTATATACTTTGAAATTTGCTTTCTCCTGCACAAATAAACAAACCTTTTCTATCTTTCCCTTGACTCTCTTTTTCGCATGCGGTGTCAGATGCTCAGATTCGATGATATGTAAAGTGAATATATGCCGTGCAGCCCCCAAGTGTCGGGTGCGACGAAAGTAAACGATAATCAACTTTGTGCAAAATAAAAGAACACTTAGCTTTTTGGACATGACGAAGTCGATGCATGATGAAGTCTTCGAGTGTAGATAAGAAATCTAGCCAAAGTAGAAACCACCAAATAGCAAAAGTGGATGCCGCGAAATTGTTGATGAAGAAATAGCCGAGCCCCCGAGCGTTGCTGAGGTGATGTCATGATTGTTGTGTCGCAGTCGTGACCCGAGGCGAAATCGTTGTCGAGCCTCCGAGCGTTAGGCGTGACGTCGAAATAAGTTGATGGAGTCGCGGCGTCATATTTGGTGAAGCCATTTAGGATGAAGCCATAGACAATAATATACGAAGATGAATCCCAGATGAAGTATTTGAGATGAATCCATATTGAAGATTACGCCATTAAATATAGAGCATATATTGAAGATAAATCCGTTGATATCATAGAGGATGAATCCATTGGCCCGAAAAATCCAGTAATAATCATAGAAGATAAATCCGCTGGTATCATAGAAGATGAATCCATTGATCCGAAGAAAATAGTTCCGAAGAAATAAATCCAGTAATAATCATCGATTATAAATCCACTAACCCGGAAATCTGCCAGGTAGTATTATATTAGAGGAAACCAATGATAACCCAAATAGAACAAATCCAGTAAGCCGAATAAATTAACTCCACTGAGCCGAAGGAAATAAATCCCTCGGATTCAATGACGGCGTAGAGTTCAACGGCGCCTGGCCGGGTGTAGTCGATTTAGTAGAGTAGACGATGAAAAGAACGCAGTCGGCGTGACGGATGCACGACGGGTTAGCCCCCGAGTGTAGCCAATTCGCGATGACGAGTACGTTATGACGAACAGAGTCGTTGAAGCAAAGTAGTCAAAGCTTATTTCGATCTGCAGCGAAATTACGACGCAAAAAATTTGCGAGCAAATAATAGCATGGGCCGAAAAACTATTTGGCTAAATATGAATAATAATTAGTTGAACAAATAGCACCTGATGTTTCTTGTGTCGAATGGCGAGTTCACGACGGGGTCATGATACTTCGGATGTACAGTCAATTTCCGGGTGGGTGCATCTTACGTTCTCCCATGCCGATTGAACTATTATACCAGTAACGCATCATGAATCATGATGTGTTCCGCGAAGTGGAAACTTCCGATTGCTCCCTGGGACAGGATCGCGTGGTGTTGAAAAACACGATGCTCCTTTGTCGACATGGTTTGCTCTTCCTTTCCTTGAAATCGTCTAGGGTCTTTTCCGTTTCTTTTCTTTTGGAGATCCTTACTAGATGCATTGACTACTGCTGTTTGCTGGACATCATCATCTGACACCCGACAGAACCAGCGCACATATACCTTTGATTCGGCCACGACGAATTTTCCGTTGCAGCTAATGACTAAATCGAAGAGATATGATCTGGTCTCGAACGAGACGAACTCCAGGGTCTTCCGCTCATATGCAATCTCGATGTTTGTTGATGACGATGGATCCCGCCCGGATAACGAAATCCAGTCGCCGCGATTCCCACAGACGGCGCCAATTGACGAGGGAACACCTCGGCAATGCCTACGTATTGTAGACTTGGGTTTCGGAAGAGAGCGACGATGGAGGTTCCGGGAGCGAGATTAGGCATACGACGTACCCAGCTTCGGGTCCCCTCGGTGCAGGATCCCTACGTGCTGCTAGCAATCTAGTATATGATCATAGATGTGTTTACAGGGTGCCGCCGTAGGCAGAGCTATGTTGTCTATGTGTTGTCTATCTGTTGTCCTCTCTATTTCGGGTGCCCTGGCTAGCTTTATATATGCAACCAGCCTAGGGTTTTACAAGGGTCCTAGTCGACTACTTCTTCGGGTTGCCTTGTTGGGCCTTCTCCATATTGGGTCTTCTCCATATTGCGTCGAGCCAGGTATAATAATAATGGGTACCCGAAGGGTATACCCATGTCACCGTGTAAGACAACACAGCGCCCTGACAATAAATAGAATTTGGGTTTTCGTTTTACCATTTCCACATGCCATCCATACCGGGCTAGGGAGAGAAGTCTTCATCCCGGCCCCCCACCATCCATCCATAAATTCATTATTGTAGTCACGGTCTCCTTGCATCTATCAGATCTACGTCACTAGTTCGTAGTATAAGTTGGAGGAAAAGAGAGAAAAAGTCGCGATGGATTATTTGTCACTATAAACAAAGAATTGTTTCATGATGTTTGGAGTTAATAAAAAGTACTGTGGGAAACATTTCTATGGTTCTCAACAAATGAAACAAGCTGTATGGGACAAACTCTTATGCAGACGAATCTTTCAAAATTCCCATGGAATTCCTCTACATTGAAGGGATGTTGAGATTGTATATTTTTTCAATGAAAAGAAGCGTCTGTGTTGCGAAAATGTCAATGCTCCCTATAATGAAGATGAAACATCGTAAAACGAGAGAATTTGAGAATCCTAACCAAGAAAGCTCTTATGTCACAACTTGTAATTTGGCACATTTCAAAAGTGATCGTTAACACAGAATAAAGAGCATGCATAAATTGGCAGTAACGCAAAATACTTCATTTATCCTAACCATCATCCATCTGAAGGTTGAGACACCTCTTCACTCACACAGGAGATAGCATGTGGTAGGGGTGTGCAACTCGATTGTCAGCAAGCAACACTAATTGGTAGATAAAGACATTAGTAGAGGAAGGCGGGTATCCAGGAAAAAAAAACATTGGTAACACATATCTGCGATAAAATAGCATCACACCAAACGCTTAGACAGTGTAACGAAATTTAGATCTTGAACGTCACTAGTTCATAGTATAAGTTGCACTAGGAATAAAAGAAAAAAAATCTCGATGGATTATTTGTCACTAGAAACAAAGAACCGTTTCATGATGTTTGGAGTCAATCAAAAATAAAATCGGAATTACATAAAAAATATTCCGCGGAAAACATTTCTATGGTTCTCAATGCTACAAATGAAACAAGTTGTGTAGGACAAATTCTTGTGCACCTGAATCTTTCAAAATTCCCATGGAATTCGTCTACGTTGAAGTGATGTTGAGATTGTGCATTTTTCAACGGCAAGAAACATGTGTGTTGCAAAAATGTTAATGCCCACTATAGTGAAATTGTGAGTATGCGGCATCCTAAAATTAGAGAATTTGCGGAAAATTCTGACCCAAGAAAGATCTCATGTCGCAACTTCTAATGCGACACATGTCAAAAGTGACTTTTCACATAATAAAGAGCATGCTATAAATTGTCAGTAATGCAAAATATCTTCATTTATCTTAACCATCATCCATATCCGGAGGTTGAGAGCACGGGAGATAGCATGCGGTAGGGGTGTCCAACTCAATTGACAACAAGCAACACTAATCGGCAGAGGTGGACATTAGTGTAGAAAGGTGGGTATCCGAAAAAAGGCATTGGTAAGACATGTCTGCGAGAAAATAGCATTAGACCAAACCGAAAAACCGGATCTGAACCCCAGCTCATATGTCCTGATTGAATAAAAAAATCAAAAAATAGCAAATAAATTCAAAAAAAATCTGTAATTTTTGTATAATTAACAAGAACAAGTGTTCAAACTGCATGCAAAAAATATCCAAGAAAATACATGCGTAGTGGTCTGTGCAAAAAGGACAAAATGCGATGCTGTTTTGAACATCTAGATTTGTTGCTGACAGCACTCCGATTTTTTTTTTTTTTTTGCACAGACCAGTATGTATGTATTTTCACATAGATTTTTGGTGTGCTGTTAGAACATTTGTTCATGTTCGTTGTGCAAAAAAAATCAGATTTGTTAAAATTTGTTTTCTATCTTTTTAAAAAATTACTCAATCAAGATCATACGAGCTCAGGTTCAGAAACACCTCTCCCCAAACCAAACCTCGCTTTGAATAGTGTAACCAAATTGCGACATATACCGTAGTGTCAAATAATTTTTTTGCAACCTATACCGACCACCAAACAACACAAAAGCCATTTTGCACAGGTACAAAGAATTCATCTGAAAAAGGTGTTACGTCATATGGGTCCACATCTAGTCACACTCACGAGCCATTTGGAAATTTTGAAATGGTGAATTAAAAACATTTTCTAAATTTTCTAATGTTCTTGTGGATGACTTTCCTATGTTTCAGCGGGCACGTGAGCTCGCGTGCCCCCTGCACTCGCCTCGGCACCACCACTTGTTCTTTCCTTGTCCGCCTCCCTTCCGTTCCTTCCCTCCCTCCATTCCCCTCCTCTGATCCAAATGGAGCCTCCGCAATCTGTCGGGGGATGACCCCCGGTATGCCAAAGGCATGCCAAACTAGCCTTGTCTAGGCAGTTGTTGTAGCGGTTTAGAAATTATTCCGGATGACAAGGACAATTACGTGGCTAAATGAAACTATACCGGTATCCAGGTGAGGCCCACTGAATAGCTAAGAAGATGCCGGAAGTACAGGCACAGCTACACTGCAGCACGTCGGCAAGCTGGTCAAAGATTCTCTCAAGAGCTAGAGGACAAAGATGAGCGAAGCACTTCAGCTTTAATCGAAGCTCTGAGGCCAAAGCAGAAGATGACGTAAAAGGTACCGGAGGACGTCAGCCTCCCTGATTAAAGACATACCGGCGTCACCGATTGCCAAAGAGGCTTTGTAAAATAGTTTGTCTAGTCAAAGATGCCATTAGGGTTTCCTAGGGTTTCTTCAGGAGCACACCCTCCCCTATATAAGGAGAGGGAGCACAACGACTAGAGAGGCCCTACCTTGATCGGTAGCCTGTAACCTCATCTGATCATGGAATAGAGAGATCCAGAGTTGAGCTAGTTCTTGTGTTCTTCTTCTTCAACCTCTGACCCGTCCCTAGTTCGTAAGGAGGCTGCAATCCATCCCAGAGTTCATCACCATATAACCAAAACCTCCCTAATCCTCTAGCGGACATTCGGCCCAAACTCAAGCCATCCTATGGCATCTGCTCCTGTTCACCACGACGATGGCGCACCATGGGGCCAGCAGCTGCGCTTGCTGGTGTTCATATTTGGGCGGGCCTCCTCACCATCTCCGACGAGCGCGTGGTCACTGGCCTCGTCTACCGCCTCGGCTCGCGGACTTATCAACGACAACGCTGGCTGCTTCTCCAACGGCGGTAGGTTCCCCAAGAAACGGCCGCATCATCGAGTTCGGCAGCCACCGCGTCTACTCTCGGCACCGTCCTCGTGCGCCGATTTCTCGCCGGTGGCCGCCGGACCCGCCAAGATCTTCTAATGGGCTGCGCAACGGCTGCGCCGCCGGCGGCGTGGAGGTGTTGGTGGTTGGCGCGGCTGACGCCGGCAAGGAGGCAGCAGCGAAAGGCGCGGGATAGACCAAGTCCACGCGCACGGCCAAACCGCCGACCGAGCGCGACCAAATGGTTGCGGGTACATCTGCAGCGCCACCGGAGACTCCTCTCCAGCGGCCATGAGCGTGCTGGCCACGCCCATCACGCAAAACATCGACCCGGCAGCGGCTCAGGCGGAGCTGGAGGCGACGCGGAAGAAGCTGCTCTCCGGAGGCGCGGACATCATCAGGGCGCAGCGCGAGCTGAACCTAACCCTACGTGAGTATAACGCTGCCCATGGCTTTGCTTCTGTTAGTGCTCAGCCTGCTAGAGTGCCGGAAAACCGGCTTAGAGCTCGCAATCTAGATCAGGATTTGCGCCGGGAAGTTCTTGCCGGAAAGAGTACATCGGCATCCTTGAGCATCGTAGAGAAACCTAAGTACAGCAGCCCGGATAAAACAATAAAAGCTGCTAAAGCTGCGGTAGAGATGTGTGATTCGCTTACCGGTGATGCTCTAGCTAAACAACAAGATCGAGTTAGAGAATTGCTAGAAATGATCAGGAGCAAAATGCTGAGCTTGCTAAGGCAAACCAAGTAGCTGCGGCATCAAAATCAGTGCGTTCGGCAAGAAATGCCGGAAGCAAGTCCCATGGGCAGGCATCGTCCCCCCATCCAGACAGAAGGAGAGAAAAAGAGGCAAATGTGCAGCAGATGACTGTGTATGATCCGGTACTTGTCGGAAAACAACAGGCCGGGCAACACGATGCCGGTAGAAAAAGCCTAGGGGCAGGTCGTGGCTATGCTGGAAAAGGCTAAGCCAGAAACAATTATGCCGGTAAAGGTGAAACCGGGCAAAATTATCAAGCTGCAAGGACAACATATGTTGAAGATGAGATGCAACCACCAAGGTACCGGCAGGCAAGAGCCGCGGTACCAGAATATTACGATGAAGCCGATTCAGGAATGGAAAGGGTCGAGCGCTACGAACCCATTGGGAGAACGTGTTGGAGAAAGATGCCTACCAGACCAGGATGCGAGGCACAAGTTGGATAGAGTGCATCTCTCCGAGATAATCGAAGCTGAGGGTCCTCCGGGTCCAAAGTGTTTTGGCCCGCGGATCATGAGAGAAGAACCACTGGTTCGCAACTTTCAGTTGCCCCGTGACACAAAAACATATGATGGCACCACTAAGTCGGAAGATTGGCTTGCGAACTATGTGACCGCAGTATACGTCGCTGGTGGCGGAGCTTTGAGGAAGCATAAATGGTTGGCTGAACTTTGAGGAAGCTTTCGTGAGCAACTTCAGCAACACGTACCGCAGGCCAAACAGGCCGCAGCAGCTCGCTCTATGCCAGCAGCGCTCCAACAAAACGGACCGGGATTACCTCGGACCTTGTGGAACTCCACGAGAAATTTGTGAAGGGGTAATTGAGGCACAGTGCCATTGCTTGGTTTTGCAATGGGTGCGTAAGAGGTTCACCGCTGTGGCAAAAGCTGCAGAGAAGCATGCCAACGACTTTGCGGAAATGATACGTGTAGCAGATAGCTACGCATTGGGAGACTCAGTGCAACCGGCGGTTCAGGCTGAGCCGGCGCAATCGAGCCAGCCACGCCAAGATCACTACCGGAATAACCGTCACAACAAAAGAAGGGAAGATTTTCCGGATCGAAGATATGGTCCGCAACTGTTGGAGATATGCCCAAGAGGCAATAATAAAGTGGTTATTATATATCTTTGTGTTTATGATAAATGTTTATATACCATGCTATAATTGTATTAACCGAAACATTGATACATGTGTGTTATGTAAACAACAATGAGTCCCTAGTAAGCCTCTTGTATAACTAGCTTGTTGATTAATAGATGATCATAGTTTCATGATCATGAACATTGGATGTTATTAATAACAAGGTTATGTCATTATGTGAATGATGTAATGGACACACCCAATTAAGCGTAGCATAAGATCACGTCATTAAGTTATTTGCTATAAGCTTTCGATACATAGTTACCTAGTCCTTTCAACCATGAGATCATGTAAATCACTTATACCTGAAAGGTACTTTGATTACACAAACGCCACTGCGTAAATGGGTGTTATAAAGGTGGGATTAAGTATCCAGAAGTGAGTTGAGGCATATGGATCAACAGTGGGATTTGTCCATCCCGATGACGGATAGATATACTCTGGGCCCTCTCGGTGGAATGTCGTCTAATTAGCTTGCAAGCATATGAATGGTTCATAAGAGACCACATACCACGGTACGAGTAAAGAGTACTTGTCAGGAGACGAGGTTGAACAAGGTATAGAGATACCGATGATCAAACCTCAGACAAGTAAAATATCGCGACAAAGGGAATCGGTATCGTATGTGAATGGTTCATTCGATCACTAAGTCATCGTTGAATACTGATGGGATTCGTAGCATAGAAAACAAAAAAATTCCTACCGCGAGAACGCAATCCAAGCCAAGATGCAATATAGAAGACGGTAGCAACGAGGGAATGAACGAGACTAACCCTTGAAGATTTCCAAAGCCTACGAGATCTCGTTGTTGCAGAAGATGATCACTTGCCGCTTTCAAAAGCGCGTAGAAGATCTTGACGGTGCCACAATCGGGCAGCACCTCCGTACTCGGTCACACGTTCGGTGTTGATGAAGATGACGTCCTTATCCCTGCCAGCGGGCAGCGGTAGTAGATCCTCCTCGGAATCCCGGCCACGACGGCGTGGTGGCGGTGGTGGTGGAGATCTCCGACAGAGCTTCGCCTAAGCTATGTGGGAGAGAGAGGGAGGAGGGAACCGCTAGGGTTTCTGGGAGAGGGGGCTCTTGGGGGGTGCGGCCAAGGTGGGATTGGTGTAGCCGGCCAGCCCCTCCCCTCCCCTCTTTATATAGGTGGAAAACCCCAAAGATTAGGTCAAAAGTCTCCGAATAAGACCCCAACATAAAACCTTCCATATGACCAAACCTAGGGGAGTGGGACTCCCCCCTTTCCTTTGGTGGGGTGGCCGGCCACCATGGGGAGGAGTCCACTTGGGACTCCTCCTCCCTTAGGCTGGCCGGCCAAGGTGGGTGGAGTCCCTCTGGGACTCCGCCTTCCATGCTGATTTCTTCCGGACTCTTCTAGAACCTTCCAGAAAAATACCGGATCATTTTCAAACCTAGAAAATGACTTCCTATATATGAATCTTATTCTCCGACCATCCGGACCTCCTCGTGATGTCCTGGATCCCATCCGAGACTCCGAACAAAACTTCGAACTCCATTCCATATTCCATATCTACTTAAACGACATCAAACCTTAAGTGTGTCACCCTACGGTTCGCGAACTATGCAGACATGGTTGAGACCTCTCTCCGACCAATAACCAATAGCGGGATCTGGAGATCCATAATGGCTCGCACATATTCAACGATGACTTTAGTGATCGACTGAACCATTTACATACGATACCGATTCCGTTTGTCACGCGATATTTTACTTGTCCGAGGTTTGATCATCGGTATCTCTATACCTTGTTCAACCTCGTCTCTCGACAAGTACTCTTTACTTGTACCGTGGTATGTGGTCTCTTTATGAACCATTCATATGCTTGCAAGCTAATTAGACGACATTCCACCGAGAGGGCCCAGAGTATATCTATCCGTCATCGGGATGGACAAATCCCACTGTTGATCCATATGCCTCAACTCATACTTTCCGGATACTTAATCCCATCTTTATAACCACCCATTTATGTAGTGACGTTTGATGTAATCAAAGTACCCTTCCGGTATAAGTGATTTACATGATCTCATGGTCGAAAGGACTAGGTAACTATGTATCAAAAGCTTATAGCAAATAACTTAATGATGTGATCTTATGCTACGCTTAATTGGGTGTGTCCATTACATCATTCACATAATGACATAACCTTGTTATTAATAACATCCAATGTTCATGATCATGAAACTATGATCATCTATTAATCAACAAGCTAGTTATACAAGAGGCTTACTAGGGACTCCTTGTTGTTTACATAACACACATGTATCAATGTTTCGGTTAATACAATTATAGCATGGTATATAAACATTATCATAAACATAAAGATATATTATAATAACCATTTATTATTGCCTCTTGGGCATATCTCCAACAGTCTCCCACTTGCACTAGAGTCAATAATCTAGTTTACATATGTAAAGATATAACACATTGGCCTTCCGGTGCTTTATCATGTTTTGCTCACGGGAGAAGTTTTAGTCAACGGATCTGACATGCTCAGAAATGTATGTATTTTGCAATTCATTTGCGTCTCAACGCATCACTCATTTTCTAAATGAGTCGGCATTAAATATGTTTGGTCTTCTGGTGGAACCTTAATTCCGCGGTCTGAAATATGTCACTAATATTGTCACACGCAATATAGCTTCAAAGTTCTGACACTATCGGAACTACACCAAGTTTTCAAAGAACCTCTTGACTTAACATCCTCAGTCATTGTCAAAATAATGACATACTCTGCCTTCATTTGTAGAATCCGTCACAATATTTAGAATTCATCTAAATCTAGCATAGACAACTTCTAGCTCATTATGCTACCTTTTAAAACAACACTTAGCCTAATTTGAGATTGGAATTTTATATGTGACAAAACCAATATCGGTGCAACATCTTACAGCGATTTGTTTGTCATTTCTCCATATAAAAACTATATATATATCCTTGGTTCTTCTAAAGTACTCAAGGATATTCTTACTTTCGTTCAATGATCATCACATGAATCATTTTGGTACATGCTCATCACACTTTAGAGCACAGGACATCTGATTGTGTACATATTATTCGTAATCTATAATCACTCATGTGTTTTTACTCATTGAGTGTCAGATACACTCAAATCTTGTTAAACCTTCACATGACAAGAACATTTTCTTAATATTTCTATATTGAACTACTTCAATATCCATTCTATGTACTTTGACTTAAACTTATTATGTGTTTCAATCTATCTTCATAGATCTTGACACTAAATATGTTTCAGTCCATATCCTTTCATTGAAGTTAATTTTCAATGAAACCTTTTAATCAAGTATATAATTACATCATTTATAACCAACTATATGTCATCTACATAAAGTATTATAAATATGTCTCAGCGCTCCCACTTAATTTCTTGCAAATGCAAGCACCTTCATCGTTTCTGATGAAATCAAAACTCTTTGACTATTTCATCCGGTGAAGATTCCAACTCCGCGATACTCACTTCATCCAATTGAAGTTTGTATACCTATCTAGTATTCCACGGACTAGCAAAACAATTGGTTGTATCTTGTATACACCTTTAATACACACTTCTGTTAAGTAATGTATTTTGCCATCCTACTAGCATATCTCATAAAAGAAATATGTAGCGATTACTAGAATAATCCACATAGACTATAAGCATTGCTACGGAAGATCTAATCTTATCGTAGTCAACTCTTTGAACTTTGTCGTAAACAATTTTTCGACAAGTCAAGCTTCTTCGAGGATATTACATCCAAGTCCATCAATTTCATAGATCCATTTACTTTCAAAAAGTATTCATCTATCTTGGATTTCATGGCGTATAGCCATTTTAACGGAGTCAGGGCCCATCATAACTTCTTTGTTTGTAGTTGGTTTATCATTGTTCAAAATCAATCCTTTGTCCACAAATCATTTATTTGATCACAAAGTAAACCATACCTACAAGGTTCAATATGTACTTCGATCTCCATGGCTAAAACACTTTGTAGTCATGGGAGCCATGATCGTCGTGGCCGCTTCCGGAACCAATTCCGATGCTGCGCTACTCTGATCATTATGCTCAGGTTCATGAACCTTATCAAGTTCTATTGTCCTCCCACTCAAATACTTCGCTAGAAACAATTTCTTGGAAATAAGAAACATTGACAAACACTTTTGTCTTTGTCTCCATAGTGGAAAGAATTCCCAATCAATTCTCTGGGATAACCAACAAAGACATTCATCCGATTTTGGTTGTAAACTTATTTACTTATGCTATGCATACCAAAATTTAAGAAAAGACTATTAGGGTTCATACCCATGCCATAACTCGTATGATGTCATTTCAACGGATCATGATGATGCTCTATTTAGTGTAAAAGCGGTAGCCTCTAAAGCATAATCCACAAAAATATAATGGCATCAATATTTTATCTCATCATTGATCCAACAAGGTTTGGATACATCTCTTGGATACTCCATCATCATTATGATACTCCAAGAAACGTGAGTTGTAGAACAATTTCATAACTCTCTTAGATGTTCGCTAAAACTCGTAATTCAAATATTTCCACCATGATCCAATCATAGATATTTGACTTTTCTATTACGATGATTTCCACTTCATGCTGAAATTTATTTGAATCCATTCAAATGTTTCAAACTTCTTCCTTATCAAATATATCCACATATATATACTCAATTCATTGTTGGAAGTTTTCATGAAGTAGAACTATGCCCAGTGAACCACATATATCATCATGTATGTTTTCACTAAGTTAGTTGCCCGTTCAACTCTTGGCCTATGAACGGTATTTTAGTCATTCTCTTTAGAAAATATTTGCAAGCGCCAAACGATTCAAAAATCAAATGACTCCAAAAATCCATTTGCATGGAGTTCCTTCATGCGTTCTTCTCTAAAATGACCTAAATGGCGGTTCCACACATAAGTGGAATTCAAATCATTTGCCTTATGGCATTTTAGCGTCAGTGTTATGTATGTGTGTTTCACCATTAAGATTTATAATAACTTATCCATCGTACATGGAGTAATGTCATAATTTGAACAACTCATTGTTTTCATTTGACCAGAGCAAAATAAAAATTATTAAGTTCTTTATTATAAATTCTAAGGGCTAGATAGAATGCCAACGATGAACATAATAACACTTTATTTTTGTTCCAGACGTGCATACCTATCATATTCCTTGTTAGTCACTTAGGCCATTGTATTCTTGTATTGCGTTGTTTTGTATGACACTTCATACCAACCAATATGGTACAAATACCCAAGAATTTCATTGTGTGACCAAACGAGGAATACATCCATAACATGTATATCATTTATATACACCCGAGCTAGACTTTCTAGTCTTTTCTTTCTTTCTGCCAATAATCTTTTGTAGTTTCTCTTTTAGCTTTCCTCATTATTCAGAAAAACACTTCAACATCAATAACTTCTAGGTTTGTTGGTCAAATACCAATAACCTTGAGGTTCTTACTTTGAAGTTGATCATCATATGACAAGTGTTTCAGATTTCACTATTAGTAACCTTGTAATATGATGAACAATTTCACTCATAATTTTATCCATTGTATCATGATGACTTTCCGAGACCATGTCTGTACATGCTAGGCTCATAAAGTTTAACCTCAGTATTCGCATGTGCAAATCTGACTTACACCCGTTGCATGCTCTCGTAGAATCTATAACACCCGATCATCACGAGATGCTTCAAACGACGAGTCTTAGCAACGGTGCATACTAAGGACGATCACTTCATAGATATGCGAATATCTTTAGTGTCCAACTTAGTTGGAGGATTGGGACGCCTAGCGTCTTCAACCTTCGTACATTCCCATAAAACTTATGAGTTTATGTAGTCTCACTAGATTATATTCTATCATCTTGCAATAAGGTCTTAGATATCACATATATCTCATACCTTGCTTATTTCTGAAAACTAAATTTTCAGCTCCTTACTTTTTCAAACAGATTTGAACTTCAAGTTTCATGGAGACAAGATAACTTTAGGTACTAATTGAAACCACAACTCTTTGAATCAACAATGTGAGGTTTACTAAAAGTTTGCAATAGGACTTAATCATTTCTTGATTCTTTAACAATATGGTACCAGTCCGTAAAGTTTCTTGTCAGATTTAACAGTATTTCTATCTCAATTACAAGACTAGCGCATGGTAGAAAACGGATGCCAATACTACAAAATTAATTCAAAATACTACTTAGACTATGTTTATGATAATTAGTTCATGTTTTAATCTAATTACTAATGAACTCCCACTTAATACAACATCCCTCATAGTTGTTAAGTGGTACACGATCCAAATCCACTACACCAAAACCGATCATCACGTGAGATGATGTAGCTTCAATAGTGAACATCAACATGTTGATCATATCATCCATATGACTCATGTTCAACCTTTCGGTTTTCGTTGTCCCGAGGCCATGTCTGTACATGCTAGGCTCGTCAAGCAAACCCAAGTATTCCGCGTGTGCAACATGGCTTACACCCGTTGTATGTAATCGTTGAGTCTATCACATCCGATCATCACGAGATGCTTCGAAACAACGAACTATATCAACGGTGCATACGAGGGGAGAACACTTTATTATCTTGATATTAATGTGAGGGATCATCTTATAATGCTACCGTCATGATCTAAGCAAAATAAGATGCATAAAGGATTAACATCACATGCAATTCATATGTGATATGATATGGCCCTTTAGTCTTTGCGCTTTCGATCTTCATCTCCAAAGCACGGACATGATCTCCATCATCAACGGGCATGATCTCCATCATCGTCGGCGTAGCGTCAAGGTCCATGGCGCCGTCTTCATGGTTGTTCACCTCATGTAGCAACTATTACAACTACTTTGAAATACTACTCAACATGAAATTTAAAGACAACCATAAGGCTCCTGCCTTGCCACAATACAATAATGATCATCTCATACATATTCATCATCACATTATGGCCATATAACATCACCAAACCCTGCAAAAACAAGTTAGACGCCTCTAATTTGGTTTGCATATTTTACGTGGTTTAGGGTTTTGTAAGATCCAATCTTCCTACGAACATGAACCACAACGGTGATACTAGTGTTATCAATAGAAAGAGTAAATTGAATCTTCACTATGGTGGGAGAGACAGACACCCGCAAAGCCACTTATGCAATACAAGTTGCATGTCGAGCGTGGAGCAAATCTCATGAACGCGGTCATGTAAAGTTAGCCCGAGCCGCTTCATCCCACCATGCCACAAAGATGCAAAGTACTCGAACTAAAGACAACAAAGCATCAACGCCCACAAAACAATTGTGTTCTACTCGTGCAACCAATCTATGCATAGGCTCTGATACCACTGATGGGATTCGTAGCATAGAAAAAAATTCCTACCGCGAGAACACAATCCAAGCCAAGATGCAATCTAGAAGACGGTAGCAACGAGGGGATGAACGAGACTAACCCTTGAAGATTTCAAAGCCTACGAGATTAGATCTCGTTGTTGCAGAAGATGATCACTTGCAAAAGCGCGTAGAAGATCTTGACGGTGCCACATCGGGCAGCACCTCCGTACTCGGTCACACGTTCGGTGTTGATGAAGATGACGTCCTTCCTGTTCAGCGGGCAGCGAGTAGTAGATCCTCCTGAATCCCGGCAGCACAACGGCGTGGTGGCGGTGGTGGTGGAGATCTTCGACAGAGCTTCGCCTAAGCTATGTGGGAGAGAGAGGGAGGAGGGAACCGCTAGGGTTTCTGGGAGAGGGGGCTCTTGGGGGGTGTGGCCAAGGTGGGATTGGTGTAGCCCTGATGACCCACAAGCATAGGGGGTGTATCGTAGTATCTTCGATAAGTAAGAATGTCGATCCCAACGAGGAGCAGAAGGTGTTGTCAAGCAGTTTCGATGAAGGATTCACTGTAAATGCTCACAGACAAGTATTCAGGGGTTTTGATGTTGCAGATGAATAAAGTACGAGTAAGTAAAGTGCGAGAGTAATAATTGCAGCGAGTGGCCCAATCCTTTTAGCACAAAGGACAAGCCGGTTTGTTTACTTATAATGACCAAACGTTCTCGAGGACACACGGGATTTTAGTCTAGTGCTTTCGCTACATACGGCTAATTAATCTTCATTGTTTTGATAAGTGTTGTGTGGGTGAACCTGTGCTAATGTACCGCCCTTCCTAGGACTAATACATACTTGTGATTATACCCCTTGCAAGCATCCGCAACTACAAGAAAGTAATTAAGATAAATCTAACCACAGCCTTAAACTCGAGATCCTGCTATCCCTCCCGCATCGATATACCAACGGAGGCTTAGGTTTCTGTCACTCCGCAACCCCGCAATTGGCAAACGAGTACAAGATGCATTCCCTAGGCCCATAAAGGTGAAGTGTCGTAGTCGACGTTCACACGACACCACTAGAAGAATAACACCACAACTTAAATATCATAACATTGAATATTACTCAACCATACTTCACTACTAACATTTAGACTTCACCCATGTCCTCAAGAACTAAACGAACTACTCATGAGACATCATATGGAACATGATCAGAGGTGATATGATGATGAATAACAATCTGAACATAAACCTTGGTTCAACGGTTTCACTCAATAGCATCAATAACAAGTAGAAATCAATACCGGGAGAGTTTCCCCTATCAAACAATCAAGATCAAACCCAAATTGCTACAGCGGTGACGATGTGCAGCGGTGGAGACGGCGGTGATGATGATGAAGATGATGATGATGGTGATGGAGATGATGTCCAACTCGATGGCGGTGACGATGGCGTCGATTTCCCCCTCCGGGAGGGAATTTCCCCGGTGGATCTCAGCCCGCCGGAGAGCTCTTTTCTCTCTGGTGTTCTCCGCCTCGCAGAGGCGGCTGTAATCTTCGCGAGGTACCTCTGGAGCTTAGGTTTTCGGGACGAAGGCGTACACGAAGAAAAGGAGGCGAGAGGGGCGGGCCCCCTCCTCATAGGGCGGCGCGGCCAGGCCTTGGGCCGCGCCGGCCTATGGGGTGGGCCCACTCGGGTCCCCTCAGCTCCCCCTTCGGCTCACTTCGTCATCTGGAAAAATAGGATTTTTGATATAATTTCCATCAACCTGATCTTCCGAAATATTGCATTCTGACGGCGCTTTTTAGAATCCTGGCTCCGGTGCTCGATCCTCCAATAATCATGAAACATGCAAAATAGATGAAATAACATAAGTATTATGTTCAAATATGAAATATATCAATGAATAACAGCAAATTATGATATAAAATAGTGATGCAAATTGGACGTATCAACCCCCCCAAGCTTAGACTTCGCTTGTCCCCAAGCGAAACTGAGCTCGATAAACAAGACCACATGTTTATGGAGTGAAGAGTCGATAAATAAAATACGGACAAGAAGCATCATATTCATTCACACAAGACATTCTAGTAAACAACTTCCTCATATAACTCAACTTGAAACAAGTATAAGGTAATCACAAATAAAGGTGCATAAGAAATCATAGTTGGTGATGGCAAACTTCGTTCTTGGTCGAGAACAATTAACAGGTTATACTTATCTTATTGAGCAGCGCTCTCATGTTAAAGTTTATATGGCACAACTTGCATACTCAATCATAATGGTCTCCTCATGATCATTGATAACTTGCAAAGCTATATTCATTTAGATAAAACTTGTACTAAACAAGGAAGAGTAAAAGACATGATGAAACAAATCACAATATAATGGTTTGATCACAACAACTCAAATGCTTGCTTAAGATGGAGGGAAATAGGTTTACCGACTCAACATAAAGTAAAAGACAGGCCCTTCGCAGAGGGAAGCAGGGATTAAATCATGTGCTAGAGCTTTTTCAGTTTTGAAATCATATAAAGAGAATAAAAGTAACATTTTGAGAGGTGTTTGTTGTTGTCAACGACTGGTAGCGGGTACTCTAACCCCTTGCCAGACAAACCTTCAAAGAGTGGCTCCCATTTTATTTTTATTTTGTATGGCACTCCTTCCAACCTTTCTTTCACAAACCATGGCTAACCGAATCCCGGGTGCCCCAACAATCTCATGAAGAGTGCCTTTTTATTTTAGTTTTATTATGATGACACTCCCCCAACCTTTGCTTACACAAGCCATGGCTAACCGAATCCTTCGGGTGCCGTCCATCAATCACATACCATGGAGGAGTGTCTATTTAGATTAATTAATTTGGGACTGGGAATCCCATTGCCAGCTCTTTTGCAAAATTATTGGATAAGCGGATGAAGCCACTAGTCCATTGGTGAAAGTTGCCCAACAAGATTGAAAGATAAAACACCACATACTTCCTCATGAGCTATAAAACATTGACACAAATAAGAGATAGTAAATTTTGAATTGTTTAAAGGTAGCACACGAAGTATTTACTTGGAATGGCAGGAAATACCATGTAGTAGGTAGTTATGGTGGACACAAATGACATAGGTTTGGGTTAAGGTTTGGATGCACGAGAAGTATTCCCTCTCAGTACAGGTCTTTGGCTAGCAAGGTTAATTAGCAAGCATAAGAGTTGAAGGAAACAAACAAATATACATGTGATAGAAATAATCATGCATCTTCCTTGCAAGCACAAACAATTTTAACTTCAGAATAATAAGCTATGAGCTAACAAGAAAGAAAGATAATGAAACAACTACATGTATTTCTCTTTTCTACTTAACCTCAAAGTGTTGTTGCTATTGACCAATGCTAAGTTTGCCAAAACCAAATAGATTTATTCAATGCTCCCAAAGTGATACCAATACTAAAATCAAGATCAATCATATAATAGAGATTGCAAACTAAAATAAGATGTGCAATATGTAAATGATAAGACTTCTCATTAATATTCCATAACGATAACTCACACCAAGGGATACATAGACAACCAACTAAAGGAGAGATACTTCCAAACCGCAACCCATCTTATATGATAACTTCCCTACTCATGATATGACACTACTTGATAGTAAAAAGTAAAAGGTAGTGATGATGTGATACCGCGGCACTCCCCAAGCTTGGAACAAACCAAGGGGATGCCAATACCGATGATGAATTACTCCTTCGGCGATGGTGGTGATGAATTCCCGTCATCAGACTTCCAAGGAAGAGGCTCTCCATCAAGAAACGACATCTTGGTCTCGGGAATCCTGAAACTAGCAGCATGGCTTATGTGTTTAAACCTGTTTTCATACTCACAGTTCTGATTATGAATGTCATAGAGTTGAGCTTGGAGTTTGTTGGTGGTGTCGTGAAGTGAGAGGATGTCGCCCCATAGCTTTGCAGTTTCCTTCTCGTGTTCAGCAATGAGTTCAGACACAATCTTGTGGAAGATATCCACCTCACGCTCAGCCATCTTCTTGTATTTGAAGACCTCTTGTTCTAGCTTCTCCATCCTGTCTTCCAAGCTTCCTTCTCCTTTAGGACCCTGGACATCCTTGATCTGCAGTTCTCCCTCAACGAGCAGCAACTCCTTGGGGTGCATCCTCAGCTCCTCCATGTACAAGTTGTCAACGTCCTTGCAGTAGCTGTCCTTCGGGGTTTCCGATGAAGACATGATGGCTCTAGATCCGAAGCAAATCCCAGAAACAGCTCGAAACAAAACACGTCGAGAAAATGATATACGGACTCGGGGTCCGGGGGATTATATAGCAAAAAATTTCACGACAAAAGGAAAGTACCAGGTCGAACCAGAGTCGGAAAGAGGCGACGAGGCGGCCAGCTCATAGGCGGCGCGGCCAAGGCCAGCCACGCCGCCTATGGGGGCATGCCTCGTGCGTCTCCTCCACTCCGTTTCGATCTCGTAATTTTTCATATTTTCCAAAAACAGCAAAAACATTGTTCGGAAAGTAAATTGCGAACTTTTTATTACCAGTTACCTATTCAAAGTCGAGTTCTGGCGGCTGTCAATTTGTCCTTTGATGAAGGCCTCCGGTGTTTCCACTCGAATAATATCAACATCTACATTGTAAGAATCACCTGAGATATAATGCTTGAGTCTTTGTCCATTCACCACTTGTGTGGCATTGCCTTGGAGAGAGCTAATTTTAATTGCTCCTGAACGATACACCTCCTCAACAACATATGGTTGAGAGTAATTTCCCTGCAAAGAATCTGAGACGAGACCGATACAATAGGACTTTATCCCCAATATTAAATTCTCTTTTGATAATCCTTCTATCATGCCATTTTTTAACTTTCTCTTTAAAGAGTTTAGTATTTTCATAAGCTTCACTTCTCCATTCATCTAGAGAACTCAATTGTAGCAACCTCTTATTACCGGCAAGTTTAGGATCTTTATTTAATTCTCTAACTGCCCAATAAGCTTTGTGCTCTAGTTCTAAAGGTAAATGACAAGCTTTCCCATAAACCATTTTATAAGGTGACATTCCCATGGGATTTTTATAAGCAGTTCTATAAGCCCATAGTGCATCCTTCAATTTACTAGCCCAATTCTTTCTAGTTTTATTAACAGTCTTTTCCAAGATAGATTTAATCTCTCTATTTGATAATTCTACTTGCCCGCTAGTTTGAGGATGATAAGCGGAAGCAATTCTATGATTAATACCATATTTAGCAAGAGTTTTTCTAAAACCACCATGAATAAAATGAGAACCTCCATCAGTCATAATATATCTAGGAACTCCAAATCTAGGAAAAATAATATCTAAAAGCATTTTTAAAGAGGTCTCACCATCAGCACTTTTTGTAGGTATGGCTTCCACCCATTTAGTAACATAATCAACAACAACAAGTATATGAGTGTTACCTTCTGAAGAGGGAAAAGGTCCCATGAAGTCAAATCCCCAACAATCGAATGGTTCAATAACAAGAGTATAATTCATAGGCATTTCATTGCGTCTAGAGATATTACCAACCCTTTGACATTCATCACAAGATAAGATAAACTTCCTTGCATCTTTGAAGAGAGTTGGCCAATAAAAACCTGATTGTAGAACCTTTTGCGCGGTTCTATCTCCGGCGTGATGTCCTCCATAAGCACTACCATGACACTTACTCAATATCTCCTGTTGTTCATATTCGGGAACACATCTTCGCAGAATACCATCCACTCCTTCTTTATATAAGTGTGGGTCATCCCAGAAATAATGCCTCAAGTCATAAAAGAATTTCCTCCTTTGCTGAGCTGAAAAGGTTGGAGGCAAGTACTTGGAAACAATAAAGTTAGCATAATCAGCATACCAAGGACTGTCTCGCGAGCTCACCTTTATTACAGCCAATTGTTCATTTGGAAAACTATCATTAACAGGAACAGGATCATAAGCAATATTTTCCAATCTAGACAAATTATCAGCAACAGGATTATCAGCACCTTTCCTATCTACAATATGTAAATCAAATTCTTGCAAAAGAAGTACCCATCTAATAAGCCTTGGCTTAGCATCTTTCTTTTGCATAAGGTATCTGATTGCAGCATGATCAGTATGTATAGTAACTTTTGAATCAACAATATAAGATCTAAACTTATCACAAGCAAAGACTACAGCTAACAATTCTTTTTCAGTAGTAGCATAATTTCTTTGAGCAGCATCAAGGGTTTTACTAGCATAATGAATAACATTCAATTTTTTATTTACTCGCTGTCCAAGAACAGGCCTACAGCAAAATCACTAGCATCACACATAATTTCAAATGGTAAATTCCAATCAGGAGGTTCAACTATAGGAGCAGTTGTTAAGGCTTTCTTTAGAGTTTCAAAAGCTTCCTTACAATCATCATCAAAAACAAAAGGTATATCTTTTTGAAGAAGATTAGTAAGAGGCTTTGAAATCTTGGAGAAGTCTTTAATAAACCTCCTATAAAACCCAGCATGACCAAGAACACTACGAATACCTTTAACATCCCTAGGATAGGGCATCTTCTCAATTGCTTCAACTTTAGCTCTATCAACTTCAATACCTCTCTCGAAATTTTATGTCCCAATACAATTCCTTCATTAACCATAAAGTGGCATTTCTCCCAATTAAGAACAAGGTTAGTTTCTTCACATCTCTGCAAAACTTTATCGAGGTTTCGCAAGCAATTATCAAAAGAATTCCCATAGACGGAAAAATCATCCATGAATACCTCTACAATAGCCATGAAAAATAGCAGACATGCATCTTTGAAAAGTAGCAGGAGCATTACATAAACCAAAAGGCATACGTCTATAAGCATAAGTTCCATAGGGACAAGTGAAAGTGGTTTTCTCTTGATCCTTAGTTTTAACAGCAATTTGTGAAAACCCAGAATAACCATCAAGAAAGCAAAAATGAGTATTTTTAGATAACCTTTCTAACATTTGATCAATAAAAGGCAAAGGGTAATGATCTTTTTTAGTAACCTTATTAACTTTTCGATAATCAATGCACATTCTATACCCTACAACTACTCTTTGAGGTATGAGCTCATCATTATCATTAGGCACAACAGTCATTCCTCCTTTCTTAGGAACACAATGCACAGGACTAACCCATCTACTATCAGCAATAGGATATATAATACCAGCTTCAAGAAGTCTTAATACCTCATTTCTTACCACATCCTTCATCTTAGGAATTAGACGACGCTGAGGTTCAACAACAGGCTTCGCATCATCTTCCATATTAATGGCGTGTTGGCAAATAGAGGGAGAAATCCCCTTCAAGTCATCAAGAGTGTAGCCAATAGCTCCTCGGTGCTTCTTCAGTATTTCCAATAGCCTTTCTTCTTCAAACTCTGAAAGCTTAGAACTAATAATAACAGGATATATTTTCTTATCATCAATATGAGCATATTTAAGATTATCAGGCAATGGTTTTAAATCAAAGACAGGATCTTCCTTTGGTGGTGGTGTTGTACCCAGATCTTCCACCGGTAAATCATGCTTAAGAATAGGTTGGCGAAGAAAATTTTCATCAAGCTCATCTCTTTCTTCCCTAAAAACTTCACTCTCACTATTCTCCAAATGTTGCTGCAAAGGATTATTAGGAACAAGAACAATAGATGCACACTGTTCCATTTTAAAATCATTATTAGGCAAATCAGCTTTATAAGGAGTTTTGGTAAATTTAGAGAAGTTAAACTCATAAGATTCACTAGCAAATTTAGTCAAAATTTTCTCTTTCTTGCAATCTATAATAGCTCCACAAGTATTTAGAAAAGGTCTACCAAAAATGATAGGACAATATTTACTAGCAGCAGAACCAAGTACCAAAAAGTCAGCAGGATATTTAATCTTACCGCATAGAACTTCCACATCTCGAACAATACCAATTGGAGAAATAGTTTCTCTATTAGCCAGCCGAATAACCACATCAATATCTTCAAGTTCACATGAACCAATTTCGTGCATAATCTCCGTGTAAAGCTCATAAGGAATAGCACTAATACTTGCACCAATATCACATAAACCATAATAACAATGATCTCCAATTCTAACAGATAGCATAGGAACACTAGCTTGCTTGGACTTATTAGGATGTGAAACAATATTAGAAGCATCTTCACAGAAAATAATATGACCATCCTCCACATTTTCAGTCACAAGATCTTTAACTATTGCAACAGCAGGTTCAACTTTTATTTGTTCTTCAGGTTCTATAGGTTTCTTTTCACTTTTATGAACCGCACTATTTATAACAGAGTACTCCTTCATTTTAGCAGGGAAAGGAGTTTTTTCAATATAAGCTTCAGGAATAACATGATCAACAGTTTCAACTACAACACATTTATTAATAGATGAATCAATTTTATCTTTATACGGTTCATGATACTTATCAAAATTCTTCTTAGGCAATTCATAATGAGAGGCAAAAGCTTTATAAAGATTTGCAGCAACTTGAGAATCAAGACCATAAGTAGCACTCATATTACGAAATTTATCAGTATCCATAAAAGCTTCAATGCATTTGTAATCATAATTTATACCTGATTCTCTATCTTTGTCGTTCTCCCATCCTTCAGTATTTTCCTGGATCCGATTGAGAAGGTCCCTTTTAAACTCTTCTTTGTTGCGCGTGAATGATCCAGAACAAGAAGTATCCAGCAAGGTCTTGTCTTGAAAAGAAAGTCTTGCATAGAAATTATCAATAATAACATTACCAGGAAGCTCATGAATGGGGCATTTGAGCATTAAAGACTTCAATCTCCCCCACGCTTGGGCAATACTCTCTCCATCATGAGGCCAAAAATTATATATGCGGTTCCGATCCTTGTGAATTTCACTTGGAGGATAGAACTTAGAATAAAACCGGGGCACAATATCATTCCATTCAAGAGAATCCCCATTATCCAGTAATTTATACCAATGCGCCGCTTTACCAGACAGCGATATAGAGAATAATTTCTTCCTCACTTCATCCATAGCAATACCTGCACACTTGAATAAACCGCATAATTCATGCAAGAACAATAAATGATCTCCAGGGTGGACAGTTCCATCCCCTGTATAACGGTTATCCACTACACGTTCAATAATTTTCATAGGTATTTTGTATGGTATCTCTTCCTCACCTGGCGCCTCATCCACTACCTTTGCAGTAGTAGCAGATTTTCCAAATAAAAACTCAAGAGAAGATCTCTCCATAATGAATTATGGCAGTAGGCAGAAATAAAATCAGCACAAACAGTAGAAGTTTCCCTTACCAATTCCACTTACCAATAGCGCTTCACTCCCCGGCAACGGCGCCAGAAAATAGTCTTGATGACTGATACGTCTAAGACGTATCGATAATTTCTTATGTTCCATGCCACATTATTGATGATATCTACATGTTTTATGCACACTTTATGTCATATTCGTGCATTTTCTGGAACTAACCTATTAACAAGATGCCGAAGTGCCAGTTCCTGTTTCTGCTGTTTTTGGTTTCAGAAATCCTAGTAAAGAAATATTCTCTAATCGGACGAAATCAACGCCTGTGTTCCTATTTTGCCCGAAGCATCCAACACCCGAGAAGCGAGAGGGGGCACAGGCCACCAAACCCTAGGCGGCGCGGCCAGGCCCGCGCCCTATAGTGTCGTCGCCCGTTGACCTTCTGACGCCGCCTCTTCGCCTATATAAAGCCCTCGACCTAAAACCTCGAGACGGAAAAGCCACGGTACGAGAAACCATCCAGAGCCTCCGCCATCGCGAAGCCAAGATCTGGGGGACAGGAGTCTCTGTTCCGGCACGCAGCCGGGACGGGGAAGTGCCCCCGGAAGGCTCCTCCATCGACACCACCGCCATCTTCATCACCGCTGCTGCTCCCATGAGGAGGAGTAGTTCTCCATCGAGGCTCAGGGCTGTACCGGTAGCTATGTGGTTCATCTCTCTCCTATGTACTTCAATACAATAATCTCATGAGCTGCCTTACATGATTGAGATTCATATGATGATGCTTGTAATCTAGATGTCGTTATGCTAGTCAAGTGAATTTTACTTATGTGATCTCCGGAGACTCCTTGTCCCACGTGTGTAAAGGTGACAGTGTGTGCACCGTGTGGGTCTCTTAGGCTATATTTCACAGAATACTTATTCACTGTTATGAATGGCATAGTGAAGTGCTTATTTATATCTCTTTATGATTGCAATGTGTTTTGTATCACAATTTATCCATGTGCTACTCTAGTGATGTTATTAAAGTAGTTTTATTCCTCCTGCACGGTGTAATGGTGACAGTGTGTGCATCCGTGTTAGTACTTGGCGTAGGCTATGATTATGATCTCTTGTAGATTATGAAGTTAACTATTGCTATGATAGTATTGATGTGATCTATGCCTCCTTTCTTAGCATGAAGGTGACAGTGTGTGCATGTTAGTACTTGGTTTAGTCATGTTGATCTTTCATGCACTCTAAGGTTATTTAAATATGAACATTGAATTGTGGAGCTTGTTAACTCCGGCATTGAGGGTTCGTGTAATCCTACGCAATGGTGTTCATCATCCAACAAGAGAGTGTAGAGTATGCATTTATCTATTCTTTTATGTGATCAATGTTGAGAGTGTCCACTAGTGAAAGTATGATCCCTAGGCCTTGTTCCTAAATACTGCTATCGCTGCTTGTTTACTGTTTTACTGCGTTACTACTGCTGCGTTACTACTGCTTGTTTATTGTCCTGGGCAAAGCACTTTTCTGGTGCCGTTGCTACTACTTATTTATACCACCTGTATTTCACTATCTCTTCGCCGAACTAGTGCACCTATTAGGTGTGTTGGGGACACAAGAGACTTCTTGCTTTGTGGTTGCAGGGTTGCATGAGAGGGATATCTTTGACCTCTTCCTCCCTGAGATCGATAAACCTTGGGTGATTCACTTAAGGGAAACTTGCTGCTGTTCTACAAACCTCTGCTCTTGGAGGCCCAACACTGTCTACAGGAAAAGGAGGGGCGTAGACATCAAGCTATTTTCTGGCGCCGTTGCCGGGGAAAAGCTACACACAGAGATTTCCTCCCTCGTCAACCACGCGCCAGTTTTCTGGCGCCGTTGCCGGGGAGGAAAGGTAAAAGGTACTCACACTCCGGATCTCGGCTACTAAGCTATTTTCCGGCGCCGTAAGTACTCAAAGCTATTTCCTTTAGATCCTGCAATTGCATCTTTTTGTTTCTTGTTTACACTAGTTAGGCATAATGGAAAACAACAAAAATATGAGAGATCTTTATGAACTTTATCTTGAATTAGGACATGATGTGTTTGAAGAGAGAATTAAAAAACCCATGGAACTTTATATGCATGCTAATGGGAATGTTATTAATATGAATGCTTTGAACACTATTGTTGCTAATGCTATGGAAAATTCTAAGCTTGGGGAAGCTGGCTTTGATGAGCATGATCTTTTTAGTCCCCCAAGCATTGAGGAGGAAATTTTCTTTGATGATACTTTGCCTCCTATTTATGATGATTATAATGATAGTAGTCTTTTGGTACCACCTGTTATGGAGGATAAATTTGATTATGATTACAATATGCCTCCTATATTTGATGATGAGAATAATAATGATAGCTACTTTGTTGAATTTGCTCCCACTACAACTAATAAAATTGATTATGCTTATGTGGAGAGTAATAATTTTATGCATGAGACTCATGATAAGAATGCTTTATGTGATAGTTATATTGTTGAGTTTGCTCATGATACTACTGAAAGTTATTATGAGAGAGGAAAATATGGTTGTAGAAATTTTCATGTTACTAAAACACCCTCTATGTGCTGAAATTTTTGAAGCTACACTTGTTTTATCTTCCTATGCTTGTTACTTTGCTCTTCATGAACTTGTTTATTTACAAGATTCCTATGCATAGGAAGCATGTTAGATTTAAATGTGTTTCTAATTTGCCTCTTGATGCTCTCTTTTGCTTCAAATACAATTTCTTGCGAGTGCATCACTAAAACTGCTGAGCCCATCTTAATGGCTATAAAGAAAGAACTTCTTGGGAGATAACCCATGTGTTTATTTTGCTACAGTACCTCTATTTTATATTTGTGTCTTGGAAGTTGTTTACTACTGTAGCAACCTCTCCTTATCTTAGTTTTGTGTTTTGTTGTGCCAAGTAAAGTCATTGATAGTAAGGTTCATACTAGATTTGGATTACTGCGCAGAAACAGATTTCTTTGCTGTCACGAATCTGGGAAAAATTCTCTGTAGGTAACTCAGAAAATTATGCCAATTTACGTGAGTGATCCTCAGATATGTACGCAACTTTCATTCAATTTTAGCATTTTCATTTGAGCAAGTCTGGTGCCCCTTTAAAATTCGTCTTTACGGACTGTTCTGTTTTGACAGATTCTGCCTTTTATTTCGCATTGCTTCTTTTGCTATGTGGGATGGATTTCTTTGTTCCATTGACTTCCAGTAGCTTTGAGCAATGTCCAGAAGTGTTAAGAATGATTGTGTCACCTCTGAACATGTGAGTTTTTGATTATGCACTAACCCTCTAATGAGTTTGTTTCAAGTTTGGTGTGGAGGAAGTTTTCAAGGGTCAAGAGAGGAGGATGATATACTATGATCAAGAAGAGTGAAAGCTCTAAGCTTGGGGATGCCCCGGTGGTTCACCCCTGCATATATCAAGAAGACTCAATCTAAGCTTGGGGATGCCCAAGGCATCCCCTTCTTCATCGACAACATTATCAGGTTCCTCCCCGAAACTATATTTTTATTCCATCACATCTTATGTGCTTTGCTTGGAGCGTCGGTTTGTTTTTGTTTTTTGTTTTGTTTGAATAAAATGGATCCTAGCATTCTTTGTGTGGGAGAGAGACACGCTCCGCTGTAGCATATGGATAAGTATGTCCTTAGGTTCTACTCATAGTATTCATGGCGAAGTTTCTTCTTCGCTAAATTGTTATATGGTTGGAATTGGAAAATGATACATGTAGTAATTGGTATGATGTCTTGAATAATATGATACTTGGCAATTGTTGTGCTCATGTTTAAGCTCCTGCATCATATACTTTGCACCTATTAGTGAAGAATACATAGAGCTTGCTAAAATTTGGTTTGCATAATTGGTCTCTCTAAGGTCTAGATAATTTCTAGTAAGGTGTTTGAACAACAAGGAAGACGATGTATAGTCTTATAATGCTTGTAATATGTCTTTTATGTAAGTTTTGCTGTACTAGTTCATACTTGTGTTTGTTTCAAATAACCTTGCTAGCCTAAACCTTGTATCGAGAGGGAATACTTCTCATGCATCCAAAATCCTTGAGCCAACCACTATGCCATTTGTGTCCACCATACCTACCTACTACATGGTATTTCTCCGCCATTCCAAAGTAAATTGCTTGAGTGCTACCTTTCAATTTCTATCCTCTATCTTTGCAATATATAGCTCATGGGACAAATAGCCTAAAAACTATTGTGGTATTGAATATGTACTTATGCACTTTATCTCTTATTAAGTTGCTTGTTGTGCGATAACCATGTTCACTGGGGACGCCATCAACTACTCTTTGTTGAATTTCATGTGAGTTGCTATGCATGTTCGTCTTGTCTGAAGTAAGAGCGATCTACCACCTTATGGTTGGAGCATGCATATTGTTAGAGAAGAACATTGGGCCGCTAACTAAAGCCATGATCCATGGTGGAAGTTTCAGTTTTGGACATATATCCTCAATCTCAAATGAGAAAAATAATTGTTGCTACATGCTTATGCATAAAAGAGGAGTCCATTATCTGTTGTCTATGTTGTCCCGTATGGATGTCTAAGTTGAGAATAATCAATAGCGAGAAATCCGATGCGAGCTTTCTCCTTAGACCTTTGTACAGGCGGCATAGAGGTACCCCATTGTGACACTTGGTTAAAACATGTGCATTGCGATGATCCGGTAGTCCAAGCTAATTAGGACAAGGTGCGGGCACTATTAGTATACTATGCATGAGGCTTGCAACTTGTAAGATATAATTTACATGATACATATGCTTTATTACTACCGTTGACAAAATTGTTTCTTGTTTTCAAAATAAAAGCTCTAGCACAAATATAGCAATCGATGCTTTCCTCTTTGAAGGACCATTCTTTTACTTTTATTGTTGAGTCAGTTCACCAGTTCACCTATTTCTCTCCACCTCAAGAAGCAAACACTTGTGTGAACTGTGCATTGATTCCTACATACTTGCATATTGCACTTGTTATATTGCTTTGCATTGACAACTATCCATGAGATATACATGTTACGAGTTGAAAGCAACCGCTGAAACTTCATCTTCCTTTATGTTGCTTCAATACCTCTACTTTGAATTATTGCTTTATGAGTTAACTCTTATGCAAGACTTATTGATGCTTGTCTTTAAGTACTATTCATGAAAAGTCTTTGCTTTATGATTCAGTTGTTTACTCATGTCATTACCATTGTTTTGATCGCTGCATTCATTACATATGCTTACAATATTATGATCAAGGTTATGATGGCATGTCACTCCGAAATTATCTTTGTTATCGTTTACCTGCTCGGGACGAGCAAGAACTAAGCTTGGGGATGCTGATACGTCTCCGACGTATCGATAATTTCTTATGTTCCATGCCACATTATTGATGATATCTACATGTTTTATGCACACTTTATGTCATATTCGTGCATTTTCTGGAACTAACCTATTAACAAGATGCCGAAGTGCCAGTTGTTTTCTCGTTGTTTTTGGTTTCAGAAATCCTAGTAAAGAAATATTCTCGGAATCGGACGAAATCAACGCCTGTGTTCCTATTTTGCCCGGAAGCATCCAGAACACCCGAGAACCGCCAGAGAGGGGGCACAGGGCCACCAAACCCTAGGCCGGCGCGCCAAGGGGGGGCCCGCGCCCCCCTATAGTGTCGTCACCCCGTTGACCTTCTGACGCCGCCTCTTTGCCTATATAAAGCCCTCGACCTAAAACCTCGAGACGGAAAAGCCACGGTACGAGAAACCATCCAGAGCCGCCGCCATCGCGAAGCCAAGATCTGGGGGACAGGAGTCTCTGTTCCGGCACACCGCCGGGACGAGGAAGTGCCCCCGGAAGGCTCCTCCATCGACACCACCGCCATCTTCATCACCGCTGCTGTCTCCCATGAGGAGGGAGTAGTTCTCCATCGAGGCTCGGGGCTGTACCGGTAGCTATGTGGTTCATCTCTCTCCTATGTACTTCAATACAATAATCTCATGAGCTGCCTTACATGATTGAGATTCATATGATGATGTTTGTAATCTAGATGTCGTTATGCTAGTCAAGTGAATTTTACTTATGTGATCTCCGGAGACTCCTTGTCCCACGTGTGTAAAGGTGACAGTGTGTGCACCGTGTGGGTCTCTTAGGCTATATTTCACAGAATACTTATTCACTGTTATGAATGGCATAGTGAAGTGCTTATTTATATCTCTTTATGATTGCAATGTGTTTTGTATCACAATTTATCCATGTGCTACTCTAGTGATGTTATTAAAGTAGTTTTATTCCTCCTGCACGGTGTAATGGTGACAGTGTGTGCATCCGTGTTAGTACTTGGCGTAGGCTATGATTATGATCTCTTGTAGATTATGAAGTTAACTATTGCTATGATAGTATTGATGTGATCTATGCCTCCTTTCTTAGCATGAAGGTGACAGTGTGCATGCTACGTTAGTACTTGGTTTAGTCGTGTTGATCTTTCATGCACTCTAAGGTTATTTAAATATGAACATTGAATTGTGGAGCTTGTTAACTCCGGCATTGAGGGTTCGTGTAATCCTACGCAATGGTGTTCATCATCCAACAAGAGAGTGTAGAGTATGCATTTATCTATTCTTTTATGTGATCAATGTTGAGAGTGTCCACTAGTGAAAGTATGATCCCTAGGCCTTGTTCCTAAATATTGCTATCGCTGCTTGTTTACTGTTTTACTGCGTTACTACTGCTGCGTTACTACTGCTTGTTTACTGTCCTGGGCAAAGCACTTTTCTGGTGCCGTTGCTACTACTTATTTATACCACCTGTATTTCACTATCTCTTCGCCGAACTAGTGCACCTATTAGGTGTGTTGGGGACACAAGAGACTTCTTGCTTTGTGGTTGCAGGGTTGCATGAGAGGGATATCTTTGACCTCTTCCTCCCTGAGATCGATAAACCTTGGGTGATTCACTTAAGGGAAACTTGATGCTGTTCTACAAACCTCTGCTCTTGGAGGCCCAACACTGTCTACAGGAAAAGGAGGGGGCGTAGACATCAATGACCCACAAGCATAGGGGGTGTATCGTAGTATCTTCGATAAGTAAAAATGTCGATCCCAACGAGGAGCAGAAGGTGTTGACAAGCAGTTTCGATGAAGGATTCACTGTAAATGCTCACAGACAAGTATTCAGGGGGTTTTGATGTAGCAGATGAATAAAGTACGAGTAAGTAAAGTGCGAGAGTAATAATTGCAGCGAGTGGCCCAATCCTTTTTAGCACAAAGGACAAGCCGGTTTGTTTACTTATAATGACCAAACGTTCTCGAGGACACACGGGATTTTAGTCTAGTGCTTTCGCTACATACGGCTAATTAATCTTCATTGTTTTGATAAGTGTTGTGTGGGTGAACCTATGCTAATGTACCGCCCTTCCTAGGACTAATATATACTTGTGATTATACCCCTTGCAAGCATCCGCAACTACAAGAAAGTAATTAAGATAAATCTAACCACAGCCTTAAACTCTGAGATCCTGCTATCCCTCCTGCATCGATATACCAACGGGGGCTTAGGTTTCTGTCACTCCGGCAACCCCGCAATTGGCAAACGAGTACAAGATGCATTCCCCTAGGCCCATAAAGGTGAAGTGTCGTGTAGTCGACATTCACACGACACCACTAGAAGAATAACACCACAACTTAAATATCATAACATTGAATATTACTCAACCATACTTCACTACTAACATTTAGACTTCACCCATGTCCTCAAGAACTAAACGAACTACTCACGAGACATCATATGGAACATGATCAGAGGTGATATGATGATGAATAACAATCTGAACATAAACCTTGGTTCAACGGTTTCACTCAATAGCATCAATAACAAGTAGAAATCAATACCGGGAGAGTTTCCCCTATCAAACAATCAAGATCAAACCCAAATTGCTACAGCGGTGACGATGTGCAGCGGTGGAGACGGTGGTGATGATGAAGATGATGATGATGATGGTGATGGAGATGATGTCCAACTCGATGGCGGTGACGATGGCGTCGATTTCCCCCTCCGGAGGGAATTTCCCCGGCGGATCTCAGCCCGCCGGAGAGCTCTTTTCTCTCTGTGTTCTCCGCCCCGCAGAGGCGGCTGTAACTCTTCGCGAGGTACCCTCTGGAGCTTAGGTTTTCGGGACGAAGGCGTACGCGAAGAAAAGGAGGCGAGAGGGGGCTGTGGGCCCCCTCCTCATAGGGCGGCGCGCCAGGCCTTGGGCCGCGCCGCCTATGGGGTGGGCCCACCTCGGTCCCCTCGCTCCCCTTCGGCTCATCATCGGAAAAATAGGATTTTTGATATAATTTCCATCAACTATTGATCTTCCGAAATATTGCATTCTGACGGCGCTTTTTCCAAGCAGAATCCGCTCCGGTGCTCGATCCTCCAATAATCATGAAACATGCAAAATAGATGAAATAACATAAGTATTATGTTCAAATATGAAATATATCAATGAATAACAGCAAATTATGATATAAATAGTGATGCAAATTGGACGTATCAGCCCCTCCCCTCCCCTCTTTATATAGGTGGAAAACCCCAAAGATTAGGTCAAAAGTCTCCGAATAAGACCCCAACATAAAACCTTCCATATGACCAAACCTAGGGGGAGTGGGACTCCCCCTTTCCTTTTGGGGTGGCCGGCCACCTTGGGGAGGAGTCCACCTGGGACTCCTCCTCCCTTAGGCTGGCCGGCCAAGGTGGGTGGAGTCCCTCCGGGACTCCACCTTCCATGGTGATTTCTTCCGGACTCTTCTAGAACCTTCTAGAACCTTCCAGAAAAACACCGGATCATTTTCAAACCTAGAAAATGACTTCCTATATATGAATCTTATTCTCCGGACCATTCCGGACCTCCTCGTGATGTCCGGATCCTATCCGAGACTCCGAACAAAACTTCGAACTCCATTCCATATTCCATATCTACTTAAACGACATCAAACCTTAAGTGTGTCACCCTATGGTTCGCGAACTATGCAGACATGGTTGAGACCTCTCTCTGACCAATAACCAATAGCGGGATCTGGAGATCCATAATGGCTCCCACATATTCAACGATGACTTCAGTGATCGACTGAACCATTTACATACAATACCGATTCCCTTTGTCACGCGATATTTTACTTGTCCGAGGTTTGATCATTGGTATCTCTATACCTTGTTCAACCTCGTCTCCTGACAAGTACTCTTTACTCGTACCGTGGTATGTGGTCTCTTTATGAACCATTCATATGCTTGCAAGCTAATTAGACGACATTCCACCGAGAGGGCCCAGAGTATATCTATCCGTCATCGGGATGGACAAATCCCACTGTTGATCCATATGCCTCAACTCATACTTTCTGGATACTTAATCCCATCTTTATAACCACCCATTTACGCAGTGGCGTTTGATGTAATCAAAGTACCCTTCCGGTATAAGTGATTTACATGATCTCATGATCGAAAGGACTAGGTAACTATGTATCGAAAGCTTATAGCAAATAACTTAATGACGTGATCTTATGCTACACTTAATTGGGTGTGTCCATTACATCATTCACATAATGACATAACCTTGTTATTAATAACATCCAATGTTCATGATCATGAAACTATGATCATCTATTAATCAACAAGCTAGTTATACAAGAGGCTTACTAGGGACTCCTTGTTGTTTACATAACACACATGTATCAATGTTTCAGTTAATACAATTATAGCATGGTATATAAACATTATCATAAACATAAAGATATATTATAATAACCATTTATTATTGCCTCTTGGGCATATCTCTAACAAATATGTGGGATCCATTATGGATCTCCAGATCTCGCTATTGGTTATTGGTCGGAGAGAGGTCTCAACCATGTCTACATAGTTCGAACCGTAGGGTGACACACTTAAGGTTTGATGTCGTATTAGTAGATATTGAATATGGAATGGAGTTCGAAGTTTTGTTCGGAGTCTCGGATGGTATCCAGGACATCACGAGGAGTTCCGGAATGGTCCGGAGAATAAGATCCATATATAGGAGGGATTTCTATTTTCGTGCCCTCGGGTCCTTAGTTGTGCTCAGTTTTCCCCAGCTCCTTAGTTTTTCCTCAGTTTTCCCAAGACCTTGTGAAACCCGCAGAAGGAGCTCGGACGGAAGGAATCCGTTAAGTTGGCCGTGCTGACGAGTGGGGTCGTGTCGTTTGTGGGGCCGCGTCGTGTGGGGCTGGTAGGAAAGAACCGCGTGGGACAGGACGAGACCATGTTTGTTTGGCCGTAGCGATTGGGGCCGTAGCGTGTGGAGCCGTGTGGGTCCGGACGTGGGCACGAGTGGTTTCTGTCTCTTTCGCCCAGATTAGCAGTTTTCAATGTACCTTTTTCCTCTCTCTCGCTCGATCTCATTCATATTTGATAGCCCAAATTGGTAGCAAATCTAGAGCAGCTTCTCCTTCTGTTTTTTAACGCCATTCATTTCTTTATGCCTTCATTTTTACCCAATCAGGTAGGAAATCTAGGGCACAAATCCAGAAAAAATATAGGATAAGCTGCATACAGCAGCCAACATAGTACCGATAGAACCCTACAACATAAGCTACATTTTACATGAATTTAAGCTGCTCTACAGATAGAGCAGTCACATACAGAGAGTGCAGTAGGCATGTTCAACGCCTCCAGGTTGCGCCTGTGACTCGCCTGGAGGTTGCGCAGGTGAATCCCAAGTGCTTTGTGTTTGGCCATGAACGCATGCACGTTCACCGTCGTTCCAACTCTAGCGCCGCATCTGCCAATGGATTCAGCATGGTTCACCAGGCAGTTGAAGTCGGTGGCGCGGAGCTTCCTGTTGCAGAAGGGGCACTTGTAAATGCCTCGAGCAAAGGGGCCATCGTAATGGCCGGACTGCAGCCTCCTGAGGACGTGACGAGTCTTGGTGTGGAAGGACTCGTCGTCGCTGTCGACGTCGCTGCTCTGCACCTGTCACGTAGCACCAAAGATCGTGCAAAAAACACGGAGTCAATTGCAACGATGATGGAACAGAGAGTGAACAAAGATCATGCATGATAATATGGGCTCGAAAAAAAGAGGTAGCCTCAGTTACATTGGACACACTTATATCCAGGATTTGAGTCAGTAAACCAAAGATCATGCACAACAAATTTGAACACACCAATTGTTTACTGACCAAACCCTGAATCAATTTGTGCCCAAATATTCATCATCATCGGCACAAATCTTAAACAAAAGCAAATCACAAGCACTAATAACGCAAGATTTAACACAAAAGGATTGAAATAGGAACAGAGGAACCCTAATAACGCTAGATCTAACACAAAAGGATTGAAATGGGATAAGAACAAGGGAGCAAAGGGTTACCTCCGGCTCGTCGTCGACGATGCTGGTGTCGTAGGGGTTCTCCGGCGCGACGTACGGCACTGGTTCGTACGGGTCCCAAGCGACGGGGCCTGGATGGTGGCGGCGCCGATGCGTCTGGCTGATGCACCAGCTGCGACATTGGAAGGCCGATAGGCCCGGATTTGCGGCGGCTGATGCGCCGACAATGGGCATCTCATTCTTCTCCATCACCGACGGTTTTCTTCGGGGTTTTTTCTTCGGTTGTGGAGAAGATGATGGGACAGGAGAGGCAGTTGCAGTGAGAACGTGCGTCGAGGGAGAGGAAAAGGGCTCTATAAAGACGAAGGTGGCGTGTACCGCAACACGCGTCCGCTATGCACGGCTGCAGCGTGCACCGCGACACGAGTCTAACCCTGGGACGTTTGGTGTACTCAGTTATAACCTCAGGCCTTATACAGAAATTTTATCTGTACTCAGTTTTCCCCTCGAGGACTTAGACCGGCAAGTGCAATATACTCAGTTTTACCCTCAAGTAGCTAGTCAACAGAGAGTCAACAAATGAGATTAACATATCTAATTGAGGCATTTCATGCGCAAAAAAATTCAAAAAAATAAAAACATAGTGGCACCTACTCATGGAGTCTTCCTACGCAACCTGTGTAATATCCCAGGATTTGGGGTTACAAAAATAGAGGAACACAGATGTGTGCATTGCATTCATGCATTGAAAATCAGGGAAAATTTCACGCTTTATTTAAAACACAAAGAGATCAAGGTTTCACTTGTGTTGATGGGAATCGACTAAGGTCATCGACACAAGTGCGATAAATTTCGACATGACCTTTGTTGATTTATTATGTTTTCGAGGGAAGTAATTGATTAAAATATAAATGACAAGAATTCGAATTAAACTTGAATGGGAAATTGAACTGAAGTTTGAATTCCAAACAAATATATATTGATAACACTATATGAGTGATCAAACACAATTGAGAATCCATACAAGGGAAGTCATTTGGACTTTATTACAGTAATAAACAACCAATCATTTATAATTCTCGTAAAGAGAAGTAAATTTACAAATGAAATTGAAATAGAACAAGTTAATCAATTCACATTATAAAACATTATTACAATAGAGCTCAATAAGAAACCTTGAGCTTTATTAATAAAAACACACAATTACATTGTCCTTACAATATTAAATATGTATTACAATAATAACTAAGTAAATAAATGCAAAATACAATTACAAGAATAAGAAAAGTAAAACAGATCTTAAACTAAATTCTTGAAGATTGTGATCTTCAACATGTCTTGTTTAAGTGATCACCTGCAAAACAAACAAAGAAGAATAGACAGAAAAGTAATGCCAAATTGGTAGGGTCAACAATAATAGAAAGTGGCTGAAGATATTTTCACTGTCAAGCTGATCCGCAAGGGGAGATGCATCTACCCAGCACATGCAGCAGGCAAGCAAGCAGCACACATACAAGGTTGCATGTGTGTGCTGTCGACCACAGAGAGAAGTTGGGCAAGGTATATATTTCTTGTGTTGGGCAACATACGACTGCCTAAGCACCACATATTTATCCTCCCCAATCAAATA
Source organism: Lolium multiflorum (assembly GCA_030979885.1). NCBI lineage: Eukaryota > Viridiplantae > Streptophyta > Magnoliopsida > Poales > Poaceae > Lolium > Lolium multiflorum. The sequence continues at coordinate 148,590 of JAUUTY010000228.1, read as the reverse complement.
GCCAAAACCACAAATCCTGCCCATGCAACTATTTAGGAAATCAGTATCAAGATCACAGCCAAAGTTGCAAGGAGAACCATGATGAAAATAAGAGCCCAGGAGGAGCAGGCACAGCCCATGGAGGAGGTGGACGCCAAGATCAGCAGCAAAGCCAGATCCACATCAAGCAAGATAAAGCTACTCTCCAACAGCAGGTTGTTAGGCAACCAGTTAAGCATGATATCTGTTCTTAGTTGACATAGTCACGCCGGGGGAATAAGGGGAGTATCTAAAATAAACCATCTCACTACCCTTCGACTAGGTTTTTACCTAGGAGGATAGAGAGATGGATTTCTCTCAGATCGGCATAGAAGTGCTATGCCAATATCATCACTGAGAAATAAAAGCCACATAAAAGCATCTGTTCTTATCCAAGATTGTACCTCAGCCTTTGCATCATTGGCAAGGCTACAAGATCAAGCCAAATCTGTTCTTATCAGTTTATAACTATCAAATAAGGGACAACAAGATCCATCAATAAAACCCAACCTTGCAAAATAAATCATTTCTAGTTGCTAATTCACAACTAGATCATATTCAAGAAACAAGCAAAGCATCACTTTGTGCATTCCAACGCAACCACTATCCAGGGTCATATATACACATTATTTAGTCATCACCATAAGCAGCCATTATTTATCAACATGTTACAAGGGTTTACTTAGGGTCCAGGAATTATTCTCAGGCCAACCAAGTAACCCAAGTAGCAGAAGTAGTTAGCCCATCATGTACTTGCTGCACAATCAACTCTGCACAACACATAATAAATTTAATATGATCCATGGACCATCTCAATCCAGCAACAAAAGCATACCCATAAGCTCACCAACAAGCCATCAAGTAAATCATTATATAAGCAAAACCATTTCTATTTTTGCAGTACAAACTCAACCAGGAGTTCAATAGAGCATCAAGATATCTTTACCAGATCCTCTAGAATAGACATATATAATCACAGCAATTATATTCTTCAATGGAATTCAGTAACTACATGATAAGATCATCATCAGATAATATAAATGATTTCCAAGACAACAACCAGCTCATATACATGTGGAAACAATCCACCACATCCCTTAAATGAAAATACAACTAGGATTATCAGCATAGCAAATGGCTCTCTACTCACATAATTATATTCTTCAATGGAATTCAGTTAACTCTTCAATGGAATTCAGTAACACTATAAATGCAGAACATTATATTCAGTTCATGGAACCAGTATTGCTACACATAAATGGTAATCCATGACAGCAGCTATAAGCACCACACATACACACATGCAATTGGTTCATAGCCATAGAGTGAGTGAGAAAATAGGATTAGCTCACATTGCAATTGCAGCTGTAGGAGATGGAGTTGACGCGGGTTGCGTCGCAAAGACCGTCCCGCTGACGCCAAAGGAGATGTTGGTGTTGCAGCAACAGCATCTCCATCATGCCAGCCCCACCACCACAAATCATCACCAACAACTAGTATAGCAACGCAACAACTGCGGGTCGATGACGCCGGGGTTGCAGAGGATGCCGTCCTGCCGGCGTCAAGATTCAGGTAGCTCACGAGACGAGCCGCCGGAGGCGTGGCAGCTGGGGCCATGCCGACAGAACTGAGCCACACCGGCTAGGATTTCCTGTGGTCACGCACGCAGGAGGGGCCAAGCTTCGTGGCGGCGGCCGAAGCCATGCCAAGCAGCAAGGCGTCAGAAGCGCGACGGCGAGCCAAACCGAAGAGATTGGGGCCTGCTCAACGCGGAATCAGAGGGCGTCGAAGTGGAGATAGGTGGTGAAGAAGGTCGGAGCGGTTAACCATCAACGCGCGGTGGCGCGGTCACCGGCGATGGTCGGAAACCGACAGCGGCTAGGGTTTCAGGTTGGGGACGAACGAGAGGGTCATGAAACTCAAATCGAGCTGGTGGAGGTTGTAGATCACGTCATGGCGGGGGCGAATCCATCTCGCCGGCGCTGGAGAGGGCAGGAGGCGGCCAGGAGAGAGAGCGGCGGCGCGGCCAGGACATGGGGAGCTCGGGCGGTATGCCGTGAGCGGCGAGGCGAGAGAGCGAGAGAGGAGAGGGGTCGGAGGGGTTGACCCGACCGAGCCCGACCGACCGGCAGCCATTTGGGCCAGACGGCCAGGTTGGACCGCTCTAGTTATTTAGCTATTTTTTTAGAACAATTTTAAATAAATAAAGTGATATAAAAAGTCAAATAGAAATAAAATGAACATGAGAAAAAATTATAAACAAAACAAAACCAAAACACATACTAAAATTTAAATAATAAGAATATGAATCTTTCCTCTAGATTTCAGAAGACCAATTTTATATCTTGAATTGTTAAGAATTAAATACTAAAAATATAATTTTCTTGTTTCTATTTTTCCATCAAGAAATTAATAAATATCACTTTGTATTATAATTTCTTATAATACAAACATTTTTGATCATTGTTAATCATATGGAAACCCTAACTCAACATTACTTCAGAATATAATCCCAAAACCTATAAAAGAATTAAAAGATATACCCTTATTCCAACTACTATTTAAAACTTGAATAATAATTATCTTAATTATTAATCATTTAAAAATAATAAAATATTTTATACATCATTATTTCATTAATCCAAAGTTGTTAGTAACTTAAATTTGATCATAAAGTTATTACCTTAAGAATTGCATCACAAATAAGAAACCCTAATTCCATATCAGCTAAAGCCATAATCTTATCATTTCATGTGAAACCTAAAACCCTAATTCAATTAGGAACCCTAGCTCCATTACTTCATATGAACCCTAAATTGTTCTCAAAACCAAAACCCAAGTAACATGTGATCATGTTACTTCATTAGTAACCATAGATTCATATTTAGCAACTAAATGCTTGTTCAAATCCACATAAAATATGGGAACCCTATCACTACTAATTAACATCCCATGTGTTCATCTTAGTCAAACCCAGTCCCTATCACAAGGATCTCATCCTTAATTATCCATGCTTAGCATCACACCATGGTGATGAACCCTAATAGCAACCATACCTATTATTTTGCACTACATAACACTATTCCACTAAACCCTACTAGTGTAAGATACTTATGAATCATCCTATTTAGGAAACCACCATTCCTTACTTAGTAAGTCCAATAGGAAACTATAGACAACCTCAACCCTAATTGTTATGTTCTTATTATGTAAGAAGTATGTTCTTCAAAAATTATTATTTTGAAGTAAACAAAGAATCATCATCAACCATGCTTATAAGGACCTATAAACCCTAGCTAGCTATCACCAATAAGATGAACCAGTCCTGATAGCAATCTTGTATGCATAATTGCTTAGGATGCCTAGGATTAACTCAACCTTACAAGCCCTAGGTGTTGATGAATCCAACTAGGTTGTGATCCATCTACTACTTACTCCAGAAATCAATTAGAACCATAGGAAACCATAGAACCCCACAAACCTTATTATCATACTTGTTCTTCATTAAAGAACATGTTCTTCAAAAGTTATTCTTTTGAAGAATATAACAAGTAACCATTAACCATGCCATATAGTACCAAGACCAACCATTGTTCATTACATGTTAGGATTATACCATATCCTATTGTTGTGTGCCATTAATATTATTATTGTGATGTATTGCATTACTTATGATACAAAGTAACCAACCCTTAATAAGAACCTTGTTTGTGAATCACTCTAAAAGTGCAACACACCCTGAACTAATCATTACCACTCACTAATCCTAAATCATCAGGGTTAGGTCACGCTTAGAACGATTGCATCTCATATTTATGCATTATTGCATCCTTGCCAATCTTTTAAACATCGTCCTTACCGGACGATGATGCTATTTCAGAATTTGGAGTTATTGTGTATCGAAGACCTTGTCTGCATAATCTTGCAGTCAAGAAAGGCAAGTTCATCACTTGCTCATGTCATTTGAGTATTTCTACCAAATTACTTGCAAAGTACTATGTTTATCACTATTGCATAAAAAGCAAAACCACTATTTTCATAACTATGAATATGACTATGTGGTGGGCAATGGAACCATGGATTGTGTTGATATGGTGGAGGTTCCATTGCAAGGGTTATATCCATCTAGGATTAACCAACAAGTGTCGTCCAGTGATTCTTGTGCCGTAATACCCATGTTAACCATAAGATCTGGAGTGGGACGGAATAGTCAATCGTATTTCCACCTCTTGTACATCAACGGATGCGCTTACCGTAGGTTGTATCTTGCGGAGCAATTGGTGGGTGGGGAGCCCCTTCTAATTCCCCACGGTATTGCTGTTGCTTACCGTAGCGGTTGCTGCTGCGGAACAATTGGTGGGTGGGGATCCCCTTCTAATTCCCCACGGTAATGTGGTCTATGATGGGTTGCAGCTACCGGTGAAGGAGTTTGGTTAACGAGTCCCAGACGTCGTCGTGGTCGGGGTCCATCCTTAAGTGGTGTAAGAGGACCGACGAGCCCAGGGTCGGGGTTTGCAACAAAGGGTGGGTGTGCGAGGTAGCGGAGGGATATGATTGGCTATGACCTTATACCGGGCCTCACACCAAAGGAAGTGTGGACGGAGAATATGTCCGGTTGGCACCAAGGTTAAGATCTCTTATGGGTAAAGCAACACACCTCTGCAGAGTGTAATGAATCGTGACTTGTCACTCCCTGTTCCGGGATTTGGAACTGCGAACGCTGCCGGAAAGGAGCTCCATGAAGTTCTAGTAAACCGTTGAAGGCTGACGGACATAGTTCTTCTGAATAAAAGCAACCTTTTGAAGAAATGGTTATAAAAACTTGCATTGGTATTAGACTTTCCTGGTCTAATGCCGTAGCTAGTGCATTAAACACCTCTTTCCTATAATGAACTTGTTGAGTACGCTCGTACTCATCCCACTCTTAAATCCCCTGCTTAGATATGGAGGCATCGAAGGAGGATCTACAGTGCAACTCGAAGGCCGAGGAGTCAACAACTACTTCAAGAGACAGGACCCTGTCAGAGGAGTCAGATACCACATCCAACAAGGAGAAAACCTAGTTTAGCCATAGAAGGGAACTAGCTTCCTAAACCTAGCTCCTACTTAGCTAGAATCTATTCTTAGCCTCTATAGCTAGTTAAATACTCTACAAATAGAGTTCGTGATAGGATTAGACTACGAGTCGTTCTTCTGGAGTTTATTTGCAGATTTACCTCATTGTAAAGTAGGAGGTTATGCTGATCTTTTGTAACAGAGTAAATGTTGTAATTGTATAGACATGCCTTGGACCCGCATATGTTTCTGTTGTACCACTCTGAGTGATATAATACTAGTGGAACGGTGTTTCATTGGTGTTATATCAGACTTGCATACTACACCATGCAGTGGTATGCCTCACCACAACTGCCACCAAGAAAACCTTAACAAACATATAAATCAAGTTTTACCACAAATTGCCACTTCTCAGAATCACTAGTGTAGCTATGAAGATGCATGGTTTTCCACTCAAACCCCTTTGCAAAACATCTTTCCCAAAACATAGTTTGTCTAAATGATGCCATAATTGTCACACTCATGTATATTTGAATTGCAAATAATTTGATGTAGCCCAATATGAATTATATTGTACAAAACACACATTTTTCATTTTGTAATTCTTTTTGTTTGAATCCCTTAGTCTATTTACTATTTATGTGCCCTTGGATTGTTAGTACTACTCAGTTTTGCCCTCAAGTTCTGTCACAAATGCTCTCAGAAGCCCAAACTTATCCTGATTGGTTGAGTCGTTGTCACACGGATCGACTCCACGAACCGTTGATCAACTGATCTAACGGGCAGTATACCCCTCCCCGTCTCTTCGTGGCCACCCCCCTCTCTCTCTCTCTCTTCGTGGCCACCCCTCTCTCTCTGTCGGTGGATGCATTATTTGTCACCCTCTAACAATTATCAACTATCTTTCGCTTTCCTTTTTCTTTTAGGGGATATAGTTTTGGCATATAGTTTTAGTAATTTGAAACAGCCCAAAAGTGGTATAATTTTGGTATAAACATGAGGCATACATATTTGCGATTTCGGTGAATGCATTATTTGTCACCCCTCTAACAATTATCAACTATCTTTCGCTTTCCTTTTCTTTTAGGGGATATAGTTTTGGCATATAGTTTCGGTAATTTGAAACGGCCCAAAAGTGGTATAATTTCGGTATAAACATGAGGCATACATATTTGCGGATTTCGGTGAATGCATTATTTTCACCCCTCTAACAATTATCAACTATCTTTCACTTTCCTTTTCTTTTAGGGGATATAGTTTTGGCATATAGTTTCGGTAATTTGAAACAGCCCAAAAGTGGTATAATTTCGGTATAAACATGAGGCATACATATTTGCGGATTTCGGTGAATGCATTATTGTCACCCTCTAACAATTATCAACTATCTTTCGCTTTCCTTTTTCTTTTAGGGGATATAGTTTTGGCATATAGTTTCGGTAATTTGAAACGGCACACACTAATATAGTTCGGTGAGCAATGATAAGAATCCCTTGTATAAACATGAGGCATACATAAAGCATTCCAATATAGTTGGTAATTTCGGTGAATGCACACACTAACCATGAAAACAACTACAAGTACATGTAACTGAATAATGAATTTGTAACAAGGTATCCCTTGTAACAACTTCTAGCGCCCGGTGAGCAATGATAAGAATCCGATCGCAATTATACAACAAAAAAACAACCAGCCATCAGATTAGCTTGCTTCTTCAACTCGATCAGCTGCCTTAACTGCTTGTTCATTTTCTTCAGTTCTCCCTTCACTTCCACCAGTCCTACATTGGGAGCATTAGGCATAATCGGAACGGCTCCTCTCTCCGCCGCATTCTCTATAGCAAGTCCCCCCTCCCAAATTGCGCTCCCCAATAGCGCCAATTGATTCCTGCAATTGAAGCCTCTGAACACACATCGATCCACTCGAAATGCCTGCATTTCTTCAGGATCTGAAAACAACAACGGGAACCCTAAATCCCAAATTCGAGGGAATAGCAAGAAAATCGAGAGAAAACAGAGAAATTGGAGCGAGATCTAACCTTATCCCCTCTCTATATGGCAAGCTCTCGCATGCAAGGAACTCACGTCCACGGTTGCCGTTCTCGTCCGTCTTACAGATCGACCGCTTCAGAGGCTCCTGGCGTGGGCAGTCAGGGCATCTTGTCAAAGGCACGGTCCATACTGCGCCATGAAGAACGGGAGGTCGAAGAGAAACTAGACATCACCCGCCTGCCGGAGAAGGGCTGCCGCTGGCGAAGAAGAAGAACAATGGGGCGCGGGGAAAGAAAGGGGAAGCAATGGCACGGGCACGGGCTGGCTCGGGCTCCCATTTTGCAACGGTCACCTGTGGGTCCGGCGCACTAACGTGGACAAGTTGTGGGTCCCATGATGATCTGGATAAGTGAAGACGTGTCCACTGCGGGGCACCAACAGCGGCCCCACTTGCCAGCAACCAACGTCAACTAAACGGGAATCCTGCCGTCTGAGCTCCTTCTGCGGGTTTCAAACAAGGACTTGGGGAAAACTGAGGAAAAACTAAGGAGCTGGGGAAAACTGAGCACAACTAAGAACCCGAGGGCACGAAAATAGAAATCCCTATATAGGAAGTCATTTTATAAGTTTGAAAATGATCCGGTGCATTTATGGAATCTAGAAAAGTCCGGAAGAAATCACTATGGAAGGCGGAGTCCCGAGAGGGACTCCACCTAGCATGGCCGGTCACCCTGGAGTCCTGTGGACTCTCCACAAAGGTGTCCGGCCACTCCTCCAAGGAAAGGTGGGAATCCCACCTTGAGTGGGAATCCCACCTTTGGGTAGGTTCCTACACATGGAAGGTTTTGGGTTGGGGTATTCGAAGACTTGTAGACCAACTCTTGGGGGTTCCACCTATATAATGAGGAGAAAGGGGAGGGGGCCGCCACACAAAAGCCATAGCTTGGCCGCACCCCTTAGTGGCCGGCCACCCTCTCCCCAAACCCTAGCCGCCCTCCTCCTCCACCTCTCCCGCATACGCTTAGCGAAGCTCCGTCGGAGATCTCCATCAACACCGCCACCACGCCATCATGCTGCCGGAATTCAAGGAGGATCTACTACTTCCGCTGCCCGCTGGAACGGGGAGAAGGACGCCGTCTTCATCAACACCGAACGTGTGACCGAGTACGGAGGTGCTGCCCGATTGTTGCACCGTCAAGATCTTCTACACGCTTTTGAAAGCGGCAAGTGATCATCTTCTGCAACAACGAGATCTAATCTCGTAGGCTTTGGAAATCTTCAAGGGTTAGTCTCGTTCATCCCCTCGTTGCTACCATCTTCTAGATTGCATCTTGGCTTGGATTGCGTTCGCGGTAGGAAATTTTTTTGTTTTCTATGCTACGAATCACAAAGGGTATCACAGCCGTGTCTATGCATAGATGGTTGCACAAGTAGAACACAATTGTTTTGTGGGCGTTGATGCTTTGTTGTCTTTAGTTTGAGTACTTTGCATCTTTGTGGCATAGTGGGATGAAGCGGCCTGGCTAACTTTACATGACCGCGCTCATGAGATTTGCTCCACGCTCAACATGCAACTTGTATTGCATAAGTGGCTTTGCGGTGTCTATCTCTCCTACTATAGTGAAGATTCAATTTACTCTTCTATTGACAACACTAGTATCACCGCTGTGGTTCATGTTCGTAGGTAGATTAGATCTCACTCGAAAACCCTAAACCACGTAAAATATGCAAACCAAATTAGAGACGTCTAACTTGTTTTTGCAGGGTTTGGTGATGTGATATGGCCATAATGTGATGATGAATATGTATGAGATGATCATTATTGTATTGTGGCAACTGGCAGGAGCCTTATGGTTGTCTTTTAAATTTCATGTTGAGTAGTATTTCAAAGAAGTTGTAATAGTTGCTACATGGGAGAACAATCATGAAGACGGCGCCATTGACCTTGACGCTACGTCGACGATGATGGAGATCATGCCCGTTGATGATGGAGATCATGTCCGTGCTTTGGAGATGAAGATCAAAGGTGCAAAGACAAAGGGGCCATATCATATCACATATAAATTGCATGTGATGTTAATCCTTTATGCATCTTATTTTGCTTAGATCGCGACGTAGCATTATAAGATGATCCCTCTCACTAAAATATCAAGATAATAAAGTGTTCATCCTTAGTAGCACCGTTATTAAGACTTGTCGTTTCGAAGCATCTCGTGATGATCGGGTATGATAGATTCAACAAGTGCATACAACGGGTGCAAGCCAGTTTTGCACATGCGGATACTAAGGTTGCCTTGACGAGCCTAGCATGTACAGACATGGTCTCGGAACACGTGATACCGAAAGGTAGAGCATGAATCATATGATTGATATGATGAACACTTTGAGTGTTCGCCATTGAAGTTACATCTTGTCTCGTGATGATCGGACTTGGTGTGGTGGATTTGGTTCGTGTGATCACTAAGACAATTCGAGGGATATTGTTTTAAGTGGGAGTTCACCTAGATTTTTAATTTTGTTGAATTAAAATTTGAACTCAATTTGTCATAAACATTAGTCTAAACTATTGCAAATATATGTTGTAGATCATGGCGTCCCCAATCAATTTTAACCAGTTCCTAGAGAAAGAAAAGCTTAAAAGCAACGGTAGCAACTTCACCGACCGGTTCCGTCATGTGAGGATTTTCCTCGCTGGTGGAAACCTGCAATATGTGCCGATGCAACGCAGGTGACCTCCCGCAGAAACAAACCGATGAAGTAAAGAATGTTTACGCGACTCAAAACTCGGTACTCCCTCCTCGGGCAGCCATCCCCATGTCAGCCGATCTTCAAAACTTTGAGCACCACGATCCTCATGAGTTGGTCAATGAGCTGAAAGCTATCTTTGAAACTCATGCGGCCGTGGAATGCTATGAAGCATCGAAACACTTCTTCAGTTGCATGATGGAAGAGGGCGGCTCCGTTAGTGAGCACATGCTCGCCATGAACGGGCATGCAAAGAAACTCAATGACTTGGGAATAGTGATTCCTAACAGACTGGGGATTAATCGTGTCCTTCAATCACTGCCACCTAGTTACAAGAACTTTGTGATGAACTACAATATGCAGAATATGAACAAAGAGTTACCTGAACTCTTCGCCATGCTGAAATCTGCTGAGATTGAGATAAAGAAAGAGCACCAAGTGTTGATGGTCAACAAGACCACCAGTTTCAAGAAACAGGGCAAGTCTAAAGGCAAATTCAAGAAGGGTGGCAAGAAAGTTGCCACGCCTCCCTGTGAAACCTAAGACGGCCCTAAGCCCGATACTGAGTGCTATTACTGCAAGGAGAAGGGACATTGGAAGCGTAATTGCCCCAAGTACTTAGCGGATCTGAAGAGTGGCCTTGTCAAGAAGAAGAAAGGTATATCTGATATACATGTTATAGATGTTTATCTTACTGGTTCTCGTACTAGTACCTGGGTATTTGATACTGGTTCGGTTGCTCATATTTGTAACTCGAAATAGGAACTACGGAATAAACGAAGACTATTGAAGGATGAAGTGACGATGCGATTGGAAATGGATCCAAGGTCAATGTGATCGCTGTCGGCACACTTCCTCTACATCTATCTTCGAGATTAGTTTTAAACCTCAATAATTGTTATTTTGTACCCTGAGCATGAACATTATATCTGGATCTTGTTTAATGCAAGACGGTTATTCATTCAAGTCCTAGAATAATGGTTGTTCTATTTTTATGAATAATATCTTTTATGGTCAGCACCTGAGAAGAATGGTTTATTTCTATTAGATCTCGATACTAGTGATACACATGTTCATAACATTGATGCTAAGCTAATTAAATTGAATGATAATTCTACTTATATGTGGCACCTGTCGTCTTGGTCATATTGGAGTGAAACGCATGAAGAAACTCCATACCGATGGATTACTTTAATCACTTGACTTTGAGTCACTTGATAGATGCGAAGCATGTCTAATGGGAAAATGACTAAGACTCCATTCTCTGGTATTATGGAACGAGCTACAGACTTATTGGAAATCATACATACCGATGTGTGCGGACCAATGAGTGTAGCCTCGCGCGGTGGTTATCGTTATGTTCTAACCTTCACAGATGATCTGAGTAAATATGGGTATATCTATTTCATGAAACATAAATCCGAAACTTTCGAGAAGTTTAAGGAATTCCAAAGTGAAGTAGAAAATCAACGTAACAAGAAGATTAAATTTCTACGATCTGATCGCGGAGGTGAATATCTGAGTTATGAGTTTAGCATGCATTTGAAGAAATGCGGAATACTTTCACAATTGACACCACCGGGAACACCACAACGAAACGGTGTGTCCGAACGTCGTAATCGAACTCTCTTAGATATGGTTCGTTCTATGATGTCTCTTACTGATTTGCGTTATCATTTTGGAGTTATGCATTAGAGACAGCCGCATTCACTTTAAATAGGGCACCATCTAAATCCGTTAAAACGACACCGTATGAATTATGGTTTAATAAGAAACTTAAGCTGTCGTTCCTCAAAGTTTGGGGTTGCAAAGCCTATGTAAAGAAGTTACAACCGGACAAGCTAGAACCCAAAGCGGAGAAATGCGTCTTCATAGGATACCCTAAGGAAACTATAGGGCATACTTTCTATCACAGATCCGAAGGCACATGTTGCTAAGAACGGAACCTTCTTGAGAAAGAATTTCTACCAAAGAAGTGGATCGATAGCAAGAACTCAACGAGATTACCGAATCTTCTCTCGCTGGATCGTGAGTAGCGCAGTGACTGAAGTTGTTCCCCGTGTCACTGCACCAGAACAGAGGAAGCAAATGATAATGATCATGAAACTTCGAGCGAGATAGCTACTGAACTCTCGCAGATCGACAAGGGAACGTGCCCCTCCAGATCGGTATGATCCTTGTCTAAATGCCATGATTGTGGGATAACAATGATGAAGACCCTACGACGTATGAAGAAGCGATGATGAGCCCAGATTTCAACAAATGGCAAGAAGCCATGAAATCCGAAATGGGATCCATGTATGATAACAAAGTGTGGACTTTAGTAGACTTACCTGGTAGCCGCAAGTCTGTCGAGAATAAATGGATCTTCAAAAGAAAAACAGATGCTGATGGTAATATTACTGTCTATAAAGCTCGACTTGTCGCAAAGGGTGTCCGACAAATTCAAGGTGTTGACTACGATGAGACTTTCTCACCGTAGCGAAGCTAAAGTCTGGGAGGATTTTGTTAGCAATAGCTGCATTTTTCGATTATGCGATTTGCCAGATGGATGTCAAAACGGCGCTCCTTAATGGAGACATTGAGGAAGAGTTGTATATGGTACAACTCAAAGGTTTTGTTTATCCTAAAATGCCGACAAGGTGTGAAAATTCTCAGTGGTTCAATTTATGGACTCAAGTAAGCATCTGTGAGTTGGAACCGACGCCTTGATAAGGTGATCAAAGACTTCGGGTTTATACAATGGTGTCATGGAGAGGCATGTATTTACAAGAAAGTGAGTGGGAGCTCTGTATCATTCCTGATATTATATGTAGATGACATATTATTGATTGGGAATGATATAGAACTATTAAGCAGTGTAAAAGGTTATTTGAATAAAAGTTTTTCAATGAAAGACCTTGGTGAAGCATCGTACATTTTAGGCATCAAGATTTATAGAGATAGATCAAGACGCCTAATAGGGCTTTCACAGAGTACATACTGGACAAGATTCTAAAGAAGTTTAGAATGGACGAAAGTAAGAAAGGGTTTTTACCTAGTCAGGTAAGGTCTTGAGTAAAACTCAAGGTCCGGCTACTTAATGTAATAGAAAGAGAAAGGATGAATCGATCCCCTATGCCTCGGCAAGAGGCTCATCATGTATGCCATGCTATGTACTAGACCAGATATGTAGCACATGTTGTTAGTTTGACTAGCAGATATCAAAGGGATCCAGGAATGGAACACCGGACAGCGGTCAAGAATATCCTGAAGTACTTGAAAGAACTAAGGATATGTTTCTTTGTTATGGAGGTGACCAAGAGCTCGCTGTAAACTAGCTACACCGATGCAAGTTGGAACACCAATCCTGATGACTCTAAGTCTCAGCCTGCGTGGATTGCGTGTTCGCGGTAGGCAATTTTTTGTTTTCTATGCTATGAATCCCTACAAAGAATAACAAGTGGGTCATGGCAGAGATCATTCCGGCACTGGGCCGTGAAGCCAGAGACAAAAAGACAGATCATGCACCATGGTCCAAAAAAGCAAATGGGTTGGAAAAGAAACCGTGGCAAAATGAAGATAGATACACCATGGAGTCCGTAATGGATCAAACCGTGAAGCCAAGTGGCACACAACAATCCGGCGAGACCGGCAAACCATTTGACAAAAGATTGCTCCTGGACCAAGAGGTTGATGGAGAGAGGGCATGATGAAAGATGCTGAAATCAAGGTTCCGTAGGTTACTACCACCACCGCCACTGTGCGAATGCGCAACTGCATCGTGCCAAGAGAATCGGTAGCATGAAGAAGCTCACTTCGTAGAAATGGCAACAACCACACCACCACCGACACCTTGGGCCGGAATGTTTACCTAGATCCCCACTTGTGTTGTGTCGTGTCTGGCTACCGAGCCCACAGACAAGCAAAGTATGCATCGCCGTTCCATGGAAGAATGCGTGATGTCGGGCATCCAAAATACATGTGTGGTCGGATCAGGAAATCACCTGGTCGTTCAAAGATCACCCAAAGATAATGCCAAACCCGGGTGGTTATGCACTGGTTGTGGATCCAATCATGCATGGGCCAATGACAAGAGTCAAGTTCAGCAAAGTGCTGATAGACAATGGGAGCAGCATAAACATAATGTACCGGCAGACCATGCATACGCTGGGCATAACAGAGAACATGGCCGCACCAACCCACACAACTTTCCCATGGGATTGTTCCGGGTTTGTCCCCGCTTTCCCAATGGGAAAAGTCCAGGACGTGTCCTTTGGAGGACGTGGACAATTGTCGGTCGAAACCTTCTGTTCGGCGGTGGATTTGGACAGCTCCTTACCATGCGTTGTCGGGGAGACCGCATTGGCGGGCGTCTTGGCCTCCACTCATACCGCATACCTCAAGATGAAGATGCCGGCACCTCATGGACCCTTAACTGTGGTGGGAAACTATAAAGTCTCGCCGAAACCGTTTGCCGGATCAAATTTGGCGGAATCGCTGGTGATAGCGGAGGAAAAGAAAAGAATGTAAATCGTTAGGGCGCTTGGCCTTACCTGTACTGAGCTTAGTGGCGATGAGCGGAAACTTGGGCACACCGGCATTCAAGCCAACAAAAGAAACATAGGACATTGTGCTAGACCCGGCATACCCAGAGCGTACCGTTCGTATCGGTGCCGGCCTGAATGAGGCATAGGAAAGCGCGCTCGTCAGCTTCCTCCGTGAGAATCGGAATATCTTTGCCTGGTCTACTGATGACTTGGTGGGTGTTCCGAGGGAGCTGGCTGAGCACTCTTTAAATGTCCGGAAGGATGCGAAGCCGGTAAGGCAGCCTTTACGCCGGTTCGCTGAAGACAGGAGGAAAATCATAGGAGAAGAAGTAACAAAGTTGCTGGTTGCTGGTTTCATCGTGGAGGTGCTACATACCGAGTGGCTGGCCAATCCGGTGCTGGTCGAGAAGAAAGAAGAAGACCCCAAAGCTCCAAAGGTGTGGCGCATGTGCATGGACTACACCAACCTGAACAAGGCGTGCCCGAAAGATCCATTCCCGTTACCCCGGATTGATCAGGTGATCGATTCCACCGCTGGTTGTGAATTGTTGTCTTTTCTGGATGCTTATTCCGGTTTCCACCAAATCCCCCTGAAAAAGGAAGATCAAATAAAGACTGCATTCATTACCCCGCACGGGGCTTATTGCTATGTCACAATGCCTTTTGGTTTGCGCAACGCTGGTGCAACGTACCAGCGCTGCATGCAAAAATGCATGTTTGATCAAATCGGTAAAAACGTGTAAGTCTATGTGGATGATGTCGTGATAAAAACTAAGGTAAAAGAGACCTTGATCGACGATCTGAGGCAAACGTTTGACAACTTGAGAAAATTCCGGATGAAACTTAATCCGGCAAAGTGCACCTTCGGTGTCCCTGCCGGCAAACTGCTCGGTTTCCTGGTATCAAGCCGCGGTATAGAGGTTAACCCGGTAAAAATCAGGGCAATAGAAAGAATGACTACACGCAAAGACCATGAAAGTTTAAAAGTTTACCGGAAGCTTGGCATCACTGAGCCGGTTTATCAGCCGGTTGGGAGAAAAAGCCTTACGCCACTCTATGCCTTGATGAGAAAACTGGACATTTCTTTGCCTGACCTCTGCAGGCAGACGTAGCGCTCAAGGAGCTTAAGAAATGCTGGCAACAGCTCCGTATTGGCTTCGCCTGAAAGAGAACCCATGCTGTTGTACATAGCAGCAACCGGTCGTGAGCTGGTGGTTGTGGTAGAAAGAGAAGAGGAAGGAAAACCGTGCAGGCTGGTATACTACCCGAGCGAGGTGCTCCCACCTCTCAAAACAAAAACTACCCTCACTTCCGTAAAATGACCTACGGTGTGTTGATGGCCGCCACTCAAGCTCAAACATTACTTCGAGGAGCAATCTTGCTTAGGGCAAGTGAGTGAGGCACCATCTCAGACATCATGTGCAACAAGGATGCTAGTGGCAGGATTGCAAAATGGGCAATTCAGCTGTCACCTTACGTGCCGGTATACGAGAGAAGGGATGCCATAAAATCACAAGTCTTAGCTGATTTCCTAGTCGATTGGGCGGAAATGCAATACAAGCCGCCGGAACAAAAAATAGAGTACTGGAAGATGCACTTTGATGGATCCAAGCTCAAAGAGGGTCTGGGTGCCGGTGTGGTTCTCACTTCACCAAAGGGAGATCACCTCCGGTATATTCTGCAAGTACATTTTAGGGCATCAAACAATGTCGCTGAGTATGAGGCTCTGATCCATGGGCTCAAGGTCGCAAAAGAAATCGCACACCCCGATCATTTGCTACGGTATCTGGACTCGTGGTGCAGCAATGTTCGGAGATTGGGACTAAAAAAGATGCCAACATGGCCTCGTACTCGGCTCTATGTGCAAGATTGGCTGATCTCTATGAAGGATGCAATTTTCACCATGTACCGCGGGATGGAAAATGAAGTCATGGATGCTTTATCCAAGCTTCGGGCCTGCTCCAAGCAAGAAATTCCTCCTTAATAGCTTTGGCTCATTTCTAAGGATACCATCAATCAAGCTGTCCGTAATCCAAATCAATTTTCGTACCGGAATCACACATGTTGTGCCAATGGATGTTGACGAAGGAAGCTCGGGGACTGCTCCGGCAAACCCGGGGACTTGTCCATACCGGAAGAAGCAATGCTGGTGGATAGCATGGAGATAGATGTACCGGTGTTTACGGTTCGTGAAGCACCGGTCGTGGGTTAAACCTATTAAGGAATTCTTGATCAACGGCACCTTGCCGGCTGACGAAAATGAATCAAGGAGAATTCAAAGATCCAGGGCCTATACCATCATCAACGGTGAGGTGTACAAGAGAAGTGTTACCGGTGTCCTTCAAAGATGTGTGGAACCGAAAGAGGGAAAAGAGATGCTGGTGGAGATTCACCAAGGAGAATGCGGGCATCACGCCTCGTCTAGGGCGCTGGTGGCAAAAGTGTTCCGGCATGGGTTCTATTGGCCCACTGCTTTGGAAAACGCTGTGGGCAACCGGCCGTTACAGCACGTGTGATGGTTTCAGACAAGGGCTTGGGAAAACTGAGGAAAACTATGAGCTGGGAAAACTGAGCACAACTAAGGACCCGAGGCACGAAAAATAGAAATCCCATAATTATATACGACTAATTTTGTTATATAAGATTTGGAGGATGTAGCGAAGGATTGGTGTGCCTGTGCTGAAGATCTTGCAAGATATGATATGATATTCTTGTGTAAGCCTTTGTTGAAGAAAGAATGAAGAGAGATTAGATGAAAGAAAGAAAAAGAAAAAGAAAAAGGAATAAAAGAAGAAGAGCAAGGAAGAAATAAGAAGAAAAGAAGAAGACAAGAAGAAGAGAAAGGAGAGGAGGGGCGGCGCGGCCGGAGGCGCGGGCGGTACCACCGGCCTGCCCACGGCCGGAGCCTCCGGCGTGGTACTGTCTGCAGTACCGAAAATGGCCAAGTGCCACAGATGGTTTCCATGGGCTTGGGGGGCTCGGCGGTACCTCGCCCGGTGACAAGGGATTAATTTGTCAATGCCTACAAGTTGTAGACTAGGGTTTCAGCCGAAGGTTTCAGCCGAAAAGTGCTCACGACAGTGAAAAAACTAGGTTGCGTGAAACCATGAATCGATCCTTTTGTCCCTCGAGACCCCCCCTCATAGGAGGTGGAGTCGAGGGATTCATAATACACAAGTTACAGAGTCCGGAGGGTTTCCAACCCATCCCGTAAGATTACAAGTATGTATTTCCTAATACAACTCTAGCTTTCTTTAATATATCTTGGGCTCCCTAATCTTCTTATTCATTGAGTCGTGGCCTTCAAAGAACCTTCCGGTAGCATCTTTGGCAGGCCCATTGTGGATGCCTATGTCTACCCGTACCTGCCGTGAGGCTCCGGCCTCTCCTCCACCCAAACTTCACCATACTTGAGGATTTGGTAGAGATGACCTAGATCTACTCTTCCACCAAAGGGATTTGTGTTTCATCAACATTCTTAGTGGATCTTTGTGAGGTGGCCTCGAAGCTACTCTTCGTGTAAAGCTTCGTGGTTACATCTTGGGAGCCTCCAATTTGGTTGTGGATGTTTGCCCCAAGCTTCGTGTAAAGGTACCGGTTGCGACCTCAAGGCAACCGCTTAGTGGAGCGTGGGCTAGGAGAATAGTGAGCCTTCGTATGTTATTGGCTGATGCCTCAAACGTATCTATACCTCTTATGTTCCACAGCTTTTAAGGACAATACTCACATGTTTTATATACACTTTACATCATTTGTATGCATTTTCCGGCACTAACCTATTGACGATATGCCCAATTGTTGTTTTCTGCTGTTTTTGGTTTCAGAAATCCTACAAAGGAAATATTCTCGGAATTGGACGAAATCAACGCCCAGGGTCTTATTTTTCCACGGAGCTATGGTGTGGGCCCCTCGTCAGCCCCCCGACGCTGCCCTTCCGCCTATTTATTCCCTCCGTCGCGAAAACCCTATTACCGAGAGCCACGATACGGAAATACTCTGCAGACGAGCGCCACTCAATCCCATCTCTGGGATTCAGGAGATTGCCCTGCACCCCGCCGGAGAGGGGGAATCATCTCCTGAGACTCTTCACCGCCATGGTCGCCTCCTGAGTGATGAGTGAGTAGTCTATCCTTGGACTATGGGTCCATATGTAGCTAGATGGTTGTCTTCTCTCATTGTGTTATCATGTTAGATCTTCTGAGCTGCCTATCATGATCAAGATCATCTATTTGTAATGCTACATGTTGTATTTGTTGGATTAATATGGAATACTATGTCAAGTTGATTATCAATCTATCATATATGTGTTGTTTATGTTCTTGCACGCCTCTCCGTTACTAGTAGAGGCTCTGGCCAAGTTGATACTTGTAACTCCAAGAGGGAGTATTTATGCTCGATAGTGGCCCATGCCCATTGAATCTCGGGGATAAAGGATGAAAAGTTCTAAGGTTGTGGATGTGCTGTTGCCACCAGGGATAAAACATCAATGCTTTGTCTAAGGATATTTGTGTTGATTACATTACGCACCATACTTAATGCAATTGTCCGTTGTTTGCAACTTAATACTGGAAGGGGTGCGGATGCTAACCTGAAGGTGGACTTTTTAGGCATAGATGCAGATAGCGGTCTATGTACTTGGTCGTAATGCCCTGATTAAATCTCATAGTAGTCATCATGATATGTATGTGCATTGTTATGCCCTCTCTATTTGTCAATTGCCCAACCTGTAATTTGTTCACCCAACATGCTATTTATCTTATTGGAGAGACACCACTAGTGAACTGTGGACCCCGGTCCATTCTTTTACATCTGAATACAATTTACTGCAATCATTGTTCTCTGCTCTTCGCAAAACAAACATCATTTTCCACACTATACATTTAATCCTTGTTTTCAGCAAGCCGGTGAAATTGACAACCTCACTGTTACCTTGGGGCAAAGTATTTTGATTGTGTTGTGCAGATTCCACGTTGGCGCTGGAATCCCCTGGTGTTGCGCGCACTACACTCCTCTGCCAACAACTCACGTGGCTCCTTGACTCCTACCGGTTCGATAAACCTTGGTTTCTTACCGAGGAAACTTGTCGATGTACGCATCACACCTTTCTCTCATGGGTTCCCAACGGGCGTGTGCTCTACGCGTCATCAAGCTAAATTTGGCGTCGTTGCCGGGGAGATCAAGACACGCTGCAAGGGGAGTCTCTCACTTCCAATCTCTTTTGTATTTTGTTTTTGTCTTTGCTTTACTTTATTTTTTATTTACCGTTTTGTTTGTTCTTTATATCAAAAATACAAAAATTAGTTACTTGCTTTACTTTATTTACTATCTTTTTTTGCTTCATATTAAAAAAAACACAAAAAAATTAGTTACTTGCATTTACTTTATTTAGTTTGCTTTATTTACTATTGCTAAAATGAGTAATCCTGAAGTTGAAGTTCGTTCGTTTAAGCAACAAGGGGAGAATGTTTAAAAGATGCTTGGTATAGAATTAGTGATGCTCATAATAGGTGCACTAAGAAACATTCCACTATTATCCTACTTAGGAACTTTTATGTTGGTATCTCTAGCTGGAATAGGTATGTTCTTTCTTGATACTCTCGGGAGGTAATTTCCTAGGCACTCCTTCTTTAGAAGCTAGTTGCATTATTGAGAGTCTAGTTGGAATACCACCTGTTAATGAAGTTAAAATTGAAATATCTCTTGAAGATATCATGAAAAAGTTGGAGACCATAGAGCAAAATCTTCCAAGTATTAAGACCAAATTGGGAATATTACTTAATAGCACCGATAAACTTGATAAATCTCTAGGTGGAATTAATGAGAGAATTGCCATCTTAGAAACTTGTGCTACTCATGATAATCAAACCCATAGGATTAGTGAACTTGAAGAAGCTATGGGAACCTTGGGTTCAACTTTTTCTTCTCTTAAGTTTAAGGAGAAAGCTTATGTGGGTAAGGAGCAAAAATTCATGTATGTCTCTAAGGTGCCTAAGCCAAAAAACTATTATAGGCCTAAAATTGACAAAGCCCTTAGTACCACTATGGATGATGGAGCATCTAATATACCTATTGTGACAAATTGTGAAAATTATAATGTTGATGCTTCATCTCTTGATAATACTTGATCTGCACTTTCTGCGCCTAGTTGAAAGGCGTTAAAGAAAAGCGCTATGGGAGACAACCCATTATTTTACTTCTACACTTTTGTTTTATATTTGAGTCTTGGAAGTTGTAACTACTGTAGCAACCTCTCCTTATCTTTATTTTATTGCATTGTTGTGCCAAGTAAAGTCTTGATAGTAGGGTTGATACTAGATTTGGATTACTGCGCAGAAACAGATTTCTGTCTGTCACGAAATTGAGCAGCCCCGTCTGTAGGTAACTCAGAAAATCTGCCAATTTACGTGCGTGATCCTCAGATATGTACGCAACTTTCATTCAATTTGAGCTTTTTCATCTGAGCAAGTTAAGTGCAGAAAAATTCATCTTTACAGACTGTTCTGTTTTGACAGATTCTGCCTTTTATTTCGCATTGCCTGTTTTGCTATGTTTGATGGATTTCTTTATTCCATTAACTTTCAGTAGCCTTGTGCAATGTCCATAAGTTTTAAGAATGATTATGTCACCTCTGAATATGTGAATTTTTGATTATGCACTAACCCTCTAATGAGTTTGTTTTGAGTTTGGTGTGGCGGAAGTTTTCATGGGTCAAGAGAGGAGGATGATACAATATGATCAAGAAGAGTGAAAAGTCTAAGTTTGGGGATGCCCCGTGGTTCATCCCTGCATATTTTGAGAAGACTCAAGCATCTAAGCTTGGGGATGCCCAAGGCATCCCTTATTCATCGACAACTTATCAGGTCACCTCTAGTGAATCTATATTTTTATTCCGTCACATCCTATGTGCTTTACTTGGAGCGTTTGTATGTTTTTGTTTTTGTTTTTGTTTGAATAAAATCGGATCCCAACAATCCTTGTGAGACACGCTCCGCTTTTGCATATGAACACATGTGTTCTTAGCTTTATTTTAATGTTCATGGTGAAGGATGAAACTGCTTCGTTCATCATTATTATGGTTGGAAACGGAAATGCTTCATGTGGTAATTGTATAATGTCTTGAATAATTTTATACTTTGGAAATTGTTGTGCTCATATAGATCATGTTTAAGCTCTTGCATCATGTACTTTGCACCTATTAATGAAGAACTACATAGAGCTTGTTAAAATTGGGTTTGCATGATTGGTCTCTGTCTAGATATTTTCCGGTGAGGTGTTTGAACAACAAGGAAGACAATGTAGAGTCTTATAATGCTTGCAATATGTTCTTATGTAAGTTTTGTTGTACCGGTTCATACTTGTGTTTGCTTCCAACAACCTTGCTAGCCTAAGCCTTTGCATTGAGAGGGAATTTTCGTGCATCCAAATCCTTGAGCCAAAAACTATGCCATTTGTGTCTACCATACCTACCCACTACATGGTATTTCTCTGCCATTCCAAAGTAAATTACTTGAGTGCTACCTTTAAAATTCCATTCTTTTAATCTCTGCAATATATAGCCCATGGGAAAATAGCTTAAAACTATTGTGGTATTGAATATGTAGCTTATGTGTATCTTATTTCATATAAGTTTTTGTTGAGCGGTAACCATGTTTCTGGGGACGCCCATCAACTATTACACCTTTGTTGAATATCATGTGAGTTGCTATGCATGTCTGCCTTGTCTGAAGTAAGGGTGTGATTTATCATGATCAAATGGTTTGAGTATGCATATTGCTAGCTTAGAGAAGAACATTGGGCCACTAACTAAAGCCATGAATCATGGTAGAAGTTTTGGACATATAACCTCAATCTCTTATGAGAATATTATCTGTTGTTGAATGCTTATGCATTAAGGAGGAGTCCATTATCTGTTTTCTATGTTGTCCTGGTATGGATGTCTAAGTTGAGAATAATGAAAAGCGAGAAATCCAATGATGCGAACTTTCTCCTTAGACCTTTGTACAGGCGGCATAGAGGTACCCTTTTGTGACACTTGGTTGAAACATATGTTATGCAATGATAATCCATGTAAATCCAAGCTAATTAGGACAAGGTGCGAGCACTATTGGTAATCTATGCATGAGGCTTGCAACTTATAAGATGTCTTATGCATAACACATATGAATTATTACTACCGTTGACAAAATTGTTTCTATGTTTTCAAAATAAAGCTCTAGCACAAAAATAGTAATCCATGCTTCCCTCTGCGAAGGGCCATTCTTTACTTTTATGTTGAGTCAGTTTACCTACTTCTTTCTATCTTAGAAGCAAACACTTGTGTCAACTGTGCATTGATTCTTACATACTTGCTTATTTGCATTCATGATATTACTTTGTGTTGACAATTATCCATGAGATATACATGTTGAAGTTGAAAGCGACCGCTGAAACTTATATCTTTTTCTTTGTGTTGCTTCAAAGCTTTCTACTAAGAATTTATTGCTTTATGAGTTAACTCTTATGCAAGTCTTATTGATGCTTGTCTTGGAAGTACTATTCATGAAAAGTTTTTGTTATATGATTCAGTTGTTTAATCATTGTCTTTACCATTGCTTCAAATCACTGCATTAATCTCATATGCTTTACAATAGTATTGATCAAGATTATGATAGCATGTCACTTCAGAAATTATCTTTGTTATCGTTTACCTACTCGAGGGCGCAGTAGGAACTAAGCTTAGGGATGCTTGATACGTCTCAAACGTATCTATAATTTCTTATGTTCCATGCTACTTTTATGACAATACTCACATGTTTTATATACACTTTACATCATTTATATGCATTTTCTGGCACTAACCTATTGACGAGATGTCGAAGAGCCAGTTGCTGTTTTCTGCTGTTTTTGGTTTCAGAAATCCTACAAAGGAAATATTCTCGGAATTGGACGAAATCAACGCCGAGGGTCTTATTTTTCCACGGAGTTTCCAGAAGACCGAAGAGCATACGAGGTGAGGCGACGAGGCGCCCACACCACAGGGCCGCGCGGCCAGGGTGGGGCCCGCGCCACCCTATGGTGTGGGGCCCTCGTGCCTCCACCGACCCTGCCCTTCCGCCTACTTAAACTCTCCGTCGCGAAACCCTATTACAGAGAGCCACGATATGGAAATACTTCGAGACGCCGTCGCCGCCAATCCCATCTCGGGGATTCAGGAGATCGCCTCGGCACCCTGCCGGAGAGGGAATCATCTCCCGGAGGACTCTTCATCACCATGATCGCCTTCGAATTGATGTGTGAGTAGTTCATCCTGATCTATGGGTCCATAGCAGTAGCTAGATGGTTGTCTTTTCCTCATTGTGCTATCATGTTAGATCTTGTGAGCTGCCTATCATGATCAAGATCATTTATTTGTAATGCCACATGTTGTGTTTGTTGGGATCCGATGAATATGGAATACTATGTCAAGTTGATTATCAATCTATCATATATGTGTTGTTTATATTCTTCATGCCCTCCGTTACTAGTAGAGGCTCGGCCAAGTTGATACTTGTAACTCCAAAGAGAGAATATTATGTCGATAGTGGGTTCATGCCCATTGAATCGACGATAAAGGATGTAAAGTTCTAAGGTTGTGATGCGCTGTTGCCACTAGGGATAAAACATCAATGCTTTGTCTAAGGATATTTGTGTTGATTACATTACGCACCATACTTAATGCAATTGTCTCTTGTTTGCAACTTAATACTGGAAGGGGTGCGGATGCTAACCCGAAGGTGGACTTTTTAGGCATAGATGCATGCCGGATAGCGGTCTATGTACTTCGTAATGCCCCGATTAAATCTCATAGTAGTCATCATGATATGTATGTGCATTGTTATGCCTCTCTATTTGTCAATTGCCCAACTGAATTTGTTCACCCAACATGCTATTTATCTTATTGGAGAGACACCACTAGTGAACCGTGGACCCCGGTCCATTCTTTTACATCTGAATACAATCTACTGCAAAATTGTTCTTTACCGTTCTTCGCAAACAAACATCATTTTCCACACCATACATTTAATCCTTTGTTTACAGGTAAGCCGGTGAGATTGACAACCTCACCGTTACGTTGGGGCAAAGTATTTTGATTGTGTTGTGTAGTCTCCACGTTGGCGCGAATCATCGGCGTTGCGCTCGCACTACACTCCTCCGCTCAACAACCTTCACGTGGCCCTTGACTCCTACTGGTTCGATAAACCTTGGTTTCTTACTGAGGGAAACTTGCTGTTGTACGCATCACACCTTCCACTTGGGGTTCCCAACGAGCGTGTGCTCTACGCGTCATCATTGGCCTTCATCGCACCACACCCCTCCGAACGTAGACGTACTTCCCTTTACAAGGAAGGAACTATGGGAATCATATCGTCGTCTCTCCGTGTGGTCCACCTCGGTTACCTCTATCCTCTCACCGTATTTACTACTTGTATCTTGTATTGTTGCTTGTATCTTGTCATATAGGTGAATTCACTTAGTTGCATATCTAGAGAATTTACCTTGTGTCAAGCCTAATTTGAAAAAGAATTAAAAATTGAGATCACACCTATTCACCCCCTCTAGGTGTCATACGATCCTTTCTTGTACTTTCCAGGTGTCTTGTTTCAACTTTAATAAATTGGAATTGGGCCAAGTAATTTAGGCCCAGTAATTTCCTCTGCGTGTCTTGTTTCGAGCTGAATAAATTGTCCTTGGGCCTTTAGTCAGCCAATCTGGCCCAAGGACACCACGACGCGTAGCTGACAGGTGGGACACCTAGTGAATCCAGTAGGTCCCACGGCTACATGTGGGCCCGACGGGGTTGGGACCAGGGACCCACCAAGCTCTGACATACGGGCCCCACAAGTTCTGACATATTGGGTCCACACTCTGGCATGTTGGGCCCACCAAGCTCGGGCATGCTGGGACCCACCAGGCTCTGACATGCGGACCCCACAGATCTCTGGCATGCCGGACCCACTAAAACTATCATACGTGGGTCCCACCAGGCTCTAACATGCGGCCCCCACAGATCTCTGGCATGCCGGACCCACCAAAACTCTCAGAGAAGGGTCCCAGCAGGCTCTGACCTGCGGGGCCATGCGTCCAGAATTGACGGCAGGCAGACACTTGTGCTGGCACGTGCGGATTTTTTTGGCATGGCAACTGACATGTGGAACCCATATTGCGGTGTACCGATGGGCCTTTCGGGGCCACTTCACATGCTGGGAGTTGTCGGAACGGGTGGCCCCATGCAGAATGCCTGGGCAGACTTCACATGCGCCCGAGTGTCACAGTTAGTACATGTATGTAGACAATGGTTGTCTCCCTTACAAATATGGGTCCCAGTGCTGTAGGCCTTGGACTGTTGTGCGGGCAGACAAGTACGTGAATAGAAGCGTGCAGAGTGTGGGTCAGGTGTGTCCACCGGCCCGAAGCCCAGTTGTTGTGACGCCCCCTGCTGACTCCGCAGTTCGGGCCGCCCACCACCCGCGACGCTCATTTCTGCTCAATCGTTGACGTTTAGATCGTGCCTGTCACTAATTTTTCGGGCCGAGCGGCCCAAATCGCCATTTGTGACGCGAAAACGCCCTATTGTCATAGAAAAAGACAATCGCTGACGGATTTCTCAATCGTCAGTATCATACCGTCATTGAAGACCCATATGTTACTAGTGACGGCAACGGCGCAATTAAGCAAAATCACATGGGCCGGCCCGCAAAATCCTGAAGCGCCTAACAGGCCGACATGCTAACATAGCAATTTGCAGATGGGCTGGCCCAACGAGTAACAACGGGCTTCACACACCTACGTGAGTTCCGAAGTAGTAGTGGTTCTCGTGATGGCCATCTGCGCGCCACACCTAGAGGGACAGGAGGGACTGCACGCTCCGACGTCAAGGCTCCAGCCGGTGGGGACGCGGTAGCCCGGCGTGGCGCGGGTAGCCCGAGGCGCAGCGCCCATTCCCGTGGTGGGGTTAGATACGATGGAAGCCATGGGAGAGAGTGATGAGGTTTGCAGATATGAGTCTAGATGTGATATGGAAATGGAGGCCAAGCCTACATATATATAGTGAAAAATGGCGGGAAGACGGAGGCGGGAAGCGGTGGAAAGCGCGGGAAGAAAATAGGCGGGAACGCAGTGGCGCCGGAAACTTTCATCCCGGGTGGGGGCCCAAACCGGGACAAAATATGGGGGCTTAATCTAGGGGAGGCTTATTCTGGTGTTTGCCTTTGTCTCCGGTGGGGGCTCAAACCGGGACAAAAGATGGGGGGCTTAATCTGGGGGAGGCTTATCTGGTGTTTGCCTTATCTGGGGGGGGGGGGATTATCTGGAGGCACATTGCTATATATAGCCCCCTCCCGGGAGAGTAGAGAGAGCAGCCTGAGAGGCAACGACCAAGAAGGAAAGAGCCTCTCCGGCGAAGCTTCTCGAAGATGTCTTAGATGGCTGGCCGTCTTAGACATCTTCGGAAGCTTCGCCCGAGTAACTCTTCCCGCAAGTCCCGCTCGAAGGTGGTCATATACACCCAACAAATCCGTAGGCCTGTGGTACAAAAGGAGGGAAGAGCAGAGAAAGCTTCCCGGGAGCTGGTTTACACCGGACGACGGTGACCTGGAAGGAAAGAGCCTCTCCGACGGAGCTTCTCGAATATGTCTTAGATGGCCGGCCGTCTTAGACATATTCGGAAGCTCCGCCCGAGCGAACTCTTTCCGTAAGCAGGACTCTGATACGTCTCCGACGTATCGATAATTTCTTATGTTCCATGCCACATTATTGATGATATCTACATGTTTTATGCATACTTTATGTCATATTTATGCATTTTCCTGGGACTAACCTATTAACGAGATGTCGAAGAGCCAGCTTGTTGTTTTCATTGCTTGGTTTCAGGAATCCTATATGAAATATTTCCTTGAATTGGATTTTAAATCTTCTTCAACGCCAGGGGCCTATTTTCACACGAAGCTTCCGTAAGACCGAACATGATACGAAGTGGGGCCACGAGGTGGCCAAACACCAGGGCGGCGCGGCCCGGCCTGGCCGCGCCGCCCGTTGTGTGTGGGCCTCGTGCGGGCCCCCTGACCTATCTCCTCCGCCTACTTATAGCTTTCTGCTGCTAAACCCCAAAGACCGAGAGCCACGACATTTAAAACCTTCCGCAGACGCCGCCGCCGCTAATCCCATCTCGGGGATTCAGGAGATCGCCTCCGCACCCTCTGCCGGAGAGGGGAATCATCTCCCTGAGGACTCTTCACCGCCATGGTCGCCTCCTGAGTGATGATGAGTAGTTCACCCCTAGACTATGGGTCCATAGCAGTAGCTAGATGGTCGTCTTCTCCTAATTGTTCTTCATTGTCGGGTCTTGTGAGCTGCCTAACATGATCAAGATCATCTATCTGTAATGCTATATGTTGTGTTTGTTGGGATCCAATGGATAGAGAATACTATGCTATGTTGATTATCAATCTATTACCTATGTGTTGTTTATGATCTTGCATGCTCTCCGTTATTAGTAGAGGCTCGGGCCAAGTTTTACCCTTAACTCCAAGAGGGAGTATTTATGCTCGATAGTGGGTTCATGCCTCCATTAACTCTGGGACAGTGACAGAAAGTTCTAAGGTTGTGTGTGCTGTTGCCACTGGGGATAAAACATTGATGCTATGTCCGAGGATGTAGTTATTGATTACATTACGCACCATGCTTAATGCAATTGTCTGTTGTTTTGCAACTTAATACTGGAAGGGGTTCGGATGATAACCTGAAGGTGGACTTTTTAGGCATAGATGCATGCTGGATAGCGGTCTATGTACTTTGTCGTAATGCCCAATTAAATCTCACAATACTCATCATATCATGTACTAATTGAATGCCCGTGCGTTGCTGGCTGTCTTCTCAAATATCTCAAAGACATTAGCACTCGCTATAGAACCGCATCTTACAATAAGCTCGGATTTTCGGAGGCACATACCCCGCGCACGAACTCGTGCCGACATCCCGCCATAACACCCGAGCACGACTCAAACTTTGAAACCATTTCTTCGTCTAGTGGCTTCATCATCTTGGGGATCAAATCACCGCTGCCGCATTTCATGACTGAGTAATAACCAGTTAGCCCAACAGATGGGTTGTATGTTTCGTATGGTGCAGCTCTCAACAAGGTTTGGCTTGATTATCCCCTTGTTGGCCATCCCCACACGATGACGTGAACCTGAGGATCTGGTTTGCCAATGTAATGAGTTTAACGTTGCTATTTTTTAGTAGCTTATTGATACAAGGGTTTGAGTTTTGCTCATTAAACAAAAATTCCTTTTGTTTGTTGTGATGATGAACGTTGGTCTGTTTATTCCTCTTTTCTAAAGATAATATCTATAGTACTAATAATTTTTAATAAATCATTTTATACAATATCAAGTACTAGTGCAATATTGATGTTGGGTCAAGAAATTAGAGAAACTCTTTGTATGTGTGATTATATATGTATGAATCTATCATTTTAATTAAGAATTTTATTTTTAAACTTTATCTCATTGCTTTTTTTCCAAAACGCTAATTAAACATAAAGACGCTATTAGCACGATATAACGCATAAGATTTGGAGGATGCCACACCTATTTCTTTTAGCATGCTGTTTTAATCCTTGGCCAGAAATCGAAGATCGACAAAGTTGATGCCTTATGCACAACGACCTTGGGGTCTACAGCTCCGACAAAGCCAAAAATATCATTTGTCGTACTCTCCTTGCCGCTCCTGCTGCCGGCCAGCACCAAAAAATGGAGAAGCTGGATCGAAAGGATGAGAAAGTTGCCGCCGTCTTGCTACTCCTATGTCTCGCCACCATGGACCGTATGCCCATCGCCTCGACCTGCTGCTATTGGCCGGTCTCTTCGTTCACTGCTGGCTCATGCACCGACTCCATTGATAGATTAATTCTCCCCTCGTAGTTATCTTTGCTTCGATCTCTTGGCCAGGAGCATATAAACGATCAAATCAGTTAGCTAGGCAGCTTAATTAGTATGCACATCCCAGGAACAGATCGATCGACCAGGTCTAGACTCTAGACTTGACCGTCCAGTACGTGAAATATAATCTAGATCGGGGGCGGATGGTTTCAATTTGTGTCTCGAGCTCAGAAAGGCCTACAATATTACACGCACGCGGCCAGCCCGAGTGCCCGACCCGATCGTGCCTTCAGACCACGTCAACGCGCTGCTCACGGGAAACCTCACCGTCAGCATTCTCTACTACTACTACGAGCTTCCCCCCGGTGCAGCACCCCATCGGACTTCGTCCGCTCTTTCTCCGTGCCGCCTCTGGTACCGTCCAGGCCGGCCCGTCCGTGGTGCCAGTTGGCACGTATCCTTGTTGTACTGCAGCGGGGCGGCGCCTGAGACTCGGGCGGCAGCTCCTCGACGACGAAGAGCGCATGCCGCTCAGCTGCTGGAGTCATTCCGGTCACCGTGCTTTTGAGAACGTCACCGTGCTGGCTAGATCCGCTGGGCTCGTGGAAACCCCGAGCTGCGCTACGCTGGCCGGCAAGGTGCCTCATTGAAGTCTATGATCTGGACGACGTCGTCCTCCATAAACCCGCGCCGGATGCCGGTTGATGAGCCCGTCCTCTCTATATTCATCCATGCTGCAGCTGATTCTCTTTAAGTTGGCGGCGGACTCTCGCTGGCTATGTATGTTTGCTATCTCGACTTTCAGGCCGGCGGCTGAGATAAGATGATAGTTTTTCTAAGGATAGTGCTGAGCGTCCCTGGGGATCAAATCCGCCGATCCCCCGGGTCCGAGCCGTAGGATGTATGATCAGGAACCATCCGCCAAGTCAACGCTCAAGCGAACCCAAAAAAAGCACGTACAAGAAGGGATCGTGAAGCGCCATCCTCCTGTGACTGCCATGGCTCCTGCTGACTTCGCCGGCAGCACCAGCGCCTTCGCCGGCCGCACCGCCGACCTCGCCGGCAGCACCAGCGCCCTCGCCGGCCGCACCGCCTTCCTCGCCGGACAACAACGCCGTCCCTGCGCCCTGGTCGTAGCATCGACGGCGACCATGGAAGCACGTCTTGCAGCAGGACCCCGGTAGGCGGTAGACAGCAACGTTGTCGTCAGCCATAGAACCGGCTGCGGCTGTAGTATGTTTCGCCATGGCTGCTCGCAAAGTGGTCGTCGGCCTTCCATTGTAGCATCGACGATACACTGATGTAGCAACGGCGGCCGGAGTTAGTAGCACCAACCGCTGAAATTTGCAGCAATGGTGGGCGTCGCTTGCTGGCAGCAACAACGGGAGCGTATGGCAGCAACGGCCGGTGCCGACGGCCGACGGTAACATCGGCCGGCAGCAACATCACGCGCGGACGGCAGCAACGGCCGCCGCCGAAGGTAGCATCGGCGGGCACCGTCGGTAGCATCGGCCGGTAGCAACGTCAGGCGCGGAAGGTAGCAACGGCCGTTGCCGACGGTAGCATCAGCGACACCGTCGGTAGCATCCTTGCATCCAGCAGAGAGGACCATGAAGGGAGGAAGTAAGGGACAGGGAGGGGATGAGGCCGACGCCACCGGAGTGGAGGGCGGCGAGACGAACTCATGGAGGTGTGGGCCGATGAAAAAGTGGTGCGTGCCGACCGAGCCCATGGAGATGGAGGCCGGCGGCTGGGCGAGTTCTCGGAACTGTGTTCCTGGGCGTCAGAAAGAAAGAAACAGGGACGGTGGAGATGCGCTGCCTCGGCGCGCGGTCAAACACGGGAGAAAAGGAGGCGTGCGGGGATTAGGACCGAGGTTGAAGACGATGTCGAGCGCTACGCGAGCGATGGTTGGTCACGGAGAAGATAACATCGCAAGTGGGTGGCCCAGCCAACACCCTCGCTGTTTCTCCATGTACACGCGGCAAGAGGACGACCCGACGATCGTTTCACGCTGATCCCCGGGGAAACCTGCGTGTTTTTTCCTTTTCTAAGGGAAATACGCGTGCTATATGAGTACAGTTTCAACCTGAGCAGAGACGGACTCTGCTAGCCTACACGAAACGACATGGCCCATGGCATGCCCAATGGACAAAGCATAGGACTGACGGGGTGAACCCTGGTGGCGTGCGTGCTTGAGCCGGACTAACTTTGTAGCGATGGAGGAAAACAAAACGGACAAACGAAGCAGATTGGTCGACATAGGTACCGGCATTGATGGGATTTCAGATGGGCCAGCAGAAATTTCTGGCCCAAGAAATTGCACTAAAACTAAATACACCAGAATCACCTCCACGTAATTTAACAAGAAATAAGAGCTGTGTATCACACGCTTCTCTCTATTTCATTAATCGTCAACCGTAATTATTTCAACCAACACGTTTGTGGTTCTTGGCTTATAGACACCACTAATAACCTGTGACCCTGGCCCATTCTTTTAATCTATCACACCCATCGTAATACTTGTTCTACTGTTTTCCGCTGTAAACAATCATCATCCACACTATACATCTAATCCTTTGTTACAACAAGCCGATGATTGACAACCTCACTGCTTCGTTGGGGCAAAGTACTTTGGTTGTGTTGTGCAGTTCCACGTTGGCGCCCTATCCTCGGTGTTGCGCCGCACTACATCTCGGCGCCATCAACCTTCAACGTGCTTGTTGCTACCGGTTCGATAAACCTTGGTTTCTTACCGAGGGAAACTTGCCGCTGTGCGCATCACATCTTCCTCTTGGGGTTCCCAACGGACGCGCCGTACGCGATTCGCTATTTTCTGGCGTCGTTGTCGGGGAGATCAAGACACGCCGCAAGGGAGTCTCCACATCCAATCTCTTTTTACTTTGTTTTTGTTCTGCTTTATTTTATTTACTACTTTGTTTGTTGTATCTATATCAAAACACAAAAATTAGTTGCTAGTTTTAGTTTATTTACTCCTTGTTTACATAATTAAAAACACAAAAAAATTAGTTACTTGCATTTACTTTATCTAGTTTGCCTTATTTACTATTGCTAAAATGGGTACACCTGAAAATACTAAGTTGTGTGACTTCACAACCACAAATAATAATGATTTCTTATACACACCTATTGCTCCACTGCCATTACAAAGCAGTAATTCTTTGAAATTAAACCGCTGCATCGAATCTTGTTATATGAGAGCAATTTTCTCGTGTTAGTTCTGATGATGCTGACCATCTCAATAATTTTGTTGAACTATGAAATGCAAAAGTATAAGGATGTAGATGGTGATATAATAAAATTAAAATTGTTTTTCTCATTAAGAGGAAGAGATAAAGATTGGTTGCTATCTTCTTAAGAATAGTATTGATTCATGGACTAAATGCAATGATGCTTTTATTGGTAGATATTATCCCCCTGCTAAAATTATATCTTTGAGGAGTAGCATAATGAATTTTAAACATTTGGATAATGAGCATGTTGCACAAGCTTGGGAAAGAATGAAATCTTTGGTTAAAAATTGCCCAACCCCCATGGATCGACTACTTGGATGATCATCCAAACCTTTTATGCAGGACTGAATTTTTCTTCATGGAACCTATTGATTCAGCTGTTGGAGGTACCTTTATGTCCATCACTCTTGGCGAAGCAACAAAGCTTTGATAATATGATGATTAATTACTCGAATGGCACAAGAAAGAGCCCACACAAGGGTAAATTCTGTCGAAAAAACCTCTTCCCTTAGTGATAAGATTGATGCTATTATGTCTATGCTTGTGAATGGTAGGACTAATGTTGATCCTAATAATGTTCCATTAGCTTCATTGGTTGCTCAATAAGAACATGTTGATGTAAACTACATTAAAATACACTCTAACAACAATGCTTTACTCGAACAATTCTAGTAATAATCTATAGGCCATATCCTTATAATAATGGCAACTAGCTATGGTAATTCTTATGGGAATTCTTACAACAATAATAGGAGCACACCGATGTCTACGCCCTCCTTTTCCCGTATTGTTGGGCCCAAGAGCAGTAGGTTTGTAGAACAAAGAAAGTGCTTTCGTTGTGGGTATACTTCATGGGTGTACCATCGAGCTGCTGCCTAGATCCGGCAAGTCTGTGGCTCCATGATGGTGATTGAGGCATGGCCCATCGGGCGGCCTGGGCTGTCATGATCCTGACGGCGAAGATGTCCGGCTCAGAGCAGGGAGCCGGATCTAACCGGCATTGAGGAGGAACTCCGGATCCACTGTCTATTAAGGGACCCGGATTCCTGCATTTACGTAGATGGAAGGGTGATCCTTGGCGTACACGGCAAGACATTGTACCGTAGTTAGGCAAACCATTCCAGCTAGGACTCTCCATGTAAACCCTAGATCCGTGCGCCTTTATAAGCCGGATCTCGGGAGCCCCTAGAGGCATAACCTCAACTCATTGTAACATCGCGAAAGCGCCCAGATAATTCTGCATACAGCAAGAGGCCCCCCCGGCTGCCGTGTGTGTTCCGAGCCGGTAACCGCGTACCACCGTCCCTGCAGTACCCGCCCATGGCCCCTACCGGCGCCCACTGTGGGGCCTGCGGGCGTTCGGAGGCCGGGAACCGGGGGTTCCGCTGTGGGAAGCCACGACGACACCATTAAGCCGTGGGGCGCCGTCCTTCTACGTAACCGCCGATCATTCCCCTCCCGAACAGCAAGGATTCCTGGCCAAGACAAACTCTTGGCCAAGCTCCAATGTCCCGCTTCTGGCGATACACATTCATCGGGAAACCGTCGATTCCGACGGAAACCCACCGGGGTAACGCACACGCGACCGCCGCAGCCGGATGCCGCGAAGATCCGGAGTCCGGAGATGCAGAGTTTCCTGGCCAAGATTCCGCCTTGGATCTCGAAAATCAAAGCCCACCCAATCCGCCCCCGAGCAGGAAATAACGGTGGAAGCAATGCAGATCCGCCTGGATCTCCCAGGTGTTAGAGAAGCAAAGGTGTCACTTCGTACACTTCTTGGCCCATACCGCCGGAACCACCCCCTCACATATGCCATCCCGAGCAGTCGTAGGCACTGGAAAATGGCACTGCTCCGGGACGCATGAGGCTGCTCTGAGAAAGCGGAACCCCGGTTGAAGAGTCGATTCTGCAACCTACCCACCTCCGGGGATACGCCTCCATGGATACCTAAGAATTCGACGAAGATAAGTGGAAATGGCTGATACGTGACACTCTAAGTTGAATCCGCTCACCCTAAACAGTTCTCGCAACCGTAGTGCAACACTGGGAGAACCTCGGATTCGATGGGCAACCAATCCGACCTCACCATCCCACAAGGACTTCAATGTCACGGAGCACCTCATAGTGATCTTCCTGAGAACTCTCACACCTAAGAGATGGTTGCACAAGCGGGCATGGATGGGCTATCGCTTGGATATTCTTAACAAACTCCATAACCCCTAAGACGCCCGCAGATCCGTAGGCTTTAGAGGCCACGAAAGGAAATACACACACCAAGAAGTCGCTGACACCGCAGCCGCAATAAGGGATGAAAGGGCAGAAGCTGCAAACTTGATGGACCGCTTCGAAAGACAGGATCGCGAAATCACTGAAACACACTCGAGCATGTCAAGAGCATGAGGCAAGAGTGGGAAGTAAAGATGACTTATGCGCAGGCGGAGGCTGATCGAATCGTTAGAGAAGCAATTCCGCCGCAGAATCAACTTCGCCACGCCCGCAGAGCAGCAGCCGCTGGAAACCCCAAAGGATAACATGCTAAAAGCTGCGGAGCTATTGAAAAAGAAGGACGAAGAGGTTGATATCAACTACCTCCGCAAACTTGTCGCTTCAGCAATGCAGCAGCAAAGCAAGGTGGATACTTCACGCAGGTTAGAATCCAATCCGGATAATTGTGTATCTACCGCGCAGAAGGACGCTCGCGCTGATCGACATCCCGACGATGTCGGACCGCAGAAGGAAAGCCAGGGAACACCCAAATCCGATCCCCGTACCATCAAAGACGCCACCGTCAGATCCAAGAAAGGGAAAGGATGCGATGTACTCTGGACGAGACAAATACCGCAACCCCTCTCCTCCGCCCAATGGTTACCCGCGACCCCCTCGCCGCCGTAGTCCAGCCGGAAACACCAGGCCCCCAGGGCATGGTGGGATTGTTATCCGCGACAACGTGCTGCCAAGAAACAGAAACAGGGAGCGCTCGCCGGAACCTCGCCGGAACCAGAACAACGATCGTGAGCCCCGAGCCCAGGAGGAGTCGGAATGAGGAGCGCGACCCAGAGCCTCGCCGGAGCCGCGACCCGGAGCCTCGCCGGAGCCGGAACGACCAGGGCAGCCAGCGCCATGGCGAAGGCAGCCACAGGAGCCGGAGCCAGCACCGGGAAGGCCGAGGAGAATCTGAAGGCGGAAGCAAGAAGTCGGATCGACCCCCTCGCAGGTCTCCCTCACCACCACCTAGCGGTGGCGGCGGAGGTGGAGGCGGAGGCGGTGGCCGGAGATCTCGCTCTCGCTCTCAGTCCCCCCGTCACGGTTCGCGCGATGCGCGGGAACGCCTCAACGAATACAGAACCGACTACATCGGACCGAAGTGCTTTGGCAGGATGATTCGAGAGGAACCAAGAAGCTTGAACCTCAAGCTACCAGGAAACTTGAAGCATTATGATGGCACCAAAAGGCCGGATACCTGGATTGAGGATTACTATAATGCAGTAACCTTTGCCGGAGGAACCCCTAACATCGCCTGCCGCATGCTCCAGTTGTACCTTGTAGGTCCAGCTCGGATCTGGCTCAGTGACCTCGAGAAGAACTCCATCTTTTGCTGGTTCGACCTGAAGACCGCTTTCGAGAAACACTTCAGAGGCACCTACAAAAGACCTGCCACGGCAAGCGACCTGCAAGCCTGCATCCAGAAGAAGGGAGAAACCTCAAGACACTACCTCACACGATGGTTGGCATGCAGGAACGAGTGCGAAAACGTCGACCACACCACCGCCATGTACGCTTTCATTGGTGGACTGCAGAGGGGAGGATTGCTGAGGCATACGCTCACTCGTTTGGCTAACTCAAACAAACTGACTTTGGATGAAATGATCTCCATTGCCAGTGATCATACTGCCGCCGATGATGACGCAGGCGGTGATCTCAGCTACAGCAATCCCCCTACATCAACAAAAGAAGAACCGTGATAACGGCAACAACAACAGTCATAAGCGCAAGAACCCTGATGACCAGAAGAGTGGCGGATCCGAGATGGTCGCCATGGCGTTTCAACGCGGAGGTTCAGGAGGCGGAAGAGGACGCGGCCGTGGTGGCGGAGCCGGGGTCAGCAGCATGGCACTGAGGTCACGGCTGGCGGATCCCGCGCCCCGCAAACCTATGAGGAGTACAGAGACATGCCTTGCCTAGCCCACTTGGATCCGGTTACAGGGAAGTCCACTCACACCAACCGCAACTGCAAATGGGTCAATGATTTAAAGAACGACCCGGAGGCAGGATACAAGCGAGCCCGGAAACCGCCCACGCGGCAAGGGAGGCAAGGGCAAGAACAATGACAAAGGGGAAGATAGTTCCGAGGCGATGGATGAGGATGATAACTCGCCGGATCCCAAGCGGATCCGCAGGTAAATCCAACCCATTCGAGAAAAAGAGCGTGGGGGCTTACCACACTTTCCTCGGAACCCCAACAGTCCGCGCTACCAAGTCAGCTACCCGGATCCTGAACGTTCTGGCTGTGCCGCAGTACGTCAGGTGGTCGGAAATCCCGTGCACATTTGATAGGAAGGATCACCCTGCCATTGTGCCAAAAGAATGCTACGCCTTGGTTGTAAGCCCGCATAGACGGGTATGACTTCTCCAAGTGCCTCATGGATGGTGGAGCCAGCTTGAACATCATGTACCTGGAGACTCTGGAGCGGATGAACCTCACAGCAACACTGAGTTTCATGGCGTGGTTCTGGGTAAGAAGGCGAACTCCCTCGGCAGCATCACACTTCCCGTGGCTTTTGGCGATGTTCACAATTTCCGCGAAGAGAAGATCACGTTTGAAGTTGTGCCCTTCAAGACTCCTACCACGTCATCTTCGGTAGGCCCACCTACCACAAGTTCCACGCAAGAGCGTGCTACATCTACAACAAGCTCAAGATTCCGGGTCCTAAGGGTATGATTACCGTATCCGGAGACTACAAAAAGGCTCATGAGTGCGAGTTAGGCGAAGCCGCCTTCGCAGAGTCTGTGATATCCGGAGAAGAGCTGAAAGGCTACAGAGCCGCGGTGGATCCGACCGAGATGCAGACCACCAAGAAGCAGATCTCCGAACAGAAAACCTCCTTCAAGGCCGCGATAGAGACCAAGAAAGTCAACTTCAAGGAAGACGACGATTCCAAGCAGGTCTCAGTCGGAGCCAACATGGACCCCAAATAGGAAAACGCGCTCGTCGAGTTCCTCCGCGCTAACATGGATATCTTCGCATGGCAGCCTTCTGACATGTCCGGAGTACCAAGGAACTCACCGAGCACTACCTCAACATAAATCCGGGGGCTAAACCGGTGAAGCAAGCTATGCGACGCTTTGGAGACAAGAAGCGCCGCGCCATAGGAATGGAGTTAGCAAAGTTACTTGAGGCAGGTTTTGTAATAGAAGTTATCCACACTGATTGGATCGCAAATCCCGTCCTTGTACCCAAAAAGAATTCTGAAATACTAAGAATGTGCATCGATTACCTCGCTTGAACAAACATTGCCCGAAGGATGCTTCGCCGCGCATTGACCAAGTCATTGATTCGACGGCAGGGGTGGAACTTCTGTGTTTTCTTGATGCGTATTCTGGGTATCAGATCCGGATGAAGGAGTCCGACCAAAAGGCGACCTCATTCATCACCCCGTTCGGCACTTACTGCTATGTTACATGCCCTTTGGCTTGAAAAACGCAGGTGCCACCTATCAACGTACGATGCAAAATGGTGCTTGAAGGACCAACCTACTGGAACGTACGTTCACGCTTACGTCGACGACATCGCGGTCATGACCCGGAATGGATCTGACTTGATCAGCGACCTCAAGGAAACCTTTGAGAATCTCCGACGGTACAAGATGATGTTGAATCCGCTAAAGTGCGTCTTTGGCGTACCAGCCGGAAAACTCCTTGGCTTCATTGTCTCTAATAGGGGCATTGAAGTTAACCCGAACCAAGGCAATTTTGTACAAAAGGCTAACTTGTCTCAAAGATGTGCAACGGCTCACCGGTTGTGTCGCAGCTAATCGCAGGTTTGTTAGTCATTCCTGGCGAGAAGGCACTCGTACAAGCTATTGGCCACTGCATAAGCTTGTCCTGGACGAGGCAAGATGCAACTCTTCAAGGGTCGAAGGGACATACTTTCATTCCTCCCCATCTATCCCAGCGCGTACTCTCCAGAGAGTCGTACTATGCCTCTACCCGCAGCTACCAATAGGGTCATCACCTCGCTATCGTGCGGAGCGACAGGAAGAAGGTCACGAGTACGGAGTCCAAAGCTACTATATTAGCGAGGTCCTTACGGAATCCAAACAGCGCTACCCTGAAGTTAGCCTACGGAGTATTCCTAGGCAGCAGGAAGCTGAGACACTACTTCCAAGAACATCCAGTAATAGTCGTGAGCAAGGCTCCGCTGTCAACGATTCTCAACAACGCTGACGCAACAGGACGCACAACAAAATGGGGCATTGAGTTATCCGCCTTCGACATCAACTACAAAGCCAGGACCGCGGTCAAATCCCAGGTCTTGGCAGATTTCGTCGCAGATTGGACAGAAGCTCCGGATATGAACCTGGAGCCGGAACCTGAGACATGGGTTATGCACTTCGATGGATCCAAGCAGCATCAAGGCTCGGGAGCCGGAGTCACCCTGAAGTACCCTACCGGAGAAGAACTGCAGTATGTTCTGCAGATACACTTCGAAGCTACAAACAATATGGCGGAATACGAGGCTCTACTACACGGATTGCGCATCGCCAAGGAGATAGGGATCAAGCACATTATATGTTGCGGAGATTCAGATCTGGTGGCACACAAGTAGCCGGAACTCGGAACGCCAAAAATCCGCGTCATGGCGCCTATAGAGACGAAGGACGAGATCGCCAAGCATTTCCTGGATATGAAGTCAAGTACGTCAGGAGAGATGATAACACAGCAGCAGATATGCTGTCCAAGCTCGGATCCGGCAGGAAACCAATTCCGCCTGGCATTTTCCTGGAGCATCTACGGATACCCTCGGTGAAGGGCGCGAACCCGGAAAATCCAGATCTGGCAGTATCTCCGGCTAAGGAAGTGATGGCTATCATTCCGGCCTGGACACAGCCTTTCCTGGACTACCTCATCGATCAGAAGCTGCCGGACGAGGTCCTCGCGCGACAGATCGTCAGACGAGCAAGATCCTACACCATTGTTGATGGACAGCTCTACAAACGAAGCGCAATATAGGTATTTCTCAAATGCGTCTCCAATCAAGATGGCATTGAAATCCTCAGAGAGATTCATGCAGGGGACTGCGGGCATCATGCCGCCCCAGGTCACTCGTTGCAAAAGCTCGGCCAGGGTTTTACCGCTCACGCCTAAAGAAGATGCCGACAAGATAGTCAAGACCTCGCCGAGGTTGTCGCACTACGCCACTAACCAAACGCTCCGTACTCCAAGAGCTGAAGACCATACCTATCACCTGGCCATTTCGGTCCGGGGGCTCGATATGGTTGGTAAATTAAAAAGATCATCTCCTGGTGGTTTTGAATACCTCCTGGTCGCTATTGATAAGTTCAATAAATGGATCGAGGCAAAGCCAGTGAGAAAAGCCGATGGTGCTACGGCACAAAAATTTGTCTGCAGCCTCGTGACGCGATTCGGCATCCCACACAGCATAATCACAGACAATGGCACAAACTTTGCGCAGGGAGAACTCAAGGATTACTGCGATGAAGTTGGGATCCGGCTTGACCTTGCATCCGTGGCTCATCCACAATCGAATGGTCAGCCGAAAGGGCTAACGCCTAATATTATCGTGAATTAAGCCGCGCTTGAAGAACCGCGACGAGCAATGGAGCTAATGACGAGTTGAAGCAGCCAGGGAGTGCTTACGAACTACCCCTTAACAGATCAACAGGTTTACCCCATTTTTCCCGGTATACGGATCCGGTCGCATTCGACATCATCCACGATTCGATCATGAAGTTTCCGCCTTACAACAAGAACAAATTTGACGAGGCCGCATGGGCTCATCTCTGTGGACCTGATCGAGGAAGCTCAGAATCTAGCTGACCAGCTGCCCGCTCATATCTACTGCAAACAGGAGCCCGACGCTATCACAGTCGTCGAGTCCGGAATCGCTCGTTCATGGCCGGAGACCTGGTCCTCCGCCTTCGTCAGGTGAAAGACCATAAGCTGCAATCTCCATGGGAAGGACCCTTCGTCGTTAGCAAAGTGCTTCACAACGGGTCGTACTACCTTGTTGATTTCCGCGAGCTAAGAGACAGACCTGCCAATTGGCACCGGAAACGCAAGCGTGAGGATCCGGATGACATCTATGACGAGACAGATCGCCCTTGGAACATCGCACAGCTACGTCCTTTCTACACTTAGCGTATTTTTTCCGAGTTACAAACTCTGTAATAGTTATACATGATCAATGAAATAAAGCTTATGGTTCACTCTCCGAGTCTTTTACCTCCTTTACTTGTTCATTTTTAGATCATGTATGTTTTCCGACTAAAACCGCAGAGATTTCCGCCTCGACGTGTATGAAAGTTGTGATTTTCAAAATCGTCTCAGGACGTAAGCTCAAGTTTTCTGATTAAATTGTTATCTGTTGCGAACTCGTGGATTCCTAGTAGCGATTTCCGGCACCTATGCTGGGGGCTTGTTTCCGCGGTTATGGACGGATTGCCATTGATCTCTTTGTCACGCCGGCGAGTGGGCCTTGCTAAGGTCCTCCGGCTCGTGGAAGGTCAAGCGGGCAAGCCGGAAAACAATAAAATCAGCACTTGCTTTCCAAACAAAAAACGAAACATGCGCATAATATTAACGGATAGCAGGATAGTGTTTCCGCCCCCATGCATAGTCGTTTCTGCTTCCAGCTACTTCTAAGAATTTAAAGTTCTGGCTGCAAACCCACCGGGGGCCAAAATGATGCAACTTGTTTCATTGTCTAAAAACATGAACTCTACTCGGAGTCCTCTTCTTCAGATTCCTGGTAGGCGGAGCCGTCGTCGTCACTGTCACCGGATCCGGCTTCGGAGTCGTCACCAGAGCTTCCTCCGGAATGCTCGACGCTTGACCCGGAGCCTTCCCCATAATACTCCGGCTCACCTTCCTCCTCCTCCTCTGCATCGGAAAATCCCTTGGGCAGATCGTGTTTGTTATACCAGAACGAGTGATTCACTCGCCTGACAAACAACTGCTCATAGCCTTCGGTTTCCGCGAGGAGGGCACCCATGTCGGAACCCTCGGGGACTCCGCGTGCAACATCCGCCAGGTTGAGCGAGGGGAAGTGAGCCTTGCAAGTGGCCAGGACTAGGGAGGCGGCTCCGCGTGCTGAAGATTTTTGCCAGTCCTTGTCCGGCACATGTTCCATAAGATAGGTCATCGTATCGATGATTGTAGTTTTGGCCTTCTTCAGAGACAGAGTCTTGGCGATTCCGCGACAGGCTTCAAATAACGCGTCAATAGAAATCCGCGCTTCATCGTATGCCTCCGTCCTCTTCAGGTTCGACTCTTTTGACCACTCAAAGCCAAGGCTCGCTGTGGAAGAAGGTCCAGTTCCGTTAGAGAGAATGCATATGAGGTAGTCGGAGCAACAACACGGAAAAACGCTTACGGAAGATAAGTTTGTCGATGGCCTCCGCCTCCGCCTCTAGAACTTTGTTCTTGGCTACCACGGAGATCACGCGACCCTGGCTTCTCTCCAGTTTTTCATTCAGCTCCGCCAGGTCGCGGGTATGCTTCTCGGAGAGCTCTTTCCTCGCCTCAGTCTCCTTACTGGAGGATTCTTGGATGAAGGTTTTGAGGGATTCGTTCTCCGCCTCAAGCACCTTGACCTTGGCGGATAGCTCATCAAGCGAGGAGTGCTTGGCAGTTTCTTCTGAAGGCGGAAAGTTGCACATATCAAGCATCATGAACAGTTATATCAGTATACGAAGTCAAAACTCGGATCTCGTACCATGGAGGCGGGTCTCAAGAAGCTGGATAGCCTTCTGGCTGTTTTCCGCGTTCTGACGCAGCCCTTCGATCTCCGTGATCTCGCTTCCAAACATGAACGCGGGAGATCCTCGGCAATTTCCGGGCTGCTGCCTCGAGAAGCAGAGAGGAGTTAGCCGGATATTTGAAATCCGGGGGGCTAGGAATTCAAATTCTCAAGGAATAAAAATTTTAAATCTCCGCCTAAGGTACATTTTGAGAAAGACTAAGCAACACATGTTACTCGGAAATCACCTAATGTCAGCGAGTGATACTGTCGCACTTCTTGTGTTTGGTGAAAACTTTAGATCGTTTTCAAGACGGTGAGCTCTTGCATTCTCTCATCCGACTTTCCCGTACCTTGTTCAAAGATGGCGGAAACTTCCGTATAAGCTTCGGCAAGGGAAAGCTTTGAAGAGACCAATGGTCGAGATCCACCCGGATCGCGTGAGCTGTCCAGCTCACCTTCTCCTGGCTCTTCCTCGGTGGCCTGGGCGAAAGCGGCGCTTGGTTGATCTTGAGGAGGGGCAGACGAGGAGGCACCCTAGGAATCACCGTAATCATGGGTGACAAGGTATCAACTTCTTGTCAATGCCTATGGATTGTAGGCTAGGCTTAGTTGGAAGTAGAGGGCAAGTAGATCTCGAAGGTTTCAGCCGAAAAGTACTCGACAATTATGAAAACTAGGGTTTTGTAAACAATGATTCGATGATCTTCGCGTCCCCTCGACTCCACTCAGGAGGAGCGAGGGATTCGTGTTGGTACAAGTTACAAAGTCCAGAAGTTTTCCCACTCATCCCGCAAGATTACAAATAAGACTTTCTTATTACAACTCTAGCTTTCCTTTACTATCTTGGGCTTCCGAATCTTCTTATTCTTCGGGTAGTGGGCCTTCAAGAAACCCCGGGTACTATCTTCCGCAGGCCCATTTGGGATGCCTATGTCGTACTCCGAGATTTTGCTTGAATCGTAGGGTCAAGGAAAAAATCTCCACCGTTTATTTTTATTCGACAGCTTTCGACTTTTCTATATTTCTTCTCATAAACATCTATATTGTACAGGGATAATGGTAGTTAGGGTCATCCGACGGATCAGGTACTAGTTAACCGCTCC
Source organism: Lolium multiflorum (assembly GCA_030979885.1). Classification (NCBI taxonomy): domain Eukaryota; kingdom Viridiplantae; phylum Streptophyta; class Magnoliopsida; order Poales; family Poaceae; genus Lolium; species Lolium multiflorum. Next base: position 105,019 of record JAUUTY010000228.1, on the reverse strand, counting down.
AGTGGCAATCCGCAAAAACCTACTTCAAGATCACGCTCCTCGGACATGACCTCGGATACCGGTGTAAATCTCGATGTGCGCTTAAGGTCTACCTATTCCCGTCAAGTCCCAAAGAAATTTACCGGTACCCTAACGCGGGGTCTGTTAGATTTTTCTCTCGTATCTGCTGATACGGATAAAAGTAGCGCAGCGCAGTCTTGCGATGCCACGCCTCACAGTAACTTATCCGGGTCTCTCTTTTTCGAGTCACGGCATTCAGAGTTTTTACCGCGGCGGACGCGCTCCGAGAATATATTGTCGAGTGCTTTTTCGGCTGCTGGAATAACACATTTTTATCGAGTCAAAGATGACTTATATTGCTCTCCCGATGGGAGTATATGCAGAGTTATTTATAACTCGAAATATACTCTTTTGCTCTACTATCTTTCTTTGCTCTCTTTCATTCTTCGTCTTCTTCTTTCTCTCTTCTCGTTTAGAGTACTCTCATCGGGCACGTAACAGCGGCTCCGGCGGGGAGTAGCCCCCGAGGCTACAGCCAAGGACTTGTACTTGGGTGTAGGCTCCACGCCTTATGCCACTATATTTTCTTTCTCTCCCGAAGTTTTATAATTTCTCGGGTGCGCGAACAGCGCTCCCGATGGGAGTAGCCCCCGAGGCTATGAACAAATATTTGTATTTGGTCATAGGCTCACGCCATTTCCATCTTGTCCTTCTGGATCTTTTCCTTTTTTCCAAAGTAGCCCCCGAGCATTTGATCAAAAACTTGTATTTGATCAAAGGCTCAGCATTATTTTTCCATGTCGCCTTTTATGAAGTTGTTTAGTCGAATTTTTCCTTCTGCCAAGGTGAAATTATTGCTGACGATAGCCACGATTGCTAGTCAAAAATTTGCGACAAGTCTGTTCTCGCTGCCATGCGGGCCCAATTGATCCACTGACACGTCATGCAAGTGGGGGACACACGTCTCCGCTTTTTCGGCGCACGCACCGTAATTTCCTAACGTTGAATTCATTTCTTTTACCCTTGTTGCCACGTACACTCAATCGTCACACATTTTCCTTTATCCAACGGTCTGCTGCTTCACCGCACCCTCATAAATTCGTCTCCTCTTCCTCCTTGAGCACTTCCGCTCGAGCCGTCCTCCTTTCTCTCTCATCCGCAAATTCCTCCCCGCGATCCACAGCCTCCAAACTCCTCACCTCCGAGCTGCAAACCCTGCGCCAACAGCACGTTTACCTCGTCGATTGAAAAGGCATGAAGACGCTCGGAAACCTCCATGGCCGCCGTGGATCTTGGGGCGGCGGAGTGGGAAAGATCGAAGATTTCCACTCAAGACATCAACATGCTCAAGAAGCTGGGGATCAGCAAGAAACCCAAGGCATTGTGCTTCCCTAGTGAGGAGAGCTACCCAACCCCTCCAATGGGGTACCGGGTAAGTTTTGTCGACCACCTCATCCGCGGTCTTTCCGCCCCCATTCATCCTTTTCTCCGTGGACTTCTTTTTATCTACGGTCTGCAACTCCACCACCTCACGCCAAATTCAATCCTCCATATCTCTATTTTCATCACTCTGTGCGAGGCCTTCCTTGGTGTCCAGCCTAACTGGGCGCTATGGAAGCGCATTTTCTTCTGCCGCCGTAATGGCTCGCCCAATGTCGCCTATAATATAGGTGGCGTTGTGATTTCTGTTCGGCCCACTGTCGACTACTTCGACGTCAAGCTTCCTGACTCAGTTCAAGGATGGCGCAAGAAGTGGTTGTACATTCAGGAGGAGAACCATGGATGTGCGGAGGACAACATCCCTCCTTTTGATGGCGCCGAGAAAATCTTTCGCCGCCGCTCCTGGGACGCGGAGGCCACCGAAGAAGAAAGGGCGTCGACAGAAACCTTGATGGCTCGTATCCACGAGTTGCAAAATACTCACGGCAAAGAGTTATCGGGTGTCCAAATCACTGCATACTTTCTTAGGACTAGAGTGCAGCCGCTTCAGGCTCGCAAATATCCTCTATGGAAATATGCTGGCGACGAGGATGTAGATCGGCTGTCGGTGAATTTGGAGGTCAAGGATTTAGAAAAACTTGTCCGAAAAATCTCGTCTCTCAGCAAAAAAGATGCTGTCCCTTCTTCTTGCCGTGTGACACCATTCAGCGCCGCCAATCCACTTCCCGAGGTAATCTTTGTCTATTGTCTTGTTGTTGCTTTGCTATCTTTTTTGTAACTTCATTTCTGACATCTCTCCCTGCTTTATTTTGCACAGAATCATCCAGACCTTGTCTCGCTTCCTCCTCTTCCTGAAGGTGGAGAAGTCGAAGAAAGGGCCATTGTCACTGATGACAACCAGGAAGCTCCGTCTTTTGTGAATGAACCCGTGGATTCTCGAAAATCTGCGGGATCTTCCGAAGGCACTGCGGCACTATCTCCTCCTCCCGCTGTTTCTCCAAAAGGCAAAAGGAAGAGGAATGATGTCGAAGATTCGGCACTTCCAAAGCCGAAGAAGTTGATCCTTCACGCGAAGGCAACTTATGATCCTTATCTTAACCTCATCACCGTGTCACCTTGATTTCCCTCTTATTCTCTGGTCAGTTTTTTGTCTCATCTTAGCTTTTTATGTCACGATTCCTAATCGCAAAGATGATGAGGAAGAAGACAACCTCAGACGTGGCTCCTGATGAGCGCGCGTCACGTACTTTACTTGTTTCGGACACGTTAGTTGAAGGAGAAGAATCCTCGCTCTCAACAAAACGTCATTACCACCACTCTCTCTTCAAGCCCCCTTTGCTCCTTCACCAAAAGGACAAGGGGTTGGTCCATCATCGAGCCCGCCCCTCAATTGGGTAGCTCTTCTCATTTGCTCTTAGATGATGTGTAAGTTTCCCCCGACTTTCCCCGTTTAGTATCTATATTTCCTCTCGTTTACTTTTGTGCTTTCATATTTTTCTGCATCGATATTTTCTTCCGTTTCTTGACAGCCCATGATCCAAGAGCTTATTCGCATTGGATCCCAATTCATTGGGTACCGTGAATATGCCAACAAGATTGAAGGTAACAACTTTTTTGCTATCATTGTTTCTAATCTTCTTGCTCTTATTCTTGTCGCAATTTTGACTGTTTTTTTTATTTTTTTTATTTTGGCAGAGAAACTTGCAGAGGCCAACAAGCTTGCCGACACTCTCGCTCAAAAACTGGAGCAAAGTGAAGCGGCCCGTAAGAAAGCCGAACTTGTTGCTAGCGAAGCCAAAGCAGAGGCTGATGAAGCCAAGGCAAAAGCTGCTAGTGTCGAGGAGCTGCAGAAGAGACTTGAGGATGCTGAAGCTGCATTAAATGAGCACAAAGCCGCACAGGCTGCTCGTGAAAAGGGAATCCTCAAGCGCCTGAATTCGCAAAGTCGGCGCTTCAAAGGTAATTTTATCGATCCCTTCTATTTTTTATAGGACCTGCTTTTTCTTGCTTTTGACCAACGTTTATTTCCTGTGGCAGGCCAAACAAACCAAGAGTTTGATCTGGAGAATCCCGACAATGATCCTCTCCTTGACGCACTTTCTCTTCTCTGGAGTTTCATGGATCCGAAATTCGTGAAGGCGTGTATGCTGACGCAGGATTGTCGAAGCTATTCCCCCTACTTCTTCCCGAAGAAAGAGGGAGCCCAAGACTTTCCTTGCCCTTGCCCGGAGCTTCAATCCATCGAGGACCTTGGACTAAAAATGCGCCAGGAGAACATGAAGATTGCTGTCGAGAGCACTGTTGCCTTGGTCGCTGATAGCCAACAAACTGTTGACTGGATGAAGGTTGGCGACAGCGAGCAGATAGAGCAAACAAAATGGCGGTCTTTGATCAAGGCAGCCAAGCCCAATACGAAGAAAATCCTGGCCTATCTTGGGATCAAGCCATCTTCAACTCCTAGCTCGTCGAGGCCGGAGGTCTAGTTGCATGCCTCTTTTTTTTCTTTGCTTTCTCTCTCTTTGCCCCTTGTCGCGCCAATTTAGCTGTGGCGACAATTATCCTGGTAGTCCTTTTGGAGAACTTCATTTGTAATGTCTATGTAAATTTTTCTAGAAATCAATGAAATTCCTTCTGGCACTATCATTGATCCTGTCGCTTTCTTTTCCAGTTAATATTTGATAACTATTCGACCAATCCTTGCTCTGCCGATGCTTCACCTGCTTCTTCCTTCTCGAAGAAAATACTAGTCGATGATAATCCCCTCGAAGGTTCTTCAAGCAAACATTTGTCGGAAGATTTGCGAACTTCGATAACAACTTCAATCCATGAAGAAACATGCTCTTGCAATGATGGAACAATCTCGAAAGCATCTCGAAGGAGAGAAATTGCTCTTCAATGAGTAAAGGAGGCCATCGCCGCGAAGTGATGCCTGCTATTGCTGAGGTTGCCGTAAACTTCTTTCTCGCGAGAATTATGCTCAGCTAATGATCGTACGCTTTATTGGATATGATAAAGATGTTTCGCCTCATGACCGTGCGGATGTTGTTTTTATTCGTTCTCTGATATTTTGTTTGCTGTGCCAGGCTCTTTTGATACTGCTGCCGAAGACCAACGTGTTGAAGCTCGAACCACTGTTTTGCCTGAGACTGGCTGCGCAACATGGATCTAACTTTTGGGTTACTCCCGAGCGTACCCGTCAAATTGTCAGATTCCAAGATCGCGCGGCTCAGGTCCGTGACTTCCTTGACTTCTGTACGAAGACTTTATTTTTAGTTTATGGAACCATGTTCCCTCGCAACAAGATGCCAGAAACTCTTCCTGCTTTAATGGAAAAATTTCGAGATGCTCCTCGAATCCATGGTTTTGTACGGGCTCAACTTTCTGCTGGCGCTAGATTTGCCATGATGATGATAAAGATTTGTCATCCAAAATTGCCCATAGATCAAATTGTTCCTACTTGTTTGGCGAAGATGGCAAAGAAAAAGAGAAATATGGGCAAGATTGATGATTTGGTGACTCCCGTTGCTGAAGATATGATGGATGAACTTCTTCGGATGGATTCTGAATTCTTCGTGAAGGGGAGCTATGCTGAGCATAGTACTCGTCCTTCTACTGAGCGAATAACCATAGACCATGTGCTAGGTTTCCCTTGAATACTTTTTCCTCTTCTTGCTGTATTTCCATCATTGATACATTCTTGTGTATTTGTAAACACAATCTATATTGTAAAGCTGTTAACTCTGTATGTTTCCTATTTTAAACCACCGAGCCCCCGAGCCTTTGGCTGGAGTCTATACTGTTTCGAAGATTTTCCCTTCTGTTGTAATAAGACATCGGATTGCAAGTCTTCAAGTATCTTAATGTCGAAGTTCTATATTTTTGTTGCGAGGTTCTTGGACCAAAGCAATAAGATTTTTGACGTGTACACTATATTTATAATTGTTAGCTTCCAATTTTTATATTTGGCGAGGTATTTAGTGTACCAAGGCGAAATATTTTGGTAAGTCTAGTTTGTCTATATTGTACGTATTTTGAGACTTGAAGGCGTTGAGCCCCCGAGCGTGTCGAAGAATAAGAAGTATATCTCCACTATCTTTATTATATTGCAGCACTGCGAGCCCGCCTCATTAAAAACCTTTCCGGCCCCACTCGGTGCCCCGAAAAGGAAAAGAGTGCGTCTGAAAACTCGCGGGCGTTTCAGTACATTGTATTTTTACAAGGAGGACTATATTTCTAGGCGTAAAACCGCCTGAGCTGCGCCACGTTCCAGGGGTTTTTCTCGGGAGCCCCCGTCTTCTTGTCCTTGATCCTGTATGCTCCTCCGTCGATGACTTCCGTGATGACGTAAGGGCCTAGCCATGGTGATTCGAGCTTCTCAGTACTTTTTTGATTTAACCGCAAGACCAAATCCCCGACCTGAAAGGACCTTGGCCTTAACCGTCGACTGTGGTAGTTTTTGAGGTCTTGCTGGTATTTGGTGACTCGTGAAAGTACTTCATCTCGAGCTTCGTCGAGTGCATCCATATCATCCTCCCGAGCTTTTTGTGATGTTTCTTCGTCATACTCTGTTACCCTTGGAGAATCATGCTCTATTTCAATTGGTAGTACTGCTTCGGCTCCGTGGACTAAAAACGGAGTTTCTGTGCGTCGCATTTGGTGTTGTTCGGATGCTCTACAAAACACTTGGTAATTCCTCCGCCAAGTATGTCGAGCTTTTTCAAGCGGTCCTAGCAGGCGCTTTTTGAGGCCGTTGCATGATACTGATGGCTTTCTCGACGGTCGTTAGGTTTATGGTGCCCAATCGACGTAAAGTGTAATTTAATGCCTATCAAGGCAGATTCCTTGAATTCCTTGGATGTGAAGTTTGAACCGTTATCTGTAACAATGCTATGAGGCACGCCAAACCGAAAAACGAGGCCTTTCACGAACTTTATTGCCGACGCTGTATCTGGTGAATTTATTGGCTTCGCTTCTACCCACTTGGTGAATTTGCCTATTGTACTGACGAAAGAAGTACTCATACCCTCCAGCAAGCTTTGTGCAACTTGTCCACCATATCAAGTCCCCATTAGGCAAAGGGCCACGACAATGGTATTGGTGTTAATTCTGCCGCTGGAGAGTGAGGTTTTGCGGTAAATCTTTGACACGCGTCGCAGGTTCGTACTATTTCTTTGGCATCCTCGATTGCTGTCAACCAATAGAATCCTGCCCGAAAAACCTTGGCTGCAATAGCTCGACTACTTGCGTGGTGGCCACATATTCCTTCATGTACATCCTTCAGAATTATTCTTCCTTCTTCGGGTGTGACACACCTTTGCAGGACGCCGGAAATACTTCGCTTGTATAATTCCCCTTTGATCACTGTGAAAGCTTTGGATCGTCGAATAACTCGCATTGCCTCAACTGGATCGTCGGGTATTTCTTTCCTGAGGATATACGATATGTACGCTTGCATCCAAGGAACTTGTACCATCATCACAAGTTCTTGGTCCTCTTCATCCTCCGTGGTTTCTTTGAGGGGCGCCGAAGTTTTTCCTTCCTTTGCTTTTTTCTGCACCTTTTTCGGCTTCGTGGATCTCTCCGCTATTTCTTCCCAAAATACTCCTGGTGGGATTGGGAGGCACTGCGACCTTACGTTTGCGCAGACGGGCCCATCATTGCTCAATCTACTGATGTGATTTACCTCGCATCCATCAAACAGCTTCTTCTAGCTCATTGTACACCTCCTTGTATGCCATCATGCCGTTGACTGCGTCACATTGGTTCATAACTTGCTGAGCCACCAATTGTGAGTCGCCAAAGATTTTTAGTCGAGTTGCACCGCAAGCTTTCGCCATCTTCATCCCGTGTATGAGGGCTTCATATTCTGCTTCATTGTTGGATGCGTTAGGGAACGTCATCCGAAGGACGTATTTCAACTTGTCGCCTTCAGGTGATATAAGTACTACTCCTGTGCCAGCTCCTTCTACTCTCTTGGACCCATCGAAGTTCATGGTCCAAGTTCTCGACAAATCTGGGGGTCCCGTGTTTTGTAGCTCCATCCACTCTACAATGAAATCTGGTAAGACCTGCAAGACTTTATTGCTTTTCTTTTTTTCATACGTGATGTCCCGAGGGGAAAGTTCTATTCCCCAAAGGGAGACACGCCCTGTAAGCTTCTGGATTGTTTAGTATATTTGAAAGAGGTGCTTCGTTGACTACTATTATCGGGTGTGCCGAAAAATGGCGCAACTTCCTTGCCGTTGCAATTACTCCATATGCTATTTTCTGGTACTGCGGGTACCGCTGTTTGGAAGGCGATAAAACTTCACTCATGAAATATACTGGCCTTTGCACTCCATGGAGTTTTCCTTCTTCTTCTCTTTCAACAACTAGCACCGTGCTAACCACTTGGGGCGTGGCTGCAATATACAACAGGAGAGGTTCCTTTTCCTTCGGCGCCACCAAGATTGGTGGTGTCGAGATTGTACGCTTCAAATCCTCGAAAGCTCGTCGGCTCTTCGTTCCAATCGGAATTTCTCTCCTTTGCTTTATCAGTGGCGTAAATGGTAACGCTTTTCTCCCAGCCCCGGCTACCTAACCGCTCAAAGCCGCGATCATCAGCTATTGCCGTATTTTTCTTTCTTAACTTTGTTGGCTTCCCATTGTTACGATAGCTTGTATTTTGTCGGGATTTGCTTCAATCCCTCTTGCTGAAACTAGAAAACCAAGAAGTTCTCCTGCTGGGACGCCAAAAGAGCACTTCGTCGGGTTCAGCTTGAGGCAGAATTTGTCGAGGTTGTCAAAGGTTTCCTTGAGATCCTCAATCAGCGTCGCCCCCTTTTTTGACGTTATGACGACATCGTCGATGTATACTTGCACGTTTTTCCCAATCTGTGTCGCCAAACACTTCTGCATCATCCTCTCCATATGTTGCTCCGCATTTTTAGACCAAAGGGCATTGTTTTGTAGCAAAACACGTCGTGTTATGAACGCTGTTTTGGCCTCATCGTCTTCTTTTAGTCTGAATCTGATTGTAACCAGAGTATGCATCCAAGAAGGAAAGACGCTCACATCCTGCCGTGGAGCCGATGATTTGATCGATCCTTGGGAGGGGAAAAGTGATCCTTAGGATAATGTTTATTGAGACACGTAAAGTCGACGACATGCGAAGGACTTTCGTGTGTTTCTTCGGCACCATCACCGGGTTAGCTACCCATGTGGCTTCCGTAGATATCTCTTTGATAAAACCAGCATCCTTAAGTCGATCTATTTCTGATAGCATAGCTGGTTTGGTTCCGAAAAACGCCGCAAGGGTTGTTTGATTGGTCTCGCGAGAGGATCTAAGTTGAGGTGGTGCTCGGCAAGTTCCCTGGCTCCTCGCATGTCAGCTGGACACCATGCGAAGATTCTCCAAGCTCACGAGAACTTCCGACGCCGCTTCCATGCGCAGGTCCATGTCGTCATATGGACGCCGCCTTTTTCGGTCTGTCATGAATCTCGCACTTTTTAGAATTTTTCGGTGTTGAAAGTTGATTCTTTATTTGGCCTTCCAACGTCCGGGGCAGCACGTCGTAGTCGACCATACTCCTTGACGCTGTGTACTCAGCTTGCATCCCGGCAAGTTTCGATATCCGATGAAAATCTCATCGCACTTATCGCGTTAAGGCGAAGCTTCCTTGACTGTGGATTGTCCTTCGGTCCAGCATCCTCCATTGTATGTACAGTGTGGTACCGCCAGTAACTGGGCATATGCCTGTCACCCGCAGAGCGTGGTACTGCGACTTTAAAATCCACAACTTCAATTTCAGCTTCTCGATTCTATAATTCTCTCGGGTTCCAAACTGAACGCTGTCGAGATTAATCTTCCCCAATGGATAACTTGGTTTCTCCGGTGTGATACCATGGAACCTCGTGTCCGTTGGCTTCAAGTTTGCTAAGGATATGTTCATCTTCCTCAATGTATCTACATACATAAGGTTTAAGCACGTCGCCATCTATGAACACTGAGAGTACATCAACCGGGCACCGCCGGGTAGAGTGCTGGACTGCCTGGTCGAGGAACTTGTCATGATGATTCACATAGTGAAGCCAATATCTTGCACCCACTAATTAAGAGATACTCGATCGTTGGTGGAGGCATTTTTCTCGCTACAGAACACCCGTCGGAGATTACCAGTTCCATTAGATGGCCTTCCTTCAATCATAGACACCGTCTGCTGAGTTAGGATCAACGTGAAGGTGGTGGTGGAGGTGCTGCCGCCATTTCTGAGCCGATGTCGATTGTCTTCTCAGACTCGCGGGAGAGGGCAAGTGAATCTCGGCTCTCCCCGGTTCTCGAGATTTCTCTCCATAGATGTTCATGCATGTGTCTGCCCACCTTAATATTGCTTGAAATTGCGCAATCTTTCAGATGTCCTGAATCGTCTTTTCCATTGTCGCTGAGGAAAAGCAATTCATTAATGCCCATTCATCATCTCTTCAGGGGACACAAAAGGCCTCGGGAACCTAGGCCCGCTATTTTGCCTATTGTTTCAGAATCGTCTCTATTATCGCCTCGCTGCTCATTGCTTCTCTGATAATCATCTCTTGTGTTTGCCCGAAAACCTGCCGAAATTTGTCCTGGAGCATCATAGTTCTGGTCCGGGGAAATCGTCGCCTCGGTTGATAATTTTGACTACGGTCCTCCTCTCCAAGACTTAAGCTGCTTGTTGTGATGGCATCTTCTCCATCCCGCCCATCCGTTTGCTATTTCCATTAACGCGGATCTGTCTTTGGGTTGGTCCTTCCCAAGTTCCTCATGTGGCAAATCTCCACGCTCGATTCTAAGCATAAACGCATCTATTGCCCTCTCGTCAGATATGTTTTCCGCCGAGTTTTTGATGATGTTCCACCTTTGGATATATTTTCATTGGCTCGTCCGGCTTTTGTCGACATGCTCAACTCTCCAACGACGCAGTTTTTACGGACCGGAAGTTCTTGGACGAACACCCTCGAAGCTTTCCACCCGTCGATAGATCCTTTGAGGGAGTTTTTTATCCAAGATCGTGCGGCTCCACTCAAATGCACTTGCTTTGCATAGCTGTTGCCCTGGTTCCTCCCGTGAGCTTCACTGCCTCGAGATAATCAACTAGCCGCTCCTCTCGATCTTGAAGGCCGTCAATTTCTTGAAGTTGTCAAAGTAACTTGAATCCCTAAGGGACTCGGTTTTCTGACTCTCCTCGTGAAGCATGGCAAGCCACACATATCCTCGTCGTTAAGCTCTGGGGATTGCTGATGTTCCCTTCTGCTTTGCCGCGCTCTGTCGACCCTTGCTTGTGCTGTCGTGTCTCTTGCTCCACTTGGTCCTTCAGGGGCTGCCGCTGCTGCTGCTGCATTGCCGCTCCTTCGGGAGGCGTTGATACAAACGCCGTCCCCATGGCTCCAACTCCTGCTATCGCCATATTGTATAGTGTTTCCCTTGGATCTCCTGGAGGTGGTTTAGATGCAAGGATAAAAGCATGTGTCGCCATATACCCAGCCTCTGGTCTTAGGGATGATGTTTCCTCTTGTATCTATCGACATAAAGGACATGTCGAGGTTTTGGACCAAGTGCTCTCTTTCTGCTTCGGGTATGTGTTGTAACCTTGATCTTGCTCTGTTCCGAGCCTCCCTGTGGCTATCACCCGAAGTTCTAGATTGCTGACTCAAATCTGCCCTTCTCCTGCTGGATGCAGAAGCTGCCTCCTTTCTTCTGTTTAACTCAGCTGTCTGTTTGCCGCTCGTGCGAGCCTATATTGATATGCTTGTAGTTCCTCTGGCGTGGCTGTAGTAGCCATTGGTTCTGAGCCGTCCATAGCTCTCGCGGCTCTATCCCATGCTGCTTGTGGGAGTTAAACTCTGTGTCATGGTCAGGCTCCGACGATTTATTGCCTCAAGCCTCGTCAGAGATCGCAGGATCGACATAAGGTGATTTCCCGTATCGCTTAAAGCCTCGTATGTTTCTCTTGGTCATTGCTTGAAGCTCTCCAATGACATAAATCTGATGATATTTTGTGTTCTAGATCTATGTTGGGTTTGGTGACACCATCATTGAGATTGGTGAAGACCTCCCACTGTAGTAGATTTGTCGATGAAGTCGTAATTGTCGACACCGCTTGAGCCATCGCTTATATATGAGTCCTTGCATGACTCAAAACGAAACATTAAGTGATCTTGGCGAGTTTCTCCTGCCCTCGGGTGTCGGGATGAGCGTGTCCACTAAGTTTCTTCTTCTCCTGATTTGGTTGACGATGTATAGCTTGAAAAATCGGAATCGACCGCCGAAAATCCCGATGAAATCGGAATTTCGACACGATACGATCCTTCTTTCTTGCGAAAGCGAAACCTTCCGAACGTCATCTCCATAGGCTCCGCCGACACGCATATGCATCCAAACGGGAGGGTGGGTGAGGAAATGCAAAATCGACAGGACCAGCAGCGATCTGTTTACCTCGATCCATTGCGTTGCTTGCGGTTGATGATGTCGAAGATCTTGAACGTGCCATCGAGATCAGATCCTTACGCCTAGTCCCCACGGTCGGCGCCAATTGACAAGGTATCAACTTGTCAATGCCTATGGATTGTAGGCTAGGGTTTAGTTGGAAGTAGAGGGCAAGTAGATCTTGAAGGTTTCAGCCGAAAAGTTTCGACGATTATGAAAACTAGGGTTTGTGAAACAATGATTCGATGCTTTCGTCCCTCGACTCCACCTTATATAGGAGGCGGAGCCGAGAGATTCAATGTACAAGTTACAAAGTCCGGGAAGGTTTCCAACCCATCCCGCAAGATTACAAATAAGACTTTCTATTACAATCTAGCTTTCCTTAATTCTTCGGTGGGCTCCGTGAAAGTGGCGCTTGGTTGATCTTGAGGAGGGGCTGACGAGGAGGCACCCTTGGCGGAATCGCCGTGGTCTGCGGGATCTTCCGGAAGATCTTCAAGGTCGATGATGTCCTTGGGATCCGGCTTGGAAGCAGATGAAGCTTTGGGTGGGATCTCCACTTCTGGAGTAACAGGAACTGAAGCCGGAGACGGCTTGACCTTCTTCTTCAAGACCTTTGGAGCCTTGGGGGGCTGGCTTCCGGAGCTTCAGTAAAAAGAAAAAAGCATAAACAACTAAGGAATTGCTCGTGAAACTAGAACTTGGATCTCGGAAACGGACACTTACCCGGAGGGCTTGAAGAAGTTCTGGATGGCGGGCTGCCCCTTGTTGCTGGTGTTAATCAGCTTGAGGCGCTGAGCCTTCCGCCTCCGCGAGTTGTGTCGCAAAGGCTAGGCACTTCCGGCGGGCGCTAGCGGCGGGCTGGACTTCCTGGAGCAGGCCTCTTCCTCTTAGGAGGGCGTGGGGCCTCGTGGACTTCCGCCTCCGAAGAGCCTCCGGATCCGTGTTGCCGGTGGAAGGAACCCGGAGAAGAGTTCCGAGTTCACTTTCTTCGAGCGCCTCAAGCTAATGCATGTGTTAAACACTTAGACAAAAAAGTTTGAATACGAAGAAAAGCAATGGACCAAAAAATCGAGACGACGTACCGCGGTTCCGGAACCCTTCGTGTGGATGTCTTTGTTACACACGTGAACGTGAAGTTCACGCGGAACCTTGATGAGGAGCCGGATCCTCTTGTCGATGGCGTCGGCGGATAAGTTGTCTTTCATTGGATCGTCGCGCCTGAGTACCGAACATCAGCCGGTCCTCGTGTTGGAGCGGGCCGGGATCCTGCCAGAATCAGAAAGGGCTGGTCTCTTCCCCCGACAGCCCCTCCTCCGTAGTTTGCATCCGCTCTCGATGTGCGAGTGAGTCACGACGAGAGGTGGGGGCAGTGCGTCCATGTCGGAAGCTCGGTGGCAGGGCAGTTCTTGAACGGCGGCAGCCTCCTTGTGCTCGCCGGGTCGGAAACGTCCTGATACGCGTACAGCACGCGTCCGTTGGGAACCCCAAGAGGAAGGTGTGATGCGTACAACGGCAAGTTTTCCCTCAATATGAAACCAAGGTTTATCGAACCAGAGGGAGCCACAGCCACGCGTTGAAGGTTGATGGCGCAAGTGGATGTAGTGGCGCAACACCAGGGATTCCTACGCCAACGTGGAATCTGCACAACACAATCCAAAGTACTTTGCCCCAACGAAATGAGGTTGTCAATCTCACGGCTTGCAAATAAAGGATTAGATGTATAGTGTGGATGATGATTGTTTGCAGAAAAACAGAGAACAAAGATTGTAGCAGATTGTATTTCTAGTATAGAGAATTGACCGGGCCTACAATACTAGGAGGTGTTCTCCTATAACATAAACAGCATGTTATGAATTTATTAGCTTTCTGGGCACCAGACAAAAGAAGAGGGCATGACCATGCACATACATATTATGATGAGTATAGTGAGATTTAATTGGGCATTACGACAAAGTACATAGACCGCTATCCAAACATGCATCTATGCCTAAAAAGTCCACCTTCAAAGTTATCATCCGAACCTCCGCATTAAGTTGCTAACAATGTACAATTGCATTAAGTATTAAGGTGAGCTGTAATTCTATGAATTACATCCTTGAACATAGCACCAATACTTATCCCTAGTGGCAACAGCACATCCATAATCTTAGAGATTTCTGTCACTTCCCAGATTCACGGAGACATGAACCCACTATCGAGCATAAATACTCCCTCTTGGAGTTACAAGCATCTACTTGGCCAGAGCATCTACTAGTAACGGAGAGCATGCAAGATCATAAAAAACACATAGACATAACTTTGATAATCAACATAACAAGTATTCTCTATTCATCGGATCCCAACAAACGCAACATAGAGAATTACAGATAGATGATCTTGATCATGTTAGGCAGCTCACAAGACCCGACAATTAAGCACAATGGGGAGAAGACAACCATCTAGCTACTGCGATGGACCCATAGTCCAGGGGTAGACTACTCACACATCACTCCGGAGGCGACCATGGCGGCGTAGAGTCCTCCGGAGATGATTCCCCTGTCCGGCGGGGTGCCGGAGGCGATCTCCTGAATCCCCCGAGATGGGATTGGCGGCGGCGGCGTTTCTGGAAGGTTTTCCGTATCGTGGTTTTTCGCATCGGGGGTTTCGCGACGGAGGCTTTAAGTAGGCGGGAAGGCAGGTCAGGCTACATCGAGGGCCTCACACTACGTCGGCGCGGTTAAGGGGCAGGCCGCGCCTAGGGTTTGGTGCCTCTCGTCCCACTTCGTCTCCCTCTTCGCCTTCCGGGAAGCTTCGTGCAAACAGGACCCCCGGGCGTTGATTTCTGGCCCAATTCCGAGAATATTTCTTTACTAGGATTTGTGAAACCAAAAACAGCAGAAAACAGGAACCGGCACTTCGGCATCTTGTTAATAGGTTAGTTCCGTAAAATGCACGAATATGACATAAAGTGTGCATAAAACATGTAGATATCATCAATAATGTGGCATGGAACATAAGAAATTATCGATATCTCGGAGACGTATCCCCAAGCTTAGTTCTGCTCGTCCCGAGCAGGCAAAACGATAACAAAGATAATTTCTGGAGTGACATGCCATCATAACCTTGATCATACTATTTATAAACATATGTATGAATGCAGCTATCAAAACAATGTATATGACATGAGTAAACAAGTGAATCATAAAGCAAAGACTTTTCATGAATAGTACTTCAAGACAAGCATCAATAAGTCTTGCATAAGAGTTGACTCATAAAGCAATAAATCAAAGTAAAGTGCATTGAAGCAACACAAAGGAAGATTAAGCTTCAGCCGTTGCTTTCAACTTGTAACATGTATATCTCATGGATATTGTCAACATTAAGAGTAATATAATAAGTGCACATGCAAGTATGTAGGAATCAATGCACAAGCTCACACAAGCATTTGCTTCTTGAGGTGAGAGAAAATAGTGAACCGACTAACAATGAAAGTAAAAGAATGGTCCTCCATAGAGGAAAAGCATCGATTGCTATATTTGTGCTAGAGCTTTGATTTTGAAAACATGAACAATTTTGTCAACGGTAGTAATAAAGCATATGTACCATGTAAATTATATCTTACAAGTTGCAAGCCTCATGCATAGTATACTAATAGTGCCCGCACCTTGTCCTAATTAGCTTGGACTACCCGATCATCGCAATGCACATGTTTTAACCAAGTGTCACAAAGGGGTACCTCTGCCGCCCGTACAAAGGTCTAAGGAGAAAGCTCGCATTGGATTTCTCGCTATTGATTATTCTCAACTTAGACATCCATACCGGGACAACATAGACAACATATAATGGACTCTTCTTTTAATGCTTAAGCATTCAACAACAGTGATAATATTCTCATAAGAGATTGAGGATTGTTGTCCAAACTCAAACTTCCACCATGGATCATGGCTTTAGTTAGCGGCCCAATGTTCTCTCTAACAATATGCATGCTCTAACCATTAAATGAGTGGTAAATCTCCCTTACTTCAGACAAGACGGACATGCATAGCAACTCACACGATATTAAAGAATAGTTGATGGCGTCCCGAGAAACATGGTTATCGGACAACAAGCAACTTAATAAGAGATAAAGTATAAGTACATATTCAATACTACAATAGTTTTTAAGCTATTTGTCCCATGAGCTATATATTGCAAAGGTGAATGATGGAATTTTAAAGGTAGCACTCAAGCAATTTACTTTGGAATGTCAATGGTAGAGAAATACCATGTAGTAGGTAGGTATGGTGGACACAAATGGCATAGTGGTTGGCTCAAGTATTTGGATGCATGAGAAGTATTCCTTCTCGATACAAGGTTTAGGCTAGCAAGGCTATTTGAAACAAACACAAGGATGAACCGTGCAGCAAAACTCACATAAAAGACATATTGTAAACATTATAAGACTTTACACCGTTTCCTTGTTGTTCAAACTCAATACTAGAAATTATCTAGACCTTAGAGAGACCAAATATGCAAACCAAATTTTAGCATGCTCTATGTATTTCTTCATTAATAGGTGTAAAGTATATGATGCAAGAGCTTAAACATGAGCACAACAACTGCCAAGTATCACATTACCTAAGACATTTTAGCAATTTACTACATGTATCATTTTCCAATTCCACCATATAACAATTTGACGAAGAAGAAACTTCGCCATGAATACTATGAGTAGAGCTCTAAGGACATACTTGTCCATATGCTAGAGCTCTCTCTCCCACACAGTGAATGCTAGGATCCATTTATTCTCAAACAAAACAAAAACAAAACAAACCGACGTCCAAGAAAAGCACATAAGATGTGATGGAATAAAAATATAGTTTCAGGGGAGGAACCTGATAATGTTGTCGGTGAAAGGGGATGCCGTGGGCATCCCCAAGCTTAGACACTTGAGTCTTCTTAGAATATGCAGGGGTGAACCACCGGGGCATCCCCAAGCTTAGATCTTTCACCTCTCCTTGATCATGTTGCATCATACTTCTCTCTTTGATCCTTCAAAACTTCCTCCACACCAAACTTAGAACAACTCACTAGAGGGTTAGGTGGACAATAAAAAATTAACATGTTCAGAGGTGACATAATCATTCTTAATACCTCTGGACATTGCATAAAGCTACTGGACATTCATGGATCAAAGAAATTCATCCAACATAGCAAAAGAGGCAATGCGAAATAAAAGGCAGAATCTGTCAAAACAGAACAGTTCGTATTGACGAATTTTATCGAGGCACCAGACTTGCTCAAATGAAATGCTCAAATTGAATGAAAGTTGCGTACATATCTGAGGATCACTCACGTAAATTGGCATAATTTTCTGAGTTACCTACAGAGAAAACAGCCCAGATTCGTGACAGCAAAAGAAATCTGTTTCTGCGCAGTAATCCAAATCTAGTATGAACTTTACTATCAACGACTTACTTGGCACAACAAAACACTAAACTAAGATAAGGAGAGGTTGCTACAGTAGTAAAAACTTCTCCCAAGACACAAAATAAAAACAAAGATACTGTAGTAAAAACCATGGGTTGTCTCCCATAAGCGCTTTTCTTTAACGCCTTTCAGCTAGGCGCAGAAAGTGTGTATCAGGTATTATCAAGAGACGAAGTGTCAACATCATAATTTGTTCTAATAATAGAATCAAAAGGTAACTTCATTCTCTTCCTAGGGAAGTGTCCATACCTTTTTTGAGAGGAAATTGATATTTAATATTACCTTCCTTCATATCAATGATAGCACCAACAATAAGAAAAGGTCTTCCTAATATAATGGGACAAGATGCATTGCATTCAATATCCAAGACAACAAAATCAATGGGGACAAGGTTATTGTTAAAGGTAATGCGAACATTATCAACTTTCCCCAAAGGTTTCTTTGTAGAATGATCAGCAAGATTAACATGCAAGCATATTATAAATTTTCTTAGGCATAACAGAAATACTTGCACCAAGATCACATAAGGCATTACAATCAAAATCTTTAACCTTCATCTTAATGATGGGCTCCCAACCATCCTCTAGCTTTCTAGGAATAGAGGCTTCGCGCTCTAGTTTCTCTCCTCTAGCTTTTATGAGAGCATTTGTAATATGTTGCGTGAAAGCCAAATTTATAGCACTAGCATTAGGACTTTTAGCAAGTTTTTTGCAAGAACTTTATAACTTCAGAGATGTGGCAATCATCAAAATTCAAACCATTATAATCTAAAGCAATGGGATCATCATCCCCAATGTTGAAAAAAATTTCAGCAGTTTTATCACAAGCAATTTCAGCAGTTTTAGCAGTTTCTCGCGCTTTGCATTAGAAGTGGAAACATTGCTAACACCAATTTTTTTATTATTAATAGTAGGAGGTGCAGCAACATGTGTAGCATTAGCATTACTAGTCGTGGTAATAGTCCAAACTTTAGCTACATTCTTCTCTTTAGCTAGTTTTTCATTTTCTTCTCTATCCCACCTAGCACGCAATTCGGCCATCAATCTTATATTCTCATTAATTCTAACTTGGATGGCATTTTCTGTAGTAACAATTTTATTTTCAATATCCTTATTAGGCATAACTTTCAATTTCAAAAGATAAACATCAAGAGCAAGACTATCAACTTTAGAAGCAAGTATATCAATTTTCCCCAGCTTTTCTTCAACAGATTTGTTAAAGGCAGTTTGTGTACTAATAACTTTTAAGCATGGCTTCAAGTCCAGGGGGTGTGTTCCTATTATTATTGTAAGAATTCTACAAGAATTACCATGGGCTGCTGCCATTATTGTAAGGATATAGCCTATAGTTGTTACTAGAATTGTTCCGTTAAGCATTGTTGTTGAAATTATTATTTTAAAGTTTTCATCAACATGTTCTTCTTGGGCAAACAATGAAGCTAACGGAACATTATTAGAATCAACATTAGTCCTATCATTCACAAGCAAGACATAGTAGCATCAATCTTATCACTCAAGGAAGAGGTTTCTTCCACCATAATTTACCTTCTTACCTTGTGGAGCTCTTTTCGTGTGCCATTCAGAGTAGTTGATCATCATATTATCAAGAAGCTTTGTTGCTTCACCAAGAGTGATGGACATAAAGGTGCCTCCAGCAGCTGAATCCAATAAATTCCGCGAAGAAAAATTTAGTCCTGCATAGAAGGTTTGGATGATCATCCAAGTAGTCGGTCCATGGGTTGGGCAATTTTTAACTAAAGATTTCATTCTTTCCCATGCTTGTGCAACATGCTCAGTATCTAATTATTTAAAATTCATTATGCTACTCCTCAAAGATATAATTTTAGCAGGGGGATAATATCTACCAATAAAAGCATCCTTGCATTTAGTCCATGAATCAATACTATTCTTAGGCAGAGATAGCAACCAATCTTTAGCTCTTCCTCTTAATGAGAAAGGGAACAATTTTAATTATAATGTCACCATCTACATCTTTATACTTTTGCATTTCATATACAACAAATTATTAAGATGGGCAGCAGCATCATCAGAACTAACACCAGAAAATTGCTCTCGCATAACAAGATTCAGTAAAGCATGTTTAATTTCAAAGAATTCTGCCGTAGTAGCAGGTGGAGCAATAGGTGTGCATAAGAAATCATTGGTTATTTGTGGTTGTGAAGTCACACAACTTAGTATTTTCAGGGTTGGCCATTTTAGCAACAGTAAATAAAGCAAACTAGATAAAGTAAATGCGAGTAATTAATTTTTTTGTGTTTTTGATATAGCAAACAAGATAGCAAATAAAGTAAAACTAGTAAATTAATTTTTTATTTGATTTAGCAGCAACAAAGTAGTAACAAAACTGGGAAGACAAAAACAAAGTAAAGAGATTGAAGTGGAGACTCCCCCTTGCAGCGTGTCTTGATCGCCCCGGCAACGCGCCAGAAAAAGAGCTTGATACGCGTATAGCACGACACGTCCGCTGGGAACCCCAAGAGGAAGGCATGACGCACAGCGGCAAGTTTTCCTCAGTATGAAACCAAGGTTTATCGAATCAGGAGAGCCAAGAAGCCAATGCTAGCTGCTGATACAGATGGCAAGGTGCACACTCGTGGATTCCATACTAACGGAATCCGTACAACACAACCAAAGTACTTTGCCCCAACGAAACAATGAGGTTGTCAAATCTCACCGGCTGGCTGTAACAAAGGATTAGATGTATAGTGTGGATGATGATTGTTCGCAGAAAATATTTCAGGATAGAGAATTGGACCGGGGTCCAGAGTGTTGACTAGAGGTGTCTCTCCCATAACATAAACAGCATGTTGGGTGAACAAATTACAGTTGGGCAATTGACAAATAAAGAGGGCATGACTCATGCACATACATATTATGATGAGTATAGTGAGATTTAATTGGGCATTACTAAAAAAGTACATAGACCGCTATCCAACATGCATCTATGCCTAAAAGTCCACCTTCAGTTATCATCCGAACCCCCCTCCAGTGTTAAGTTGCTAACAACAGACAATTGTATTAAGTATGGTGCGTAATGTAATCGAACTACATCCTTAGACATAGAAACAATGTTTTATCCCTAGTGGTACATCCATAATCTTAGAGATTTCTGTCACTTCCCGGATTCACGGAGACATGAACCCACTATCGAGCATAAATACTCCTCTTGGAGTTACAAGCATCTACTTGGCCAGAGCATCTACTAGTAACGGAGAGCATGCAAGATCATAAACAACACATAGACATAACTTTGATAATCAACATAACAAGTATTCTCTATTCATCGGATCCCAAAAAACGCAACATATAGAATTACAGATAGATGATCTTGATCATGTTAGGCAGCTCACAAGATCCGACAATTAAGCACAATGGGAGAAGACAACCATCTAGCTACTGCTATGGACCCATAGTCTAGGGGTAGACTACTCACACATCACTCCGGAGGCGACCATGGCGGCGTAGAGTCCTCCTGAGATGATTCCCCTCTCCGGCAGGGTGCCGGAGGCGATCTCCGAATCCCCCGAGATGGGATTGGCGGCGGCGCGTCTCTGGAAGGTTTTCCGTACGTGGCTCTCGGTTTTTCGCGACGGAGGCTTTAAGTAGGCGGAAGGGCAGGTCGGGGGCCACACGAGGGCCCACACTCAGGTCGCCCAGGGGCAGGCAGCGCCGCCCTAGGGTTTGGGCGCCTCGTGGCCCCACTTCGTCTCCTCTTCGGTCTTCTGGAAGCTTCGTGGCAAAATAGGACCCTGGGCGTTGATTTCGTCCAATTCCGAGAATATTTCTTTACTAGGATTTCTGAAACCAAAAACAGCAGAACAACAGCAACTACTTCGGATCTTGTTAATAGGTTAGTTCCAGAAAATGCACGAATATGACATAAAGTGTGCATAAAACATGTAGATATCATCAATAATGTGGCATGGAACATAAGAAATTATCGATACGTCGGAGACGTATCAGTCCTTCAAATAGAAGAAGCCTCCAGACCAGTACCGCGCGGATTCGTGGCGGTCAGTGTGGGGGTAGACGCGGCCCGGGCGGATCATGAAGGTGATGGATCCGCATGTTGCGAGCTCGGTGGAGTTCCGGATCCTCTCCTTCTTGACGGTGAAATAATATTGAAACAGAGGAAGCTCGGGAGTTACCCGGAGATGGCCCTCGCACAGGGTGATGTGATTGCTGATCGCAAGCACGCTGTTTGGAGAGATGTTGTGGGGTTGGAGCCGTAGACCTTGGGATCTCCAGGAAGAAGTCGAAGGCGGAAACGAAAAACCCCGCCCACCAGTGCCTTGTCAGCACCATCTCATTGTCCTCCGGAATGGGGCTAGTTCATTAGGAACCGACCTCCGCTTCCGGGTTGCAGGAAGCCCTCTGTCTCGAGGTTCGTCAGCTCCGTCCTGGTGGTGGTGCAAGGCCACCATTTTCCCTTGGCTTCAGCATCACGTTGGCGAGCCTTTGATTTTTTGGCGGCGGCCTCTTCCGCCTTGTGCTCCGCCTGATCCTCCCCGGAGGCCTTCTCCGGGTTAGCGGAAGTCCCTTCAGTTTCCTTGCCGGAATCCTTCGAAGGACCCAGCTTAACTGGAACGAAAGGTGGAGGGGCGGAGGAGATCGGGGTGGCCATGATTGGTTCAGAGGCCGGAGGCGGAGTTGTTGAATACATCTGAAGAAATGACGGATGGCGGAAAACGTTCTTTAGTCGGATCCAGCATCGTCTTCCCCAAATTCATCCCTACCAACAACGGCGCGAGAGCGAAGTTCGAGGACTCACCGTAATGGCGTTTCGGCGGTCGGAGTCGCCGGCGACGAGGTTTCCGCGCGGTGGCTCGCTAATGTTAAGAACAGGATGAACACGGCGCGGCGGCGAAGTAACTCCGGCGATGTTCCGGTGAGATTCCGGCACGGCGGAGAGGGAGCTCGCGGCGGCGCTCGGCGGAGAGGTGAGAAGGGTGAATGAGGTTAAGGCGTCGACGGCGGATATTTATAGGCCGGCGGGACGAGATTCGTGCTCCGCATCCAGTGGTCGGAACGCAAGCATCTTACCGTTGGATGCGTGACACGTGTCCCAAACCCTAAGCGGTAAAAATGGCTAGAGATAAGTTACCGCACAAATCGCGCGAAAATGGCGCCATTGGCGGAACCGTTTGAGTCTTTTAAGATTTCGGGTAATTGCGTGAGGATAAGTTGGCTCTCATTCGCGAGCAGGGAGTAACCCGGAAATGTTCTTTGGAATGTCGATGGATGAAGTCCCGCGGGATGGGAGCATTTTCCGACTAAAAGTTGAGAAAAGAAGAAAATGTGAAGTTGGAGTTCTTCAAGTTTCTCGCGCACCAACATTTGCCGGAGGTCATGATGGACTAGCAAGGCGGAAACAGCAGTGAAACTCGGAGAACTCGGGGGCTATGTTGTGGGTATACTTCATGGGTGTACCATCGACGGTGCCTAGATCCGGCAAGCCCGGTGGCCCACAGATGGTGATGAGGCATGTGGCCCATCGGGCGGCCCAGTTGCTGTTGATCCTGACGGAAGATGTCCGGCCCAGGAGCAGTGGAGCCGGATCCAACCGACATGAGGGAACCCGGATCCACGGAGGCCCATTAAGGGACCCGGATCCAGACGAGATGGAAGGCGGATCCCATACACTGCAAGACATTGCACCGTAGTTAGGAAACCCGTATCCGGGTAGGACTTCATAAACCCGATCCGTGCGCCCGCCTTATAAGCCGGATCTCGGGAGCCCTAGAGGCAGAACCTCAACTCATTGTAACATCGCGAAAGCGCCCGTATATCTCCACAGCAGCGAGGCCTGTCGTCGGGCAGTGCCCGCGTACCACCGTCCCGTGTGCACTCCGCTCTATGGCCCCTACTTCTTCCCCGTGAGGATCCTCCTCCGTGGTACCGTCGAACAGCAGCAAGTTTTCCCCTAAGTGGATCACCCAAGGTTTATCGAACTCGGGAGGAAGAGGTCAAAGATATCCCTCTCAAGCAACCCTGCAACCACAAAGCAAGAAGTCTCTTGTGTCCCCAACACACCAAAGAGGTGCACTAGTTCGGCGAAGAGAGTGAAATACAAGTGGTATAAATAAGTATGAGCAATAGCAACAACACCAGTAATATTGCGGGAAGTAAACA
The DNA here is from genome assembly GCA_030979885.1 of Lolium multiflorum. Lineage (NCBI taxonomy): Eukaryota > Viridiplantae > Streptophyta > Magnoliopsida > Poales > Poaceae > Lolium > Lolium multiflorum. The sequence goes on along the minus strand of JAUUTY010000228.1, from coordinate 81,535 downwards.
TGCAGTAGAACAGTAAACAAGCAGCGATAATAGTATTTAGGAACAAGGCCTAGGGATCATACTTTCACTAGTGGACACTCTCAACTTTGATCACATACCAGAATAGATAAATGCATACTCTACACTCTCTTGTTGGATGATGAACACCATTGCTTAGGATTACACGAACCCTCAATGCCGGAGTTAACAAGCTCCACAATTCAATGTTCATATTTAAATAACCTTAGAGTGCATGAAAGATCAACACAACTAAACCAAGTACTAATGTAGCATGCACACTGTCACCTTCACGCTACGATAAAGGAGGCATAGATCACATCAATACCATCATAGCAATAGTTAACTTCAGAATCTACAAGAGATCACAATCATAGCCTACGCCAAGTACTACACGAATGCACACACTGTCACCATTACACCGTGCAGGAGGAATAAAACTACTTTAATAACATCATTAGAGTAGCACATAGATAAATTGTGATACAAAACACATTGCAATCATAAAGAGATATAACTAAGCACTTCACTATGCCATTAAACAGTGAATAAGTATTCTGAGAAATATAGCCTAAGAGACCCACACGCTGCACACACTGTTACCTTTACACACGTGGGACAAGGAGTCTCCGAAGGATCACATAAGTAAAATTCACTTGACTAGCATAAGGACATCTAGATTACAAGTATCACTGATATGAATCTCAATCATAAGGCAGCTCATGAGATTATTGCATTGAAGTACATAGGAGAGAGATGTACCACATAGCTACCGGTACAGCCCCGAGTCTCGATGGAGAACTACCTCCTCATGGGAGACAGCAGCGTTGATGGAGATGGCGGGTGCTCTATGGAGGAGCCTGGGGCACTTCCCGTCCCGGCTGCCGTGTCGGAACAGAGACTCCCCGTCCCCAGACCTGGCTCGCGGCGGCTACGGCCTCTCCGAAGGCTCTCGGGACGTGGCCCCCTGGTGATCGGGCCCGCGAGCCGAAGGCTATTTGTAGGCGGAAGGGCAGGTTAGGGGGCCACGAGGGGCCCACACTATAGGTCGGCGCGGCCAAGACCCGGGCCGCGCCGCCTATAGTCCTGCCACCTCAGGCCTCACTCCCCTGCCTCCTCTTTCGGTCTTCCGGAAGCTTCGTGGCAAAACAGGACCGGCGTTGATTTCATTCAATTCCGAGAATACTTTTTTACTAGTTTCTGAAACCAAAAACAGTAGAAAACAGCAACTAGCCTTCACATCTTGTTAATAGGTTAGTTCCGTAAAATGCATGGGAATATGACATAAAGTGTGCATAAAACATGTAGATATCATCAATAATGTGGCATGGAACATAAGAAATTATCGATACGTCGGAGACGTATCAGCATCCCCAAGCTTAGTTCCTGCTCGTCCCGAGCAGGTAAACGATAAACAAAGATAATTTCTGGAGTGACATGCCATCATAACCTTGATCATACTATTTGTAAAGCATATGTAGTGAATGCAGCGATCAAAACAATGTATATGACATGAGTAAACAAGTGAATCATATAGCAAAGACTTTTCATGAATAGTACTTCAAGACAAGCATAATAAGTCTTGCATAAGAGTTAACTCATAAAGCAATAATTCATAGTAAAGGCATTGAAGCAACACAAAGGAAGATTAAGTTTCAGCGGTTGCTTTCAACATGTAACATGTATATCTCATGGATATTGTCAACATAGAGTAATATAATAAGTGCAATATGCAAGTATGTAGGAATCAATGCACAGTTCACACAAGTGTTTGCTTCTTTGAGGTGGAGAGAAATAGGTGAACTGACTCAACAATAAAAGTAAAAGAAAGGTCCTTCAAAGAGGAAAGCATCGATTGCCATATTTGTGCTAGAGCTTTGATTTTGAAAACAAGAAACAATTTTGTCAACGGTAGTAATAAAGCATATGTATCATGTAAATTATATCTTACAAGTTGCAAGCCTCATGCATAGTATACTAATAGTGCCCACACCTTGTCCTAATTAGCTCGGATTACCCGGATTATCATCGCAATGCACATGTTTTAACCAAGTGTCACAAAGGGGTACCTCTATGCCGCCCGTACAAAGGTCTAAGGAGAAAGCTCGCATCGGATTTCTCGCTATTGATTATTCTCAACTTAGACATCATACCAGGACAACATAGACAACAGATAATGGACTCCTCTTATATGCATAAGCATGTAGCAACAATTATTTTTCTCATATGAGATTGAGGATATATGTCCAAAACTGAAACTTCCACCATGGATCATGGCTTTAGTTAGCGGCCCAATGTTCTTCTCTAACAATATGCAATGCTCTAACCATTTTGGTGGTAAATCTCCCTTACTTCAGACAAGACGAACATGCATAGCAACTCTCATGATATTCAACAAGGTAGTTGATGGCGCCCCAAGTGAACATGGTTATCGCACAACAAGCAACTTAATAAGAGATAAAGTGCATAAGTACATATTCAATACCACAATAGTTTTTAAGCTATTTGTCCCATGAACTATATATTGTAAAGGTAGAAGAATGAAATTTAAAGGTAGCACTCAAGCAATTTACTTTGGAATGGCGGAGAAATACCATGTAGTAGGTAGGTATGGTGGACACAAATGGCATAGTGGTTGGCTCAAGTATTTTGGATGCATGAGAAGTATTCCCTCTCGATACAAGGCTTAGGCTAGCAAGGTTATTTGAAAAAACACAAGGATGAACCGGTGCAGCAAAACTCACATAAAAGACATATTGTAAACATTATAAGACTCTACACCGTCTTCCTTGTTGTTCAAACTCAATACTAGAAATTATCTAGACCTTAGAGAGACCAAATATGCAAACCAAATTTTAGCATGCTCTATGTATTTCTTCATTAATGGGTGCAAATTATATGATGCAAGAGCTTAATCATGAGCACAACAATTGCCAAGTATCACATTATCCAAGACATTTTAGCAATTACTACATGTATCATTTTCCAATTCCAACCATATAACAATTAACGAAGCAGTTTCAACCTTCGCCATGAACATTAAAAGCTAAGAACACATGTGTTCATATGAACCAGCGGAGTGTCTCTCTCCCACACAAGCATTTATTCAAACAAAAACAAAAACAAAAGCACACAGACGCTCCAAGCAAAGTACATAAGATGTGACCGAATAAAAATATTGTTTCAAGAGAAGGAACCTGATAATTTGTCGATGAAGAAGGGGATGCCTTGGGCATCCCCAAGCTTAGATCTTGAGTCTTCTTGAAATATGCAGGGATGAACCACCGGGCATCCCCAAGCTTAGAACTTTCTATCTCCTTGATCATAGTATATCATCCTCCTCTCTTGACCCTTGAAAACTTCCTTCACACCAAACTCAAAACAACTCATTAGAGGGTTAGTGCATAATCAAAAATTCACATGTTCAGAGGTGACACAATCATTCTTAACACTTATGGACATTGCTCAAAGCTACTGGAAGTCAATGGAACAAAGAAATCCATCCTACATAGCAAAAGAGGCAATGCGAAATAAAGGCAGAATCTGTCAAAACAGAACAGTCCGTAAAGACGAATTTTATTGAGGCACCAGACTTGCTCAAATGATTGAATGAAAGTTGCGTACATATCTGAGGATCACTCACGTAAATTGGCATAATTTTCTGAGTTACCTACAGAAAATTTTGCCCAGATTCGTGACAGCAAAGAAATCTGTTTCTGCGCAGTAATCCAAATCTAGTATCAACCTTGCTATCAAAGACTTTACTTGGCACAACAAAACACAAAACTAAGATAAGGAGAGGTTGCTACAGTAGTAAACAACTTCCAAGACAAATATAAAACAAAGTACTGTAGCAAAATAACACATGGGTTATCTCCCAAGAAGTTCTTTCTTTATACATTAAGATGGGCTCAGCAGTTTTAATGATCCACTTGAAATAGTATTTGAAGCAAAAGAGAGCTTCAAGAGGCAAATTCAAAACACATTTAAGTCTAACATGCTTCCTATGAAAAGGAATCTTGTAAATAAACAAGTTCATGAAGAGCAAAGTGACAAGCATAGGAAGATAAAACAAGCTTCAAAAATTTCAGCACATAGAGAGACATTTTAATAACATGAAAATTTCTACAACCATATTTTCCTCTCTCATAATAACTTTCAGTAGCATCATGAGCAAACTCAACAATATAACTATCACATAAAGCATTCTTATCATGAGTCTCATGCATAAAATTATTACTCTCCACATAAGCATAATCAATTTTATTAGTTTAGTGGGAGCAAATTCAACAAAGTAGCTATCATTATTATTCTCATCATCAAATATAGGAGGCATATTGTAATCATAATCAAACTTATCCTCCATAACAGGTGGAACCAAAAGACTACCATCATTATAATCATCATAAATAGGAGGCAAAGTATCATCAAAGTAAATGTTCTCCTCAATGCTTGGGGGACTAAAAAGATCATGCTCATCAAACCAGCTTCCCCAAGCTTAGAATTTTCCATAGCATTAGCAACAATAGTGTTCAAAGCATTCATATTAATAACATTCCCATTAGCATGCATATAAAGTTCCATGGGTTTTTAAATCTCTCTTCAAACACATCATGTCCTAATTCAAGATAAAGTTCATAAAGATCTCTCATATTTTTGTTGTTTTCCATTATGCCTAACTAGTGTAAACAAGAAACAAAAAGATGCAATTGCAGGATCTAAAGGAAATAGCTTTGAGTACTTACAACGGCGAAAATAGCTTAGTAGCCGAGATCCGGAGTGTGAGTACTTTACTTTTCCTCCTCAAGCGGCGCCTGAAAAGGCTTGATGTCTACGCCCTCCTTTTCCTGAGAGTGTTGGGCCTCCAAGAGCAGAGGTTTGTAGAACAGCAAAGCAAGTTTTCCCTTAAGTGGATCACCCAAGGTTTATCGAACTCAGGGAGGAAGAGGTCAAAGATATCCCTCTCATGCAACCCTGCAACCACAAAGCAAGAAGTCTCTTGTGTCCCCAACACACCTAAGAGGTGCACTAGTTCGGCGAAGAGATAGTGAAATACAGGTGGTATAAATAAGTATGAGCAGTAGCAACAACACTAAAAGTGCTTTGCCCAGGACAAGTAAACAAAGTAGTAACGCAAGCGGTAAAACAGTAAACAAGCAGCGATAGCAGAATTAGGAACAAGGCCTAGGGATCATACTTTCACTAGTGGACACTCAACTTTGATCACATAACAGAATAGATAAATGCATACTCTACACTCTTGTTGGATGATGAACACCATTCGTAGGATTACACGAACCCTCAATGCCGGAGTTAACAAGCTCCACAATTCAATGTTCATATTTAAATAACCTTAGAGTGCATGAAAGATCAACACAACTAAACCAAGTACTAACGTAGCATGCACACTGTCACCTTCACGCTACGAAAGGAGGCATAGATCACATCAATACCATCATAGCAATAGTTAACTTCGTAATCTACAAGAGATCACAATCATAGCCTACGCCAAGTACTAACACCACACTGTCACCATTACACCGTGCAGGAGGAATAAAACTACTTTAATAACATCACTAGAGTAGCACATAGATAAATTGTGATACAAAACACATTGCAATCATAAAGAGATATAAATAAGCACTTCACTATGCCATTCATAACAGTGAAATATAGCCTAAGAGACCCACACGGTGCACACACTGTCACCTTTACACACGTGGGACAAGGAGTCTCCGGAGATCACATAAGTAAAATTCACTTGACTAGCATAACGACATCTAGATTACAAGTATCATCATATGAATCTCAATCATGTAAGGCAGCTCATGAGATTATTGTATTGAAATACATAGGAGAGAGATGAACCACATAGCTACCGGTACAGCCCCAGCCTCGATGGAGAACTACTCCCTCCTCATGGGAGACAGCAGCGTTGATGGAGATGGCGGTGGTGTCGATGGAGGAGCCTTCCTGGGCACTTCCCGTCCGGCGGCGTGCGGAAGAGACTCTGTCCCCAGATCTTGGCTTCGCGATGGGCTGCGGAAGGTTTCTCGTACGTGGCTCTCTCGGGGTTTCAAGACGAAGCTATTTGTAGGCGGAAGGGCAGGTTTGGGGCCACACGAGGGGCCTACACTATAGTCGGCGCGCCAAGACTGGGCCGCGCCGCCCTATAGTCCGGCCACCTCGTGGCCCCACTTCGCTCTTCGGTCTTCTGGAAGCTTCGTGGCAAAATAGGACCCTGTTGATTTCTGGTCCAATTCCGAGAATATTTCTTTACTAGGATTTCTGAAACCAAAAACAGCAGAAACAGCAACTTCGGCATCTTGTTAATAGGTTAGTTCCGAAAATGCATCAAATAAAAATGCATAAAACATGTAGATATCATCAATAATGTGCATGGAACATAAGAAATTAATACATAGTAACACACCCCCTGGACTTGAAGCTATGCTTAAAGAATTTATTAGTACACTACTTTTAATAAATCTGTTGAAGAAAATCTTGGGAAAATTGATATACTTGCTTCTAAAGTCGATAGTCTTGCTGCTGATGTTGATCTTTTGAAATCAAAGTTATGCCTAATGAAAATCATAATAATAAAATTGTTACTACAGCAAATGCCATCCAAGTTATAATTAATGAGAATATAAGATTGATGGCCGAATTGCGTGCTAGGTGGGAGAAAGAAGAAAATGCTAAAGAAGATAATATAGCTAAAGTTTGGACTATTACCACCACTAGTAATGCTAATGCTCCACATGTTGCTGCACCTCCTACTATTAATGGTAAAAGAATTGGTGTTAGCATGTTTCCACTTCTAATGCAAAGCGTGAAAAACTGCCTAATTGCTAAAACTGCTGAAACTGCCTGTGATAAAACTGCTGAAATTTTTTCCAACATTGGGGATAATGTCCCATTGCTTTAGATTATAATGGTTTGGATTTTGATGATTGCCACATCTCTGAAGTTATAAAGTTCTTACAAAAACTTGCTAAGAGTCCTAATGCTAGTGCTATAAATTTGCTTTCATGAAACATATTACAAATGCTCTCATAAAAGCTAGAGAAGAGAAATTAAATCGCGAAACTTCTATTCCTAGGAAGCTAGAGGATGGTTGGGAGCCCATAATTAAGATTAAGGTCAATGACTTTGATTGTAATGCTTTATGTGATCTTTATGTGATCTTGATTGTAATGCGTTATGCCTAAGAAATCTATAATATGCTTAACTTGCCACCATTGAAAAATTGTTATTTGGATGTTAATCTTGCTGATAACTCTACAAAGAAACCTTTGGGGAGAGTTGATAATGTTCGCATTACCGTTAACAATAACCTTGTCCCCGTTGATTTTGTTGTCTTGGATATTGAATGCAATGCATCTTGTCCCATTATATTGGGAAGACCTTTTCTTCAAACTGTTGGTGCTATTATTGATATGAAGGAAGGCAATATTAAATATCAATTTCCTCTCAAGAAAGGTATGGAACACTTCCCTAGAAAGAGAATTAAGTTACCTTTTGATTCTATTATTAGAACAAATTATGATGTTGACACTTCGTCTCTTGATAATACTTGACACTTTCTGCGCCTAGCTGAAAGGCGTTAAAGCGCTTATGGGAGACAACCCATGTTTTTACTACTACTTTTATTTTATATTTGAGTCTTGGAAGTTGTTACTACTGTAGCAACCTCTCCTTATCTTAGTTTTGTGCATTGTTGTGCCAAGTAAAGTCTTTGATAGTAAGGTTCATACTAGATTTGGATTACTACGCAGAAACAGATTTCTTTGCTGTCACGAATAATTCTCTGTAGGTAACTCAGAAAATTGTGCCAATTTACGTGAGTGATCCTCAGATATGTACGCAACTTTCATTCAATTTGAGCATTTTCATTTGAGCAAGTCTGTTGCCTCTTAGAAATTCGTCTTTACGAACTATTCTGTTTTGACAGATTCTGCATTTTATTTTTGCCTGTTTTGCTATGCTTGATGGATTTTTCGATTCCATTAACTTTCAGTAGCTTTGTGCAATGTCCAGAAGTGTTAAGAATGATTGTGTCACCTCTGAACATGTAAATTTTGATTGTGCACTAACCCTCTAATGAGCTGTTTTGAGTTTGGTGTGGAGGAAGTTTTCAAGGATCAAGAGAGGAGGATGATACAATATGATCAAGGAGAGTGAAAGCTAAGCTTGGGGATGTCCCGGTGGTTCACCCCTGCATATTTCAAGAAGACTCAAGCGTCTAAGCTTGGGGATGCCCAAGGCATCCTCTTCATCGACAACATTATCAGGTTCCTCTAGTGAAACTATATTTTTATTCCATCACATCTTATGCACTTTGCTTGGAGCGTCTTTTGTTTTTGTTTTTGTTTTTGTTTGAATAAAATGGATCCTAGCATTCATTGTGTGGGAGAGAGACACACTCCGCTGTTGCATATGGACAAATATGTCCTTAGGCTTTACTCATAGTGTTCATGGCGAAGGTTGAATCTTCTTCGTTAAATTGTTATATGGTTGGAATCGGGAAATGCTACGTGTAGTAATTGGTAAAATGTCTTGGATAATGTGATACTTGGCAATTGTTGTGCTCATGTTTAAGCTCTTGCATCATATACTTTGCACCTATTAATGAAGAAATACATAGAGCTTGCTAAAATTTGGTTTGCATAATTGGTCTCTCTAAGGTCTAGATAATTTCTAGTAAAGAGTTTGAACAACAAGGAAGACGGTGTAGAGTCTTATAATGTTTACAATATGTCTTTTATGTGAGTTTTGCTGCACCCTTCATCCTTGTGTTTGTTTCAAATAGCCTTGCTAACCTAAACCTTGTATCGAGAGGAATACTTCTCATGCATCCAAATCCTTGAGCCAACCACTATGCCATTTGTGTCCACCATACCTACCTACTACATGGTATTTCTCCGCCATTCCAAAGTAAATTGCTTGAGTGCTACCTTTAAACAATTCAAAATTTATTACCTCTGATTTGTGTCAATGTTTTATAGCTCATGAGGAAGTATGTGGTGTTTATCTTTCATTCTTGTTGGGCAACTTTCACCAATGGACTAGTGCTTCATCCGCTTATCCAATAATTTTGCAAAAAGAGCCGGCAATGGGATTCCCAGTCCCAAATTAATTAACAAAAAAATAGACACTCCTCCATGGTATGTGATTGTTGGACGGCACCCGAAGGATTCGGTTAGCCATGGCTTGAGAAAGCAAAGGTGGGGAGGAGTGTTGATGTCTACGGGTGCTTCTATTCTTGTAGACAGTGTTGGGCCTCCAAGAGCAGTAGGTTTGTAGAACAGCGGCAAGTTTCCCTTAAGTGGATCACCCAAGGTTTATCGATCTCAGGGAGGAAGAGGTCAAAGATATCCCTCTCAAGCAACCCTGCAACCACAAAGCAAGAAGTCTCTTGTGTCCCCAACACACCTAATAGGTGCACTAGTTCAGCGAAGAGATAGTGAAATACATGTGGTATGAATGAATATGAGCAGTATGGCGCCAGAAAAGTGCTTGCTGGCGTGTGGTTGATGGGTAATATTGCGGGAAGTACAAATGCAGTAGAATAGTAAACAAGCAGTGATAGCAGTATTTAGGAACAAGGCCTAGGGATTATACTTTCACTAGTGGACACTCTCAACATTGATCACATAAATAAATAGATAGATGCTAGACTCTACACCCTCTTGTTGGATGATGAACACCACTAACTGTGTAGGATTACACGAACCCTCAATGCCGGAGTTAACAAGCTCCACAATATTCGATGTTCATATTTAAATAACCTTAGAGTGCATGACAGATCAACATAACCAAACCAAGTACTAACATAGCATGCACACTGTCACCTTCACGCTACGAAAGGAGGCATAGATCACATCAATACTATCATAGCAATAGTTAACTTCATAATCTACAAGAGATCACAATGATAGCCTTCAGTAAACCCCGGGTACTATCTTCGGCAGGCCCATTTGGGATGCCTATGTCAGTAGCCCCGAGATTTTTCTTGAATCGTAGAGTCAGGGAAAATCTCCACTGTTTATTTTTATTCGACAACTTTAACTTTTCTATATTTCTTCGTATAAACTTCTATATTGTACAGGGATAATGGTAATTGGGGCTAGTTAATCTGACGGATCAGGTACTAGTTAACTGCTCTAGTGGCAATCCGCAAAAACCTACTTCAAGATCACGTCCCGGACATGATCTCGGATATGTAAATCGACAGTGCCGCTTAAGGTCTTACCATGCTCCGAGTCCCAAGAAATTTATCGGTACCTAACGTCCAGATTTTTCTTCTATCTGTGATACGGATAAAAGTAGCAGAGCGCAGCCTTTGGCGATGCCACGCCTCACGAACGGATCGGGGTCTTACCTTGGCAAATTTGCGGCATTCAAATTGATCGCAACTTTGGTGTTCTGAGAAAATATTGTCGAGTGCTTATTCAGCTGTTGGAATGGCACATTTTATCGAGTCAAAGATGACTTATATTGTTCTCCCGATGGGAGTATATGCAGAGTTATTTATAACTCGAAATATACTCTTTTGCTCTGCTATCTTTCTTTTTCTCTTTCTTTCTTTCTTTTTTATGATTTCATCGGGACGCAGCGCTTCCGATGGGAGTAGCCCCCGAGGCTACAGCCAAGGACTTGTGCTTGGTTGTAGGCTCCATTATGCCGCTATATTTTCTTTTATCTCCCAAAGTTTTATAATTTCTCGGGTGCGAACAACTCCCGATGGGAGTAGCCCCCGAGGCTATGAACAAATATTTGTATTTGGTCATAGGCTCACGCCATTTCTATCTTGTCTTTCTTGATTTTTTCATTTTCTCAAAGTAGCCCCCGAGCATTTGATCAAAAACTTGTATTTGATCAAAGGCTCAGCATTACTTTTCCATGTCGCCTTTTATGAAGCTGTTGAGTCGAATTTTTTCTTCTGCCAAGGTGACGTTATTGCTGACGATAGCCACGATTGTGAGTTAAAAATCGCGAGAAGTCTCCTCCCGCTGCCTTGCGGGCCCAATTGATCCACTATCTTGACACGTCGTGCAAGTGGGGGACACACGTCCTCCGCTTTTTCTGGCGCACGTACCGTAACTCCTCCAATGTAAAAATACTTTTTTACCCCCACTTCCACGTGGTTATCATCTGCCACGCATTTTTTCCATCTAACGGTCCGCCGCTTCGCCGCACCTCTATATAAGATCTCCTTCTTCCTCCTCGAGCACTTCCGCTCACGTCGCACCTCTGCTCTCCTCTGCAAAACCTTCTCCTGCGCTCCTCAATCCCCTAAGCTCATCTTCTCGAAGCTGCATTCCTGCGCCATTGTTGACGCCACCGCATCGTTTGACCAGGCACAGCACGCCAGAATCATCAATGGCCGCCGTGGATCTGGAACCGCGGAGTGGGAAAGGTCCAAGATTTCCACCCAGGACATCAATTTCCTGAAGAAGCTGGGGATTAGCAAGAAACCCAAGTGCTTCCCTAGTGAAGAAAGCTACCCAACCCCTCCAATGGGGTATCGGGTAAGCTTTGTCGACCACCTCATCCGCGGTCTTCCGCCCCTATTCATCCTTTTCTCCGCGGACTGCTCTTTATTTACGGTCTGCAACTTCACCACCTCACGCCCAATTCCATCCTTCATATCTCCATTTTCACTCTCTGCGAGGCCTTCCTTGGCGTCCAGCCTAACTGCTATGGAGCGCATTTTCTTTTGTCGCCGTAATGGCTCTCCCAACATCGCCTATAATATAGGCGGTGTTGTTATTTCGTTCGCCCACCGTCGATTACTTCGACGTCAAACTCCCTGACTCAAGGGTGGCGCAAAAAGTGGTTGTACATTCAGGAAGAAAACCATGGATGTGCTGAAGACAACATCCCTCCCTTCGATGGTGCCGAGAAAATCCTTCGCCGCCGCTCCTGGGACGTAGAGGCTACCGAAGAAGAAAAAATAGCGACAGAAACCCTGATGACTCGCATCCATGAGTTGCAAAATACTCGCGGCAAAGAGTTGTCAGGTATCCAAATCACGGCATATTTTCTTAGGACTAGAGTGCAGCCGCTTCAGGCTCGCAAATACCCTCTATGGAAATATGCTGGTGACAAGGACGCAGATCGGTTGTCAGTGGATTTAGAGGTCAAGGACTTTAGAAAAGCTTGTCCAAAAAATCTCGTCTCTCAGCAAAAAAGATCCTGTCCCTTCTTCTTGCCGTGTAAAACCATTCAGCGCCGCCAATCCACTTCCCAAGGTAACCTTTGTCGATTGATGTGTTATTGCTTTGCTATCTTTTTCGTAACTCCTTTTCTGATATATTCCCCTATTATTTTTTTACAGAACCATCCAAATCTTGTCTCGCTTCCTCCTCTTCCTGAAGGTGGAGAAGTCGAGGAAAGGGCCGTTGTCACTGATGACAACCAAGAGGCCCCCTCTTTTGTGAATGAACCCGTGGATTCTCTAAAATCTGCGGGATCTTCTGAAAAGGATGCCTCTGAAGGCACTGCGTGGCACAATCTCCTCCTCCCGCTGCTTCTCCAAGGAACAAGAGGAAGAGGAATGATGTCGACACCCGGCTCCTCCAAAGTCGAAGAAGTTGGTCCTTCACGCGAAGGCAACTTATGATCCATATCTTGAATCCCTCATCAGCTCGTAAGTCACTTTTACTTCCCCTTGTTTCTGTACTCGAAGATTTTTGTCTTATCTTGCTTTTTATGCTGTCAATTTTTAATCGCAGTGATGATGAGGAAGAAGTACCAACTCTTGATGTGGCTGCTCGAACGAGCACGTCACATACTTTAATTGTTTCGGAGACGCCAGTTGAGGGAGAAGAATCCTCGCCTCCTCAACAAAACGTTGGCGCCACCACTCCTCCTTCGAGCCCTCTTGTCCCTTCACCAAAAAGGACAAGGGTTGAAACAATCCCGGAGCCTACCCTCCAATTGGGTAGCTCCTCCAATTCCCTCTTGGATGATGTAAGTTCTTGGTTTTCTTGTCATTATCTATATTTCCTATGTTTGCTTTTTCATACCTTCATATTTTTCCCATACCGACGTTTTCTCTCTTTGTTCTTCTTTGATAGCCTATGATCAAAGAGCTTGTTCGCATCGGCGCCCAATTCATTGGGTACCGTGAGTATGCCAGCAAGACTGAAGGTAATAACTTTTTTGCTGCCCCTTGTTTATAGCTTCGTGCTCCTATTTTGTCGCAATTTTGACGATTCCTTACTATTTTGGCAGAGAAACTTGCAGAAGCCAACAAGCTTGTCGACACTCTTGCTCAGAAACTGGAGCAAAGTGAAACGGCTCGCAAGAAAGCTGAACTTGACGCTGGCCAAGCTAAAGCAGAGGCTGAGGAGGCCAATGCAAAAGCTGCTGGTGTCGAAGATCTGCAAAAAAGACTTGATGACGCCGAAACTGCTTTGAACGAACACAAGGCCGCCCAGGCTACTCGTGAACAGGCGATCATTAAGCGCTTGAACACGCAGAATCGACGCTTCCTTGGTAACTTTTTCGATCCCTTCTATCTTTCTTAGGCTTGCTTTTTCTTGCTTGCTGTCGGCCAACATATATTTTCTGCGGCAGGTAAAACAAACCAAGAATTTGATCTAGAAAATCCCGCCAATGATCCTCTCCTTGACGCACTCTCTTATCTGGAGTTTCATGGAACCGAAGTTCACGAAGGCATGGCGCATGCTGACGCAGGATTATCGAGTCTGTTCCCTTACTTCTTCCCGAAGAAAGAGGAGCCCAAGACTTTTCTTGCCCTTGCCAAGAACTTCAATCCGCCGGAGGATCTTGGACTGAAGATGCGCCAGGAAAACATGAAGATTGCTGTCGAGAGCACCATTGCTTTGGTCGTTGACAGCCAACAAACTGTTGACTGGATGAAAGTTGGCGACACCGAGCAGATAGAACAAACAAAATGGCGGTCGTTGATCAAGGCGGCGAAGCCCAACACGAAGAAAATCCTGGCCTATCTCGGGATCAAGCCATCTGCAACTCCTAGCTCATCAAGGCCGGAGGTCTAGTTGAATGCCTCTTCTTTTGCTTTCTCTGTTTCTTTTGTTATTGTCGCCATATTAGCTTTGGCGACAATTATCTTAGTAGTCCTTTCGGAGAACTTTCTTCTGTAATATCCATGTAAATTTCTTGAAGATCAATGAAATTCTACCTTGCACTATCATTGATCCTAAGACTTTCTTTTCCAGTTAATATTTGATAACTACTCCGCCAACCCTTGTTCTGCCGATACTTCACCTGCTTCTTCCTTCTCGAAGAAAACGCTAGTCGATGATAACCTCATCGAAGGTTCTGCAAGCAAACATTTGGCGCAAGATTTGCAAGAACTTCGACAACAGCTTCAATCCATGAAAAAGCAAACTCTGGCAATGATGGAACAATCTCGAAAAGCATCTGAAAGAGAGAAAGTTGCTCTCCAACAAGCCAAAGAGGCCATAGCTGCCAAGGATGCTGCTGTGTCGGAGGCTGAAAAGGCTACTGCTCGAGAAAATAGCATGCTCGAGCTAATGTCTGAAGCTAGCACGGATATGCTGGGTATGTTTTGCCACCTCATACTTCTTCTTTTTTACTTTTACTGTGCCTCCCCTTAAATTTCTTGCCTTGTCGCTTAATAGGCTCTGTTCTTGACGCTGCCGCTGAAGATGAAAGAGTGAATGTCAGAACAAATCTCCTCGTCAATCTTTCTCTTAACCATGGCTGTCTGTTCTGGGCCACCCCTGAACGGACCCAACAAATTGTTAGGTTCCAAGATCGCGCTTGCCAGGTGCGCAAATTTCTCAATTTTTGCACGAGAACCTTGACCCTGGTTTACAAGACTTTATTTCCTCGAGATGAAACTCCAAAAACTCTTCCTGGACTACTGGAGAAATTTAGAGATGCCCCTCGCATTCATAATTTTGTGCGAGCTCAATTGACTGCTGGAGCAAGGTTCGCCATGATTATGATAAACATTTGCCATCCCAAGTTGGACCTGACGAAGATTGTTGCTGATTGCTTGGCCAAGAAATCGCGGCGAAAAAATGATATTGACACAATCAATGACATGGTGACTCCTGTGGCCGAGTCGATGATGGACGAACTTCTTCGGATGGATTCAGAATTCTTCGTCAAGGGGACCTATGCTGAACACAAAACAACCAGAGGTTTATCCATAGATAGTATCTTAGGTCTTGATTGAGCTGTACTATATTGCGAGAAATTATGTCTGTATTGTTTTGATCTCTTTTTGTTCCAAAGAAATTTGTTTATATTGTAAAGTGGCCTATATTGTTGGAGCCCCCGAGCCTCTGGCTGGAGTTTATATTGTTTTGCTATCTCAAAAAAATTTCCTCTTGTCGTAAGAAGATATATTTATCTTTCCATCGGTGGGTTACAAGCCCCCGAGTGTCTTGGTATCGAAGTTCTATATTTTTCTTGCGAGGTTTTCAGACCAAAGCAATAATATTTTGACGAGTATACTATATTTATAATTGGTAGCTTCCGATGTTATATTTGGCGAGGTATTATTGTACCAAGGGGAAATATTTCGGTAAGTCTTTATCTATATTGTATGTATTTTGCAACTTGAAGGCGTTGAGCCCCCGAGCGTGTCGAAGAATAAGAAGTATATCTCCACTATCTTTATTATATTGCAGCACCGCGAGCCCGCCTCATTAAAAACCTTTCCGGCCCCACTCGGTGCCCGAAAGGAAAAGAGTGCGTCGAAACTCGCGGGTGTTTCAGTACATTGTATTTTTACAAAGGAGGACTATATTTCGACTCTAGGCGTAGAACCGCCCGAGCTGCGCCTAATGCCCAGGGGTTTTTCTGAGCCCCTCTTCTTGTCCTTGATCCGTATGCTCCTCCGTCGATGACTTCCGTGACGACGTAAGGGCCTAGCCATGGTGATTCGAGCTTTTTAGTACTTTTTTGATTTAACCGTAAGACCAAATCTCCGACCGGGAAAGATCTTGGCCTTAACCGCCGATGTGGTAGTTTTTGAGGTCCTGCTGGTACTTGGTGACTCATGAAAGTACTTCGTCTCGAGCTTCATCGAGTGCGTCCATATCATCCTCCCGAGCTTTTCGTGATGTTTCTTCGTCATACTCTGTTACTCTTGGAGAATCATGCTCTATTTCAATTGGTAACACCGCTTCGGCTCCGTGGACGAGAAAAAACGGAGTTTCTTGTGTCGCCGTATTTGTTGTTGTTCGGATGCTCCGCAAAACACTTGGCAATTCCTCCGGCCAGGTATGTCGAGCTTTTCGAGCGGTCCTAGCGTACGCTTTTTGAGGCCGTTGCAGATGATACCATTGGCTTTCTCGACTTGGCCATTGGTTTGCGGGTGCCCAACTGACGCAAAGTGCAATTTAATGCCTACTTCTGCGCAGTATTGAATTCCTTGGACATAAAGTTTGTACCGTTATCTGTGACAATGCTATGAGGCACTCCAAACCGAAAAACGAGGCCTTTCACAAACTTTATTGCCGACGCTGCATCTGGTGAGTTTATTGGCTTCGCTTCTACCCACTTGGTGAATTTGTCGACAGCGACCAGCAGGTACTCATATCCTCCTGGCGAAGCTTTGTGCAACTTGCCCACCATATCAAGTCCCCATTGAGCAAAGGGCCATGACAATGGTATTGGCGTCAGTTCTGCCGCCGGGGAGTGAGGTTTTGCGGCAAACCTTTGGCACGCGTCGCAGGTTCGTACTATTTCCTTGGCATCCTCAATTGCTGTCAACCAATAAAATCCTGCCCGAAAAACCTTGGCTGCAATGGCTCGACTACTCGCGTGGTGGCCACATATACCTTCGTGCACATCCTTTAGGATTGTTCTTCCTTCCTCGGGTGTGACGCACCTTTGCAGGACCCCTGAAATACTTCGCTTGTATAGCTCCCCTTTGACCACTGTGAAAGCTTTGGATCGTCGAATAACTCGCCTTGCCTCAACTGGATCGTCGGGTATTTCTTTCCTGAGGATATATGATATGTACGCTTGCATCCAAGGAACTTCTACCATCATCACAAGCTCTTGGTCCTCTTCATCCTCCGCAGCTTCTTTGAGGGACGCCGAAGCTTTTTCTTCCTTTGCTTTTTTCTGCGACTTCTTCGGCTTTGTGGATCTCTCCGCTATCTCCTCCCAAAATACTCCTGGCGGAATTGGGAGGCACTGCGACCCGATGTTTGCGAGAACGTCGGCTTCATCATTGCTCAACCTACTGATGTGGTTTACCTCGCATCCATCGAACAGCTTCTCGAGCTCATTGTACACCTCCTTGTATGCTATCATGCTATCATTGACTGCATCACATTGGTTCATAACTTGCTGAGCCACCAATTGTGAGTCGCCAAAGATTTTTAATCGAGTTGCGCCGCAAGCTTTCGCCATCTTCATCCCATGTATGAGGGCTTCATATTCTGCTTCATTGTTGGATGCGTTAGGGAACGTCATTCGGAGGACGTATTTTAACTTGTCGCCTTCAGGTGATATAAGTATCACTCCTGTGCCAGCTAATTATACTCTCTTGGACCCATCAAAGTTCATGGTCCAAGTTCTCGACAAATCTGGGGGTCCCGTGTTTTGCAGCTCCATCCACTCGCAATGAAATCTGGCAAAACTTGCGACTTGATTGCCTTTCTTTTTCATACGTGATGTCCCGAGGGAAAGTTCTATTCCCCAAAGGGAGACACGCCCTGTAGCTTCTGGATTGTTCAGTATATTTGAAAGGGGTGCTTCGTTGACTACTATTATCGGGTAAAAATAGTGGCGCAACTTTCTTGCCGTTGCAATTACTCCATATGCTAGTTTCTGGTATGCGGGTACCGCTGTTTGGAAGGCGATAATACTTCACTAATGAAATATACTGGCCTTTGCACTCCATGGAGTTTTCCTTCTTCTTCTCTTTTGACAACTAGCACCGTGCTAACCACTTGGGGTGTGGCTGCAATGTACAGCAGGAGAGGTTCCTTTTCCTTTGGCGCCACCAAGATTGGTGGTGTCGAGATTGTGCGTTTCAGATCCTCGAAAGCTCTATCAGCTTCTTCGTTCCCGGAATTTCTCCTTGCTTTATCAGAGCGTAAAACGGCAATGCTTTTTCTCCCAGCCTGGCGACGAATCTGCTCAAAGCGCGACTGCTTTAATAGTTGCTGTATTTCTTTCAACTTTGTTGGCTTCCTCATTGTTACGATAGCTTTTATTTTGTCGGGATTGCTTCAATCCCTCTTGTTGAAACTAGAAACCCCGAAGTTCTCCGCGGGACGCCGAAGGAGCACTTCGTCGGGTTCAGCTTGAGGCAGAATTTGTCGAGGTTGTCAAAGGTTTGCTTGAGATCCTCGATCAGCGTCGCCCCCTTTTTTGACGTTATGATGACATCGTTGATGTATACTTGCACGTTTTTCCCAATCTGTGTCGCCAAACACTTCTGCATCATCCTCTGATATGTTGCTCCTGCGTTTTTCAGACCAAAGGGCATTGTCTGTGAGCAAAACGCCGTAAGGTGTGATGAACGCTGTTTTTACTTCATCTTCTTTTTAATCTGATCTGGTTATAACCAGAATATGCGTCCAGGAAGGAAAGACGCTCACATCCTGCCGTGGAGTCGATAATTTGATCGATCCGGGAGGGGAAAGTGATCCTTTGGACAATGTTTATTGAGACACGTAAAGTCGACGCACATGCGAAGGACCTTAGTGTTTTTCTTCGGCACCAACACAGGATTTGCTACCCATGTGGCTTCTGTGTGCAACTCCTTGATAAAACCAGCTTCTCTTAGTCGATCAATTTCTGACAGCATAGCCTTGCGATTTGGTTCCGAAAAACATCGCAAAGGTTGTTTGATTGGTCTCGCTAGTGGATCCAAGTTTAGGTGGTGCTCGCAAGTTCCCTGGTACTCCTGGCATGTCACCGGACACCATGGAAGATTTTCTAGTTCTCACGGAGAAACTCGACGAGCGCGCTTTCCTATGCGAGGTCCATGTCGTTTGCGATGGACGTCGTCTTTTTTGGGTCTGTCTGAATCCGCACCTCCTTAGAATTTTTCTCAGTATTGAAAGTTGATTCTTTATTTGGCCTTCCAACGTCTGGCAGCACGTCGTAGTCATCATACTCCTTGACGCCAAATACTCAACTTGCATCCCGAAAGTTTCTGATATCCGATGAAAATCCTTGTCACATTTATCGGCTAAAGCAAAGCTCCTTTGACTGTGATTGGTCCCTTAGGTCCAGGCATCCTCCACAGCAGGTACGTGTAATGTGGTACCGCCATAAATCTAGCATATGCTGGTCGTCCCAACAGAGCGTGGTACTGTGACGGAAAATCTACGACTTCGAATTCTAACTTCTCGATTCTGTAATTTTCGAGTCCCAAAATCGAACGTCGAGATTGATCTTGCCCAGCGGATAACTTGGCTTCTCCGGTGTAATACCATGGAACCTCGTGTCCGTTGGTTTCAGGTTTGCTAGGGATATATTCATCTTCCTTAGTGTATCTGCATACATAAGGTTTAAGCTGATGCCGCCATCTATGAACACGCGAGAGACGTCGAACCCTGCGATGACTCGCTGGTAGGATAAGTGCTGACTGCCCTGTCGAGGAACTTGTCGTGGATGATCTCGCGATGGTGAAGCCAATATCTTGCCCCGACCAATTAAGGTACTCAACTGTTGGTGGAGGCATTTTTCTGCCATGAACACTTGCGCGAAATTACTTTCTGAGCTCTATTGGATGGCCTTCCTTTGAATCATCGAGACCGCTCCATTAGAGTTAGGATCAACGTAGGGCGGTGGGAGGTGCTGCCGCTATTCTGAGCTGATGTCGATTGTCGTCTGTAATCGCGGGAGGGGGTGGCAAGTGAATCTCACTCATGGGTTCTCGAGGATTTTCTGTGCTGCCCGAGCATTAGCATGCTCGCCCACCTTAACATTGCCCCGGAAATTGCGACAATCTTCTGCGATGTCCCGACTGTCTTTTTCCGTTGTCGTCGAGGAAAAGTGCATCTGACACAGCCCGTTCATTATCTCTTCGGGGGACACGAAAGGCCTCTGGAACCTTGGCCCACTATTTTGCCTGTTGTTTCGAGAGTCATCTCTATTGTCGCCTCGTTGCTCATTGCTTCTCTGGTAATCATCTCTATTGTTTCCTCTGTGTGTTTCAGCCGAAATTTGACCTGGAGCGTCATAACTGGCACTGCCGAGGAAATCGTCGCCTTGGTTGATAATTTCGACCGCGATCTTCCTCTGGCGATCTATGCTGTTGTGAACAATCTTCTCCATCTGCCCACCTGTTTGCTATTTCCATTAAAGCAGATACTGTCTTTGGATTGGTCCTCCCCAAATCCTCGACAAAATCTCCACGCCTGATTCCTGCGACAAACGCATCTATCGCTCTCTCGTCAGATATATTTTCTGCCGAGTTTTTGATGATGTTCCACCTTTGGATATATTTTCTCATTGGCTCGTCCGGCTTTTGTCGGCACGCTCTCAACTCCT
The DNA here is from genome assembly GCA_030979885.1 of Lolium multiflorum. Lineage (NCBI taxonomy): Eukaryota > Viridiplantae > Streptophyta > Magnoliopsida > Poales > Poaceae > Lolium > Lolium multiflorum. Next base: position 61,045 of record JAUUTY010000228.1, on the reverse strand, counting down.
CTAACGACGCAGGTTTCTTGCACGTGGACCAGAAGTTCTTGACGAACACGTCCTCGAAGCTTTCCCAACTGCCGATGGATCCTCGGAGGAAGTTTCTTTATCCAAGATCGTGCGGCTCCACTCAAATGCACCTGGATGCTTTGCATAGCTGTTGCTCTGGTTCCTCCTGTGAGCTTCACCGTCTCGAGATAATCAACTAGCCAATCCTCTGGATCTTGAAGGCCGTCGAATTTTTGAAATTATCAGGTAACTTGAATCCCGAAGGGACTCGAGTTTTTCGACTCTCCTCGTGGAAGCACGGCAAAACCACACATATCCTCGTCGTTTAATTCTGGGGACTGCCGATGTCTCTCTCTGCTTTGTCGCGCTCCGTCGACCCTTGCTTGTGCTGCCGTATCCCGTGCTCCACTTGGTCCTTCAGAGTGGCCGCTGCCGCGCGCAGTCGTGGACTATTTTGCCTTGCCGTTCCTTCGGGAGGTGTTGATACAAACGCCGTCCCCATGGCTCCAACTCTGCTATCGCCATGTTGTACAGTTGTTTCCTTTGGATCTCCTGGAGGTGGTTTAGATGCGAGGATAAAAGCTTGTGTCGCCATATACCCAGCCTCTGGTGTCTTAGGGATGATGTTTCCTCTTGTGTCTATCGACATAAAAGACATGTCGAGGTTTTGGACCAAGTGCTCTCTTCTCCTTCGGGTACGTGTTGTAACCTCGATCTTGCTCTATTCCGAGCCTCCCTGTGACTATCACCCGAAGTTCTAGATTGTCGACTCAGCTCTGCTCTTCTCCTGCTGGATGCGAGGCTGCCTCCTTTCTTCTGTTTAATTCAGCTGTCTGTTTTCCAATTCCCTTGCAGCTCGTGCGAGCCTATATTGATATGCTTGTAATTCCTCTGCGTGGCTGTGGTGGCCATTGGTTCTGAGCCATCCATAGCTCTCGCGGCTCTATCCCATGCTGCTTGCGGGAGTCGAACTCTGTCTCGTGGTTGTGACCCGATATATTTATTGCCTAGGCCTCGTCGCAAATCAGAGGGATCAACGTATGGATTTCCCAAATCGTCGAAAGCCTCAGATGTTTCCTCCTGGTCATGGCTTGGCTCTCCGATGACATAAATCTGATGATACTTTGTATTCAGATCTATGTTGGGTTTGGTGACACCATCATTAAGATTGGCGAAGACCTTGCCCACTTTAATGGATTTGTCGATGAAGTTGTAGCTGTCGACACTGCTTGAGCCATCGCATATATATGAGTCCGCAAATGACTCAAACGACATGTCGCTGAAGATCTTGGCGAGTTTTTCTCTTGCCCTGGTGCTGATGAAGCGTGACGACGAAGTTTCTTCTTCTCCTGATTCGGTTGACGATGTATAGCTTGAAAAATCGGAATCGACCGCCGACGATCCCGACGAAATCGGAATTTCGACACGATACGATCCTTCTTTCTCGACGCGAAAGTGAAATCTTCCGAACGTCATCTCCATAGGCTCCTCCGATACGCATATGCATCCAAACGGGAGGGCGGGTGAGGAACAAAATCGACAGGACCAAGACGATCTGTTTACCTCGATCCATTGCATTGCTCGCGGTTGATGAAGTCGATGATTTTGCGGTTGATGAAGTTGACGATCTTGAACGTGCCATCGAGACCAGATCCTTGACGCCTCTAATTCCCACAGACGGCGCCAATTAACAAGGTATCAACTTGTCAATGCCTACGGGTTGTAGACTAGGGTTTAGTTGGAAGTAGATGGCAAGTAGATCTCGAAGGTTTCAGCCGAAAAGTACTCGACGATTATGAAACTAGGGTTTGAGAACAATGATTCGATGATTTCTGCGTCCCTCGACTCCCCCTTATATAGGAGGCGGAGCCGAGGGATTCGTGTAGTACAAGTTACAGAGTCCGGGAAGGTTTCTAACTCATCCCGCAAGATTACAAATAACACTTCCTATTACAACTCTAGCTTTCCTTAATAATATCTTGGGCTTCCGAATCTTCTTATTCTTCGGGTAGTGGGCCTTCAGTAAACCCCGGGTACTATCTTCGGCAGGCCCATTTGGGATGCCTATGTCATAGAGTGTTGGGCCTCCAAGAGCAGAGGTTTGTAGAACAGCAGCAAGTTTCCCTTAAGTGGATCACCCAAGGTTTATCGATCTCAGGGAGGAAGAGGTCAAAGATATCCCTCTCAAGCAACCCTGCAACCACAAAGCAAGAAGTCTCTTGTGTCCCCAACACACCTAATAGGTGCACTAGTTCGGCGAAGAGATAGTGAAATACAGGTGGTATGAATAAGTATGAGCTGTAGCAACGGCGCCAGAAAAGTGCTTGATGGCGTGTGGTTGATGGTGGTAATATTGCAGCAGTACAAATGCAGAAACAAGAAACAAGCTGATAGCAGTATTTAGGAACAAGGCCTAGGGATTATACTTTCACTAGTGGACACTCTCAACATTGATCACATAAATAAATAGATAGATGCTAGACTCTACACCCTCTTGTTGGATGATGAACTCCACTTGTGTAGGATTACACGAACCCTCAATGCCGGAGTTAACAAGCTCCACAATATTCGATGTTCATATTTAAATAACCTTAGAGTGCATGATAGATCAACATAACCAAACCAAGTACTAACATAGCATGCACACTGTCACCTTCACGCTACGAAAGGAGGCATAGATCACATCAATACTATCATAGCAATAGTTAACTTCATAATCTACAAGACATCACAATCATAGCCTACGCCAAGTACTACACGATGCACACACTGTCACCATTACACCGTGCAAGGGGAATAGAGTACTTTAATAACATCACTAGAGTAGCACATAGATGAATAGTGATACAAAACACATTGCAATCATAAAGGGATATAAATAAGCACTTCACTATGCCATTCATAACAATGAATAAGTATTCTGTGAAATATAGCCTAAGAGACCCACACGGTGCACACACTGTCACCTTTACACACATGGGACAAGGAGTCTCCGGAGATCACATAAGTAAAATTCGCTTGACTAGCATAATGACATCTAGATTACAAGCATCATCATATGAATCTCAATCATGTAAGGCACCTCATGAGATTATTGTATTGAAGTACATAGGAGAGAGATGAACAACATAGCTACCGGTACAGCCCCGAGCCTCGATGGAGAACTACTCCCTCCTCATGGGAGACAACAGCGGTGATGAAGATGGCGGTGGTGTCGATGGAGAAGCCTTCCGGGGCACTTCCCGTCCCGGCGGCGTGCGAACAGAGACTCCTGTCCCCCATCTTGGCTTCGCGATGGCGGCGGCTCTGGATGGTTTCTCGTACCGTGGCTTTTCCGTATCGAGGTTTTAGGTCGAGGGGGCTTAGGCGAAGAGGCGGCGCGGAGGGTCGAAGAGGCGGTGAGATGATAGGCGCGGGCCACCCCGTGCCACGCCGGCCTACCTCCTGGTGGGCCCGTGGCCCCCTCCGCGACTCTCGGTGTTCGGATGCTCGGAGATTCTAAGATGTCGGGCGTTGATTTCGTCCGATTCCGAGATTATTTCCTTACTAGGATTTCTGAAACCAAAAACAGCAGAAAAGAACTGTCCCTTCGGCATCTCGTCAATAGGTTAGTTCCGGAAAATGCATAAATATGACATAAAGTGTGCATAAAACATGTAGATATCATCAATAATGTGGCATGGAACATAAGAAATTATCGATACGTCGGAGACGTATCAAGTGTCATCTAAATAAAACTAAAATAAAAAGGCACTCCTTCATGGTATGAGATTGTTGGCAGGCACCCGAGGATTCGGTTAGCCATGGTTTGTGAAAGAAAGGTTGGAAGGAGTGCCACACAAAAATAAAATAAAATGGGAGCCGCTCTTTGAAGGTTTGTCTGGCAAGGGGGTTAGAGTGCCCACTACCATTCGTTGACAACAACAAACACCTCTCAAAATTTTACTTTTATGCTCTCTATATGTTTTCAAAATCAAAACTCTAGCACAAATATAACAATCAATGCTTCCCTCGTCGAAGGGCCTTTCTTCTACTTTTATGTTGAGTCAGTTCACCTATTTCTCTCCATCTCAGGAAGCAAACACTTGTGTGAACTGTGCATTGATTCCTACATACTTGCATATTGCACTTATTATATTACTTTATGTTGACAATATCCATGAGATATACATGTTACAAGTTGAAAGCAACCGCTGAAATTTAATCTTCCTTTGTGTTGCTTCAATACCTTTACTTTGAATTATTGATTTATGAGTTAACTCTTATGCAAGACTTATTGATGCTTGTCTTGAAAGTACTATTCATGAAAAGTCTTTGCTTTATGATTCAGTTGTTTACTCATGTCATTTACCATTGTTTTGATCGCTGCATTCATTACATATGCTTACAATAGTATGATCAAGGTTATGATGGCATGTCACTCCAGAAATTATCTTTGTTATCGTTTACCTGCTCGGGACGAGCAGAAACTAAGCTTGGACATACGTCTCCGACGTATCGATAATTTCTTATGTTCCATGCCACATTATTGATGATATCTACATGTTTTATGCATACTTTATGTCATATTTATGCATTTTCCGGCACTAACCTATTAACGAGATGCCGAAGAGCCAGTTGCTGTTTTCTGCTATTTTTGGTTTCAGAAATCCTAGTAAGGAAATATTCTCGGAATTGGACGAAATCAACACCCAGGGGCCTTTTTTCACACGAAGCTTCCAGAAGACCGAAGATGATACGAAGTGGGGCCACGAGGTGGCCAAACACTAGGGCGGCGGGCTCGGGCCTGGCCGCGGCCTGGTGTGTGGGGCCCTCGTGTGGCCCCCGACCTATCTCCTCCGCCTACTTATAGCCTTCGTCGCGAAACCCCGCACCGAGAGCCACGATACGGAAAACCTTCCCAGACGCCGCCGCCGCCAATCCCATCTCGTGGGATTCAGAGATCGCCTCGCACCCCGCCGGAGAGGGGAATCATCTCCCCGAGGACTCTTCACCGCCATGGTCGCCTCCGGAGTGATGAGTGAGTAGTTCACCCCTGGACTATGGGTCCATAGCAGTAGCTAGATGGTCGTCTTCTCCTAATTGTGCTTCATTGTTGTCTTGTGAGCTGCCTAACATGATCAAGATCATCTATCTGTAATGCTATATGTTGTGTTTGTTGGGATCCGATGGATAGAGAATACTATGCTATGTTGATTATCAATCTATTACCTATGTGTTGTTTATGATCTTGCATGCTATCCGTTATTAGTAGAGGCTCGGCCAAGTTTTTACTCTTAACTCCAAGAGGAGTATTTATGCTCGATAGTGGGTTCATGCCTCCATTAAATCTGGGATGACAAAGTTCTAAGGTTGTGGATGTGCTGTTGCCACTAGGGATAAAACATTGATGCTATGTCCGAGGATGTAGTTATTGGTTACATTACGCACCATACTTAATGCAATTGGCTGTTGTTTTCAACTTAATACTGGAAGGGTTCGGATGATAACCTGAAGGTGGACTTTTTAGGCATAGATGCATGCTGGATAGCGGTCTATGTACTTTGTCGTAATGCCCAATTAAATCTCACAATACTCATCATATCATGTATGTGCATTGTCATGCCCTCTCTATTTGTCAATTGCCCAACCGTAATTTGTTCACCCAACATGCTTATTCTTATGGGAGAGACACCACTAGTGAACTGTGGACCCCGGTCCATTCTTTTAATCGAATACAAACTGCAATACTTGTTCTACTGTTTTCTTAAACAATCATCATCCACACTATACATCTAATCCTTTGTTACAGCAAGCCGAGATTGACAACCTCACTGCTTCGTTGGGGCAAAGTACTTTGGTTGTGTTGTGGGTTCCACGTTGGCTCCGAATCCCCGGTGTTGCGCCGCACTACATCTCGCCGCCATCAAACTTCAACGTGCTTCTTGGCTCCTACTGGTTCGATAAACCTTGGTTTCTTACTGAGGGAAAACTTGCCGCCGTACGCATCACACCTTCCTCTTGGGGTTCCCAACGGACGCGTGCTGTACGCGTATCAGACTCCCGCCCGGAAGCTTCTAGTATACACCTAATAGCGTTGGCGAAAGGGTTGGGAAATCTCCCGTGGCGGAACTTCTTGAAGATGTCGTTGGTGCTCACGCCTAGACATCTTCGGAAGTTCCGCCTCGAAAAATTTCCTGCAAGCCCGTGAAAGCTACTTAACTAGTAAAACAAGCCAACCATCTCCATCGTTAATATCTTACATACAGTAACATCATTACACAAAAATAAATGGGAAAGTGATTTCCATATTGAGATACACAAGTTATGATCGCTTCGGCCGTAACCATGGAGCATCTTCATCATTTAACTTGATGCTTGGGTCTTCATCATTGTTTCTTTTTTCTTCTGGGTCGTAGCCATGGAGAATCTTCATCATTCAACAGGATGCTTGGGTCAGTTTTCACTGTGAAGGGCGGAATTTCATTAAAATTATTATAATCTTTTGACATGTCTGTCTTGTCATCTACTCCCACGATGTTTCTTTTCCCAGAAAGAACTATGTGGAGCTTTGGCTCATCGGACACAGTATTCTTTTGTTGATTTCTTTTTCTCGTTTTGGTAGACATGTCCTTCACATAGAAAACCTTAGCCACATCATTGGTTAGGACAAATGGTTCATCCAAGTACGCACGATTGTTGAGATCCTTTGTTGTCATGTTGTACTTTTGGTCCACTTGTACCCCGCCTCCTGCCAGCTTGACCCATTTGCACCGGAACAAAGGGATCTTAAAAGTAGGTCCATAGTCAAGTTCTCATATCTCCTCTATGTACCCATAATATGTGTCCTTGTGCCCATTCACGGCTGTTGCATCAAAGCGGACACCACTATTTTGGTTGGTGCTCTTTTTATCTTGGGCGACCGTGTAAAATGTATTCCCATTTATCTCGTACCCTTGGAAAGTACATATAGTAGAAGATGGTGACCTGGCCAACAAGTACAGCTGATCTCCAACTTTGGTGTTATTCATGAGATGTGTCTGCAACCAACTGCCGAAAGTCTTCTCGTGTTCCCCTTTAATCCAGGAGTCAGCCTTCCCCGGGTTTTCGGAGCGTAGAATATTCTTGTGTCTCTCGATATATGGAGCCACCACGATGGAATTGTGTAGAACTGTGTAGTGTGCTTGAGTGAAAGAATGCCAATCTATACATACCATTGCTTTCATTCCTACTGTGCCTTTTCCATTCAGCCTCCCCTCATACCGAGATTCAGGAACACCAATCGACTTAAGGTTAGGAAGAAAGTCTACACAAAACTCAATGACCTCCTCGGTTCCATAACCCTTGGAGATGCTTCCTTCCGGCCTAGCCCGGTTATGAACATGTTTCTTTAAGACTCCCATGAACCTCTCAAAGGGGAACATATTGTGTAGAAACACAGGACCGAGAATTCTAATCTCTTCAACTAGGTGAACTAGGAGGTGTGTCATAATATTGAAGAAGTATGGCGGGAAAAACAACTCGAAGCTGACCAGACATTGGACCACATCATTCTGTAACCCCGATATACTTTCTCGATCGATTACCTTCTGAGAAATTGCATTGAGGAATGCACATACCTTCACAATGGCCAGTTGAACATTTTCCGGTAGAATCCCCCTCAATGCAACCGGAAGCAGTTGCGTCATAAGCACGTGGCAGTCATGAGACTTTAGGTTTTGGAATTTTTTGTCTTTCATATTTACTATTCCCTTTATATTCGACGAGAAGCCAGTCGGGACCTTGATACTGAAAATGACTTCAAAAAAGATTTCCTTCTCTTCCTTGGTAAGAACGTAGCTGGCAGGCCCTTCAAACTGCCCTGGATGATTGCCAGCTCGTCCTTTATGACATTCCTGGTCCTCCCGTGTTTCTGGTGTATCTTTTGACTTCCCATACAAGCCTAAAAAGCCTAGAATATTCACGCAAAGATTTTTCGTTAGGTGCATCACATCGATTGTGGAGTGGACCTAATGGACTTCCCAATAGGGTAGCTCCCAAAATATAGATTTCTTCTTCCACATGGGTACGCGCTTATCAGCGCCGTTAGGAACAGGTTGGCTGCCAGGACCCTTTCCAAAGATTACTTTTAAATCCTTGACCATACCAAATACTTCAGCACCAGTACGGGTGACAGGCTTCGACCGAGTTTCTGCCTTGCCATCGAAATGCTTGCCTTTTTTTCTTTAAGGGATGCTTTTGAGGAAGAAAACGACAATTGTAGGGGTACACATTCTTCCTAAATTTTTATAGATATATACTTTCTGTCTGATCCAAATAGCGTGTGCATGCATTGTATCCCTTGTTTGACTGTCCTGAAATGTTACTAAGAGCATGCCAGTCATTTATGGTTACGAAAAGCAACGCTCGTAGGTCAAATTCCTCTTGTTTGTGCTCATCCCACACACGTACACCTGGTTTGGCCCACAGCTGTAAAAGTTCATCAACTAATGGCCTTAGATGCACATCAATGTCGTTGCCAGGTTGCTGTGGACCTTGGATAAGCACTGTCATCATAATGAACTTCCGCTTCATGCACAACCAAGGAGGAAGGTTGTAGATACATAGAGTCATGGGCCAGGTGCTGTGAGTGCAGCTCTGCTTCCCAAAAGGAGTCATGCCATCTGTAATTAGACCAAACCATAAGTTCCTTGCATCATCTGCAAAGTCCGGGAACTCTCTCTCGATTTTTCTCCACTGCCAACCATCAGCGGGGTGCCTCAACTTCTCGTCTTTCTTACGGTCTTCCATGTGTCATCGCAACAACTTGGCATGCTCTTTATTTCTGAACAGACGTTTCAACCGTGGTATTATAGAAGCATACCACATCACCTTCGCAGGAACCCTCTTTCTGCGTGGCTCGCCCTCAGTATCACTAGGGTCATCTTTTCTGATCTTATACCACAATGCATTGCATACCGGGCATTTATCCATATTCTCGTACTCCTCACCGCGGTAGAGGATGCAGCCATTAGGGCATGCATGTATCTTCTGCACGTCTAATCCTAGAGGGCAGACAAGCTTCTTTGCTTCGTACGTGCTGGCGGGCAATTCGTTCTTTCTTGGAAGCATCTTCTTCATTATTAGCAGCAACTTTTCAAATGCCGAGTCAACCACACCGCTCTCTGCTTTCCACTTCAGCAATTCTAGTGTGCTGCCTAGCTTCTTCTGGCCATCTTCACAAGTTGGGTACAACAATTTATTATGGTCCTGTAACATCTGCTCGAACTGCAACCGCTCATTTTCTGTATCGCAACCTCGCCGTGCATCAGAAATGACCCGACCAAAATCATCAGCGGGCTCATCTGGTTCATGTTCTTCACCCTGGACTTCTTCTTCATTGTCTTCAATTATTGTATCAGCGTACTCAGGGAACATAGATCGGTAGTCATCATCGTTCTCTTCTTAATCGCCGTCTTCCATTATAACCCATCTTTCTCCATGCTTCGTCCAAACATTATAGCTAGACATGAAACCGGAATGAAGTAGGTGGCTCTGAATGACTCTTGAGGAAGTGTGATCCTTCACATTTCGACAACCAACACATGGACAATACATAAAGCCATCACCATGCTTGTTCGCCTCGGCCGCATCGCGAAAAGAATGCACGCCTTTTCTGTAAGAGGGTGTGCGTCGGTCACCGTACATCCATGGATAGCTCATCTACATCGAACAACTGTATATCAAACACAATCACGATCCTAAAATTAGTACCGCATGATCTAAACGAGAAAATAGTTGCTAACCTTGTAGGATAGGTGGAAATTAAGAGGATGAAGCTTAAGTGTGGCTCGGGCACCTCATATCATGCTTGTCTTCTGTGAACTCGAGTGGCGTCGCTCTAATACACATTTCAACAAACACCTCTAGTGCATACTAGCAAAAAAAAAGACAAGCACAAAGCCACACTCCTCCACCAGCAAAAAAAAACAAGAGTGGGGAGGGGGGCTGCCATATATATAGGGTTCGCCTATTTGTCACGGTTTGAGATACAAACCGGGACTAAAGGGGCAGCACCTGGCCGCAGCAGGCCACATAACCCTTTAGTCCCGGTTTGTATCTCAAACCGTGACAAATGGGTCCCAACCCAACCGCTGTACGCTAGGACGTTTTCGGGCGACGTGGCTAGGCCTTGGGTCCCGGCCCAGGACACGGCCGGAACAAAAGGTGCCTGACCAAAGGCCTGTTTTATACTAGTGAGTACGACGTGGTGAGTGTCCTACTACTTCACCACCACGTGAGAGCCTCTTTTCATAATTACGCACTCGCTACGCACGTGATGGGTGGCTACAGAAGGCACCATGCTCTATAGCACCGTCGCTGCAGCAGCCAACATGCTCTATAGCACCGCCACTGACACCAGCTGGCCTATCCGCAACGTCATACCATAGGATGGACGAAGTAGATAACGCATGGCCATTAGTAAACTAAGTGGAGCAAATCCAAAACACTCAACTCTACATTATTTGTGAAACTTGCGGATTTAATCAAAAGAACTACTCATTTGGATGCTGGATCCATCATGGTCGTTTGAGTATGTCTATCTTGTGTTTTGAAAATGATATAGAGAATATTGTGTTCATCATCAGCTATAGAGGAAACTGCATATCAATGCATCTTGATCTTTGGCTCTCTAGATATAGGAATGTGCTATTCTATTTTTCACTAAAAAAAGGAATGTGCTATTCGAGTCTCTCTAGAAAAGGGAAGGCGAAATCAATGTGAGCAACCACCATAGTTCATTGAAATATATAGAAGGAATGTGATTGGAGAATTTTATATAATTCTATGCAATATTTAAGAGAACCATGTGTGTCCCGCCATCGAGAACATTTACCAAAGAGGGTAGACTTTGAATCGGTATCTATTATATACTAAAAGCAAAATAAGGGTGTTTTTCGAGGCACCAGGTTAATCCACATATGCTAATAAAATATAAACCGATGATATTAATTTTAACGTCTCAGATTAAAAGGTAAGAAGCGTTACGTACAACAATATATATGTACAAAAAATAGTATGGCACGTAACCAATATAATTATGGCTTAGATTTAACGAACCACAAATCGTGAGTCATGTATAGTTTTGATTCACGTGACATCCGTTATAAATTAACGTGAGGATAGAAAGCTATTTTCTTCCATGTAGAAAATAGAAAGCGATTACATGGAAAAAAAAAATTTGATTCTATAGTTACATGACAAATCACGTAATTAGAAGGAATCCTACAATTGTACTTCACGGATGGATAAAAACATCAGTTTTTTTTTTCTAAATAGCATCGTTAGTTATTCCAAAAAAAAATGCTAACGATCAACTGGAGGATCATGCGATCGCTTCCTCCAGCTGCCTGACCGTTCCATGCGAGCAGATTTGTGTGGACCAAAAAACACGTCTACTTTATCCTCACGTGCTCTGGCTCCAGAATTTCCAGGCTTCGTCTTCACGGGTTCGTCCGCTCCTCTGCTCCACCTTCCCCCAATCTCTCTATCCACTTCCCTCTTGTGAGCCGGTATGCGGTCTCTCTTCTCTCTCCGGCGAGAACATCCACAGAGGAGGCAGTCGACGGCGGTGGACGCGGTCGACCGACATCATTAGCCTCGGGTCGAGGGGAGGCCGTATGGCCAGAGAGGGGGGAAGCTAACGGCGGTAGCCGCCGCAAGCCTACATCGCCATCCTCGATCCGGGGCGCCTACGGCCGGGCTGAAGACCATGTGAATCTGTCTGCATCCACCGGTGATGCTAGAGGCGGCAGCGGCGGTTACCCCAGGCGGCAGCGCCGGTTGCTACAGGCGGCGTTGCCAATTGCTAAATGCGGTGGCGACGGTTGCTACAAGCAGCCAATCCTATTGCTACATGCGGCAGCGCGGGTTGCTACAGGCGGCAGCGGCAGTTGCTACAAGCGGCCAGTCTAATTGCGACATTCGGCAGCTAGTTGCTACAAGCGGCCAGTCCTATAGCTACTGGCGGCCACTCCTAATGCTACAAGAGGTCGCACCGGTTGCTACAGGCCCGACAACAGCGCCGCCAGTTGCTACAACCAGCGGTGCCGGTTGCTACAGGCGGCCCAGTGGCATTGGGTTTGCTGCAAGCGGCGGCGGCTGGTATAAACTTGAGCCGGTGACGCTGCAAGGAGGTCGCTACATTCGCCCGGCGGCGGCTGGTACAAACTTGTGCCGGTGACGTTGCAAGGAGGTCGCCGCCTCGCCGACAATGCTACATTCGCCCGACGGTGGTGCTACGTGCAGCAGGCGGTGGTGCTACCAAAGGCCGGCGATCGTGCTACCAGCGTGGTCGACACCGGCGAGGTTTTTCACCGGAGCTAACCGACAGGGGGCAGGTGGGGACGGCTGGTGGGAGTTGCCGGTGTGTTCTTCGGTGGGCTTTCATGCCATGTGCGCTGTTTTTATTTTTCATTGCGAGGGATTTTTTCCGCGGGACGATGGTGGAAAACCACAAAAACTATACATGGGACACGTGGCGATCGCTGGAGGCGGGGGATCAGAAGTCCCGATCCACCGGGAGACGCTCAGCACGGCCCTATTCCAAAGGACCTAGACATGTGCATGTGTCAGCGAACACATGCTAGATAATATATTTTACCAAAACTACATTGCTTAAGTGTACTACTTATAAAACTATAAAAATAGTGAGACATTCAATAGGATCCAAATTTTCTAATCGCTTTTCTTCATGTGTGCATTTTAACTTTCTTTATCCACTTACAAGTGTACCTATATATAAAGTACATCTTTATACTTTTGTATATAGATAAAATGGAGCAAGTTAATTTGAATCGGACGGAGTAAACCTAAAAACTGAAAGGAAAGACAAGAAGATAATAAAGAAATGATAATCGAGCATCACGTTAAGCAAAATCGTCCAAATTATTTTGATATTTATATCTAAATTTATGGTTAGGATTTAATGAGAGGTTAGTTAGATGTAATCCCTACTCTTATAAAATGTGTTAGATTTGTCTAAATTTTGACGTATCTAGACACTAAATATTATCTAGAGATGGAGAGTACTGAAATCCGTGTCATGTGGCGATAGGTGGTCTCTCTTGCAAGCACTTTATCAAGTATCGTCTAGGCCCCTTCTCCAAACAAAAAATAAATACACATAAACAATTTCAGCACCACACAACATGCAATGCAATTCATTTTGCCAACCTATATATCACGTGAAAATTGAGTCCCATCTCATACATACATTGATTCATCGTACATACGCATCACATTGGTTCATTCTGAGGATGCGAGAAACAAAAGCTCTCCAAGATATCTTATCCTAACTTGAATATAGTTGACTTCGGATCAACCCACACAAGCAGCAGTAACATGATCGATCATCACTCCTGCGACTTCATCTTAAACGGATAACCGAGCGGCTGTACCTCGCCAGCTTCTTGATGTCGCTATACAACATCCGCCAACCATGGATAATAAAGGCAATGCAAAAAAATTATTCGAAATATTTCATGAGTATTTTTTGTAATATTACATAAGCAGTTTCTCTAGATTTAAGCAAGTCATGTCTTTGTGCCGATTATGCGGATACAAAGCGGAACTGACATGGATATGGCAAGGACATGGATAGTTGAGCCAAAAATAACGTATAAATTTGAAACAATTCATTTGAGTTAAATTCATTATATAATATGTTAGTTAGTTTTAATAATTATATAACATTAGTTCTATAATATAAAATCACAACATATAAAATAGATAAACTATATTAAGTGTAGTTTTTTAAGATGTTGCCCTCGCATTTGCGAGGGCCACCTTGCTAGTTCATATAGTAGTAAAGTAATTAGTAGCTTCTTCTACATGCTTTATTTGAAAACAAAGACCCTAATCGTGGGGGGTGATTTGGGAAGCGAATCAATGACAGCTAGCCACGTGGCAATGAAAAAGAAAGAGTCCATCCGACCGCTGGCTGTCCTTGGAAAATCGATCGGATGTCGTTTCGTTACGCCATCCCTCACTCACGGGATCGGACGGCTATCGCTTCGTCGCGCCATGCACACATGGGATCGGTTGGTTGTCGTTTCGTCGCGCCATCGCATGCGCGGGAAGGTAGAGGTGGTATGAATTTCAAAAAACAAATCGCTCTCGTGCAATCTTAATAAGAAAAGTCAATGCTCCTTCCAGTTCACGAGGGAAAAAATGACAAACGATGAGTAATGAGCTCACTGCATCCGGTTCCCCTAAAAAAAAGTAAAAAAAAAAAAAAGCTCACTGCATCCGGTGGCAAACGGTGAAATTCGCCGAAATCACTACTACAGTACATCCAAATGACAGTAGACGTTGCCGAGAACTACTATAATACTCCAACCAAAGGAGCGTCTGTCCCAAACTTCCTCATCAAGGAAAACAAACTAGCCCTCGTCTCCATCGCCGGCGCCGCCGAAACGCACTTCATCGGCGTCGCCGATCCCGCCGCTTATCATCGCCAATCCCGCCGCTTGTCATCGCCCTCCTTTCGTCGAATTACACATGGAACTCCCCCTCTTCCTCGTCCTCCTCTCCTCCTCTCTATTGGTCTAGGAGTGGAGTTAAGATCTACCTGCCCGGACGCGATTCCTTTTCTTGGTAAGGAAGCCCTATCTTGGTTGGATTGTTCTCCGGTTTCCAAGGATGTGGTCTCTTCGCTGTGAACATCCATGTCCAGCCAGATCTTTCTTCTTCAAGATCGGCCTCAGTTAACCCCATTCCGTTAGTAGGAGAACGCCCCTGTTTCACCGTATGGTGATTCTTGAGGAATTCTCCAGGTCAATTCTTGAGGAATTATTCAGATAGTGAGCTGTTTCTTTATTTCTGCTCCTCATCTCAAATCCTAATTCCATGTTAAAGCAGGATAAACATGAATAACTACTGGTAAATGCCGCCAGCCACTACCATATTAGATTAGGTCTTACGAGATCTGTTCTACACATGTGATCCTTATGCTAGTTTAACTAGTTCTTTAGATTTAATACTGGTTAGCTTGACGCAGTTCAGCTGATTAAAATCCTTAATAATTTTGGTGGTCTCACCTAAGTACCGACTGCCGAGCTAGTGAGTTGTACTCTAATTTTGGAGGCTGCAATCTTCACCAGTGTACAGTGGAACTTGTGTTGATTCAACCAATCGCTTGAGCATTAACGTGGAGACTCTGGTTAAAAGTATTAGGATAGTTAAATGAAACCTTTGAACCATCTTAGTTCACCATATAAGCGATTTTGATTAAATCACAATCCGTAAATTTACAGCTGATTATAAGATCACTTAGAAGTTTGCAGATGTGCTATGTGCAATGTGTGTTGACTGTTCAATAGTTCTTCCTAATTATTTTCTCCCCTGGGATTGCAGACTGAAGAAGTAATTGTGCCATATTCTATACATTTTTATATGGTATTTAATAAAAAGCATCAGTAGCGGCCTGGTACACTGGGAGAATGGAAGGCAATAACCTGCCCTGTGGAAACTTTATGCATGGAGCATCTTATGGCAGTTCAGACTTGCATCGCAACCCCATGCAAATACGTGCTCCAAACTCGGGTAATCAGGTCTTCAACCAATCTCAGATACCTGGCAATTTCCCCATGCCTATGAACCAGGTTACAGATTCTGATCACATGTCAGAGATTCTATTTGGAGAACGCAGGAAGCCTGATCACCACCAGGTCCTTAACCAGAACTATCACACGAAGGACTCCATGACCATGAGCGATGATGAGGAAGGTCTGAATGAGGATACCACTGATAGCCAGAGCGGCAAGAGAAAGAAGGGCTCTGCGTGGCACCGTATGAAGTGGACTGATTCAATGGTTAAGCTTTTAATTACTGCAGCGTCTTACACTGGGGAGGATCAAGGAACTGATTTAGGAGGTGGTAAGAGGAACTGTGCAATGATGCAGAAGAAAGGCAAGTGGAAGGCAATATCAAAGGTCATGGGCGAGCGAGGCTGCAGTGTGTCACCGCAGCAGTGCGAGGATAAGTTCAATGACCTGAATAAGAGATACAAAAGGCTTACTGAAATCCTTGGACGGGGTACAACCTGCAAGGTTGTGGAGAATCCAGCACTTCTGGACCGCATGGATAGTCTCTCTGACAAGTTGAAAGACGTCGCAAGGAAGATATTGAACTCAAAGCACTTGTTCTATGAGGAGATGTGCTCCTACCATAATAACAACCGGAATAGTTTGCCTGCAGATCCTGCACTTCAGCGTTCACTACAGCTTGCTCTTAGGTGCAAAGAGGAAAATGATCTGATGAGAGGAGCAAGTGGAGATGTTGATGAAGATGACCAGAGTGCAGACTCTGATTACGAGGAGGATAATTATGGGGAGCATCATTCAACACATAGCAATAAGGAGGCCCTACCCATGCAAAAAAAGATGCAGTATATGGCGGATCATGAGGATGTAGGTTTTGGCAACTCTTCGAGCTCACATCATTGCAGCCAGAGGTCTAGCTTGGCTTTGGCACAAAGGGACCTGGCGTCGGAATCTGCAGAGCTTGAGAAATATCGCTTGCAAATTGAAATTCGGGAACTGAAGCTTGCACAGGCACGCCTCAAGTGGGAACAGTTATGTAAAAAGAAGGACAAGGAACTGGAAAGGATGAGACGGGAGAATGAAGAAATGGAGAATGGGAATAAACGCTTGGAGCTGAAGGTAAGGCAGAAAGCATTAGAGCTTGAACTCAAGCTGAAAGGAAATGGCAATCATTCATGACATTTATTTGGGCGATCAAGACTGACCTATAAGATGGTAAGCTAGCAATACATTAACATTACCTAGATAAAGCTCAGCATTAATCATTGGTGCAATTTTTTCCCTCCAGCAAGTCTGGTATTTCTAGGCTGCTAGGTGTTGTTTGATCACAATTTTTTTTAATATAGTAATTATATTGTACTGCAAGTTAACGCCATAACTGTTTCAAAATTTGGTGAGCTCAAATCATGTACTAATGTGGAATATAAATTGTTTGCTTAGGGAGCCTTTTAAATCATCTGATTTCTGTAGTTCTTAATTAATATGGAATATAAATTGCTTGCATTATTAGTTTGTTGGAGCAACTGAACTAATGTTTGGTGCCATATAAACAGTCCTATATTCGTGTTCTCTGTGCATTGCATCACTATTTGGAATGGTATGGTGACTGTACATGTACTCCATACCTTTTATGGACCATATTAGTTACAACTTATCAATAATAAACCCTTTGCTGGTGCTATCTAATAAAAATACAAAAGGATGCATCGCTGATTTTGAAAATATTTGTTTTTCGTAAAACAAAGGAAAATCAATGTACTATAAGTAATAGTTATGTCCTGAATCTTGGCTGTGTTCTGCCTATACCTGGGCATCTGTCGTGCGAGCCAAGAAAAGTCCGACATACGAAATCTAGGCCCAGGCCGAGCCAAAAGCCCGGAAGCCTGTCGGGCCTGCGGCCGTGGGCTAGGCCGCTTCCTTATTTTGCATTTTTGGGCTACTCAGGTCTGGCCCAGCCATCGGGTCGACTTTTCTAGGCCCAGGCCCAGGAATTTTGGGCCGGGCTGTCCTTGGCCAGACATAGTTCTGCCTGATGTTGTTTGTACCTGGTGTCAATTCTATTGGTTTCCAAAAATATGAAGGAGAACTATCCAACTTATTATTAAGTTTCATGCAGCCTCTAGTAGAACCAAAAGTCAAAACTGATAGAGAGAAAGTTGGGAAATCAACATATACTTCAACACCCCCTCTCACGTGTGGGTCAATAAGGCCTAGACGTGATAGAAAGAGAGCAAGAATGTTTTTTATTAAATTGCGAAAGCCGAGACTTGAACCCTAGACTTGTGCTCTGATACCATATTAAGCTTCATGCACCAACCAGTAGAATCAAAAGTCCAAACTGATGGAGACAAGTTCAAAAGCGCGCAAGGCATTATTTCCTAGTTTTGCCACTCCCTAGCGCCTATCTCGCCTAGCGCACACAAAGCACGATTAAGCGCGGGGTGTTTTGCTGCCGCCTAGCGCCTAGGCCACGCCTCTTTTAACCATTGGAGAGAAAGTTGGGCAATCCACATATACTTCAACACTTGAACTGATATAAAGACTGCCAGAAAATATTACATCGTTTACAGATTGACCAACGAGAAACAACCTATTCCCTGCAGCTTTATGGTGTTATCTGGTATTGGGGTGTTCTGACGTGGCATGTGAGTAATTGTGACTGTGCTACCCCTTTAATGTTGCTTCTGGGTAGGGAACAACCACCTTAGGAATTCGCTGGCTGTAGCATAGTGTTTTCCGGAATTTATGCTGTTTATAATCTTTTTTTTTTGCAAATAGTTGCGGACAGTTGTTTAGTACATTTGTATTTTAGCTAAAGTAATGGCTCACTTCTGGCACAATTTCATAGTATTAGAAATCTAAACCTGGGCTTTGACATACTAGGCTAAATACAATGTGACATACTAGGGTCGCGGACTACAGACCGCTCAGACTTCTGAACACCGTTAACCTTATCTCCAGTTTAGCGCACATGGCAAGGTCCCCTGGATTTTCACATTCTGTTCTTTGTGCGTGAGATACCCAAGTAGGTAGTATATCCTTATTTAGGTAGTGGTGTTATCAAAATCTTACTTTCACTGTTGAGGCCCTTGAGGGCAAGGGAAAACAAGTACTCCCTCCGATCCATAATAAGTCCATAGTAAGTGTCATGGTTTTAATTCAAATTTAAACTGCAACCATGACACTTGTTATGGATAACTGCAACCATGACACTTGTTATGGATCCTAGGGAATATTAATTATTCAAAGGCTCTAAGGAAGCTTTTGACATGCTGACCTTGCTTGTTAATACTAGCTGACACGAAAGTATCTTCTGATTGGATAGCATGCTCCTTAGTCAAATAGTAAGACTGTTAATGTTTCTGCTTCTCTTGAATTCACGATGTTATTTGTTCTTTCAGGTTGCTGATGGCTTCTCGTGTTAGCGTAGAGTATTGCTAGACGGCTGGCCTATCTCGTTGCACAAGAATTGGATCTGATGGTGCACTTCTGTTGAGATGCCAGATAACAGAATTATTCTCCGCACTTTCAAAATTAAGGCAGAAATGAGTCTGAGAACCTTCGTCAGTTTTTTTTTATTGAGTCTGTTGTACTCCCTCCGACCCATATTACTTGTCACAGATTTTTTAGTACAGCTTTGTACCAAATCTTTTACTTGTCGCAGATTTGGTACAAAGTTGTACTAAATCTGCAACAAGTAATATGGGTCGGAGGGAATAATATCCTTTGCTTTAATGAGGTCGATGTGTACCAGTAACTCTGAATTGAGTGGATGTCTTGCTGGCCACAGATACCTGGTGTAAAACCCCAAGTGATTGATATATGCTAAAGTGCTACCATAAGTTTTTATCTGAACTTCCGTGAAATAGGTCCATCAAAGAGTTCGAGCTGTAGTTCAGTCTAGCACCCTATCCTTGTTCTCTTGTGCAATTTTTTATGGAAAGGATTGACGGCATGTGGATTTGGTTTCTGATGTGGATTTTATCTTGTTGGAATTTTTATTTCTGGAACATTTGATTATTTTGACATAAATTAAACCGGAATTTCACGTGAAGCAGTCTGTTCTGTCAAACGGACTGGAATGTTGAAGGCCTCTTCAATTCGTGGGGTTTTATGCCATTTTAGAATTTTACAGGAACTGAAAACAGAGACATTAATAGAGGAAGGCGGGTATCCAAAAAAAACAATGGTAACACATGTCTGCCATAAAATAGCATTACACCAAATGCTTAGTAACGGAATTTAGATCTTGAACGTCACTAGTTCATAGTATAAGTTGCACTAGAAAAAAAGAGAAAAAAATCTCGATGGATTATTTGTCACTAGAAACAAAGAACCGTTTTATGATGTTTGGAGTCAATCAGAAATAAAATCGGAACTGCATACAAAATATTCCGCGGAATACATTTCTATGGTTCTCAATACTACAAATGAAACAAGTTGTGTAGGACAAATTCTTATGCACCTAAATCTTTCAAAATTCCCATGGAATCCGTCTACGTTGAAGTGATGTTGAGATTGTGCACTTTTCAACGGCAAGAAACATGTGTTGCAAAAATGTTGATGCCCACTATAGTGAAATTGTAAGTATGCGACATCCAAAAATTAGAGAATTTGCAGAAAATTACGACCCAAGAAAGATCTCATGTCGCAACTTGCAATGTGACACATGTCAAAAGTGACTTTTCACATAATAAAGAGCATGCATAAATTGTCAGTGACGCAAATATCTTCATTTATCTTAACCATCATCCATATCCGGAGGTTGAGAGCACGGGAGATAGCATGCTGTAGGGGTGTCCAACTCAATTGACAACAAGCAACAGACATTAGTGTAGAAAGGTGGGTATCCGAAAAAAAAGCCATTGGTAAGACATGTCTGCGAGAAAATAGCATTACACCAAACCGAAAAACCAGATACATACCCAGCTCATATGCTCCTGATTGAATAAATAAAATAAAAAAATAGCAAAAAAATTCAAAAAAATATGTAATTTTTGTACAACGAACAAGAACAAGTGTTCAAACTGCACGCAAAAAATCTCCGAGAAAATACGTGCGTAGTGCTCTGTGCAAAAAAGACAAAATGCGGACGCGGTGTTGTTTTGAACATCTAGATTTGTTGCTGACAACACTCCGATTTGTCTTTTTTGCACATACCAGTACGTATGTATTTTCACATAGATTTTTGGTGTGCTGTTAGAACATTTGTTCACGTTCGTTGTGCAAAAAATTCAGATTTTTTGAATTTTTTAATTTTTTTTTTAAAATTTTACTCAATCAAGAGCATACTAGCTCGGGTTCAGAAACACCTCTCCCCAAACCAAACCTCGCTTTGAATAGTGTAACCAAACTGCGACATGGTCCACATCTAGTCACACTCACGAGTCTCAATTTGGAAATTTTAAAATGGTGAATTTAAAAATATGTACGTACGGAGTACCAATTTTTTTATGTTGTTGTGGATGAGTTTGGCTATGTTTGAGCGGGCACGTGAGGTCGCGTGCGCCCTGCACTCGCCACCACCACCACTTGTTCTTTCCTTGTCCGCCTCCCCTCCCTCCATTCCCCTCCTCCGATCCGAATGGAGCCTCCGCAATCCGCTCCCGCCGGCCTCCCCTAGCCGCGGCCCGCCCCTGCTCCCCTGCGCGCTTCGCTTCCGTTCAGGTGCGTGCCTCCCGGATCCGCGCCTCCCTCGACCGCGTTTGGGCGCTTCTCGGGATCTCCGCGTTGCTGGGTAAGCGATTGGGTCAACAACGAGGGGGGATTTAGCTTCGATGAGGTGCTCTAGGCTCGTTTCTAGCTTGGATTTGTTGTTAATGCGGCGGATTTTAGCTGTATTTTTGGGCTTGAAATTCGTGGGATTCGGGTGTCTTTCCTTCCTGATTGACCCGGGGGTGGGCGAACCTCTTTTGGATTGGGTAATGCAAAAATGCGACCGGTACCCATTGTTTCTGGATGTAATCCTCTCTTATTTTTTTCATCGTGTAATTGGATTGTGTCCCTCTGTTTCATGATTGCCTAGCTCGCGGATTATCTTGTAGTTTCATGTGTTGCGACTTGCTAACCTGATTAATTACAATTTCATGAATTTTAGGCTGACGAGATTAGAAATGGTAGGTAATCGGCTGCCAATGCCCGGAAATGCGTCTTCTAAGGGCAGTGCGTTTAAAATGCATCTCTAATGGCACTAAGGGAGATCTTAGAAATTCACGTCTAATACTGTAGGCATTGGAGGTGTGGGAGAGTAAAGGTATGCTAATAGACCTTACGGACATCAATAATAAAACATCGTTATGGGGATACATTTGACTATTTCTTAAAAAATAAATTGTACATCTTAGTAGGAATCGCAGATTATCTTGCCATTAACTGATTATTTGCTTTCTATTTTCCTAAGCACCTCCAAAATCCAAGGCTCCAATGAAGGCCTTGATGCACATCCTCTCTAGAGTAGCTACTAAAGCTTAACCACAATAGTTGCATTTTCTGATACTTCACCGATACATGATGTGGGGCATGTATCGTTGTTGTGTAGTTTGAAAGTTATTGCGTTGAGATTGCTAGAAGTTAGAATGAAGAAATGTGATAACTATGTTATCGTGTATTAGGAAGTAACTTAGCCCATGATTTAGTGATTAGTAATGACGTGGCAAGCTCAGCAGATCTGGAATTGTGGGCATTCCCCTTGATCCATACCATTGTTGTTAATTCATATTGGAAATGGAAATGGAAAAAGAAAGAGTGACTTGATTTTCATCTCACTTTCAAACAACAGATAGTGTTCGATTGATTAGTGTACCGCTTAACTTTTTTTGTGTGGCAAAAGCCAGACAAACTAAAAGGGGGGTTCATTTTGTAGAAAAAAAAAGGTTATTATGCCTTGTGATATAAAGATGGGTGCACAACAGTTTGGTTTGCTCTTCCCTAACATTTTTTCTTCATGAAGTTCTGTCATATTGTTTGTATCCTTTGCTTCTTGCCACTCATCAGGGTGGAATGGTATAAAAGTTAGATGACATAATTCGCCCAATTATTATGTTTATAATGATGGATTGCTATATAGCATGTAAGCCCAAAAAGGGGAAGGGTGACTTTTTCTTCCCTCTTCCAAGCGTCATATTGTACTAATTGCTTTCAGAAATTATATAGCACGCTTCATTATTTAGGAAGGTATTTCTGGGAGAGATTTTTTTGCAGTTTGTTGGGGTAATGGAAGTAGGCAATCAGGACAAATATATTCTTTTCTGAGAAGAACTTTCACAGGCTAACATCAGCTAAATAATTTTCTTGTGCAGGCTCTTCGTGTTCAGCTTATGTTGACAGTACTTGGGAGTTGTGATGTTGTTACTACAAACATAGGAGGAAGTTTTGGTGTTTCAGCACAATTGCGTTCTCCTGTTGGCTTTCAGAGTAGATGTCGTTCCGTAGCATTGTGCGCGATGTAAAGGATGGCTTTGGGAGCTTATCTCGAAGAGGGTTTGAGGTGAGGCTCCTTGGCCATCGCAGAGGGAAATCTCATAGTGCTGTCCACGAGTTGCATGACCCTGCCCCGGTGATCCAGAGCAGTTGCTGGGCTAACTTGCCTCCAGAATTGCTTCGTGATGTGATTGAGAGGTTGGAGGCCAGTGAGGCTGCATGGCCTTCCAGGAAGCACGTAGTCGCTTGTGCAGGTGTCTGTCGAACCTGGAGAGAGATGTGTAAAGAGATTGTTAAGAACCCAGAGTTCTGTGGAAAATTTACTTTTCCTGTTTCCCTGAAGCAGGTGATGATGCCCTCTATCTTTTTGGCTTCATTTTCATTTTTAACGATCATACATCCTTGACAATCATTTTAGATTATACTCAAGATGATTTTATCTTATAGTGCTCTGTGAAATAAACAACAGAGTACAAGCATATTCATATATATTCACTAATATGCTTTTATTGGTCGCTCTTCAGCCTGGGCCCCGAGATGGAACCATCCAGTGCTATATTAAAAGGGATAAATCTACCCAAACTTACTACCTGTATCTGTGTCTTAGCTCAGGTAAGACTGTTCCAAGTATTTTGTTTCCTTGTGTTCACTGCAATTCCGTCCACTTCATCTTAACATCCATCAATTTCTCTGACAAGTTTATATATATGAGTTATATTGAAATGAATGCAAGATCAACAACCATGCTTTTTATATAAAAAAATAAAAAATGAAGTGGGGTGCAGTTGCCACATTGTAGTTAATCATGCATAAAATTACTGCAGTTACTCAATATACCATACTGATTGTTGTGTACCATTATGTTCTGTGTTAGTTTAGTGTTGTATCATTAAACTATTGTGCTCCAATGGTGCCGGTCATTTATGCCTAATGTAGTCTCATTTTTTGCTCCTTACTCCCTCCGTCCAGGAATAAGTGTACATTTAGCTTTAGTCCTAAGTTAAACTCTTTAAAGTCTGACCAAATTCATAGTAAAAAAGTACAAACATGTATAACACCAAATTAATATCGCTAGATCCATCTTGAAATGTAATTTCATAATGTTCCATGCCATACATACTGCTACCTTTTTCTATAAAGTCGGTGAGGCTTAAAATAGTTTGACTTAGGACAAAAGCTAAACGTTCACTATTTCTAGATGGAGGGAGTATTTTCTTTGTATACATGGTTGGTACATCCTTGGTTCTTATCTCACAAATCTAGAGGACCAGCTCCTTTGTAGTATTATTGTAGAGTATACGCTCAGTTTGCTTTAAAAGATACAATGCCGAATCCAGTATGAATGACAGTTGCTGTTGGTTGACTAACATCGCTAAACGAATGTCATTCATCTGGAGCCAAACATTTCTCTTCATGAAGCCGGCTCTGTAAAAGTGAATTTGCTAGAACTGAATGCACTACATCATCTGCATCAGCTTGGCTGGTATTCCAGCACTTGCAATAACTAGTGCTGACATGCTTCTTCCAGTTTTCAACTATTTATCTGTTCTCAGTTCATCCCTTAGGAAGATCACGTATTCCTCATGCTAGTGGTATCCATTACTGTCAGCTGCTTTTTAAGAAGCCCTAACACAACTTTTTAGTATTCATTTATATCAGCTGCTATTTAACATGCCATAATGCATTTTATACAGCTGTGATCGCTGAAGGTGGCAAGTTTCTTCTATTGGCGAAAAGATACTCCCGTCCAACCTGTACAGAATATACAATATTTATGAATGCTGACAATACATCTAGGTCAAGCAACATGTATATTGGAAAATTGAGGTACTAACTCAAACAATGGCAACTTATTTTGAAATATTACATCATGTTCTTTTTGGTTTGATCGTGCCACTAATATCTTCACGACGTTGGACTTTTAGGTCAAATCTCCTCGGCACAAAGTTTGTAATATATGATACCCAGCCTCCATGCAATATACCCAATGTTCAGCAGTCAGGAAAAACAAGCCGTAGGTTCTACTCTAGGAAGGTGTCGCCGAAGGCTGCATCCAGCACCTACAGCATAGCACAGGTTTCGTATGAGCTGAACGTTTTGGGGACTCGGGGCCCACGGCGGATGAACTGTGTGATGCACTCCATACCTGCCTCGTCCATTGAGGCTGGTGGCAGTGTTCCATCCCAGCCGGACAGTGTCCTTGCTCGCTCGGTTGACGAGTCATTTGGCAGCATCTCCTTCTTGAAGTCATCAATAAGGGACCGGTCCATTCGGTTCAGCAGCACCCGATTCTCTGACATCTCAATAGGCAGCTCCAGGAACGGGGGCCAGTCATTGGGTGACAACGATGAGTCCAAGGATTTGCCATTGATTCTCCGCAACAAGGCACCACGATGGCACGAGCAGCTGCAGTGCTGGTGTCTCAACTTCAAGGGCAGGGTGACGGTCGCGTCCGTCAAGAATTTCCAGCTTGTTGCTGCGACGCAGCCTTCCTCTGCTGGAGCCCCAACCCCGTCGCAGCCTGCCCCGGCACAGCCATCCGAGCATGACAAGGTAATACTGCAGTTTGGGAAGGTCGCCAAGGACATGTTCACCATGGACTACCGCTACCCGCTGTCAGCCTTCCAGGCGTTCGCGATCTGCCTGAGCAGCTTCGACACCAAGCTGGCCTGCGAATGAGAGGTCGCCGGCGCCGCAGCATGGTCCGTCGATTTTGTAATAGACTGGTGCCCCCCTATCCGGGGCCACCACAGCTGTTGTCTGTTGTTGATGCCCTATTAACGTGTAGTTGTCACTAGAAAAACCGCGGATTAGCCGGTTTCTCCTGATTTTTTTTAGCTGCTGCCACCGCTGTTGCCTGTTGCGCTGTTGTATCTCTGTTTTTTTTCCCTTTTTGCAGCTTGCATTTCTAGCATCTTTTGCCTTCCTGTAATAACTAGCAAACTTAATTCGGTTGTTGATACTTTGCACTGTGTTAACTGAGAAGAGTTGTTACACTGTGTTAATTGGCTAAGGTTCAGATTTTTCCTGCCTCTGTTGGTGACCTGTTGCCTTGCTCCAACTAAATGTTTGATGATGAAGAATGCTACATGAGGGGAAGCAGACTCTGCCTGATCGCCACTTTGATTTCAGTAACAAGCGGCAAGGTTGTGCGTTCATTTCCCCATAGGCGTGTACCAGTAGGGAAATGCCGGAGTCGTGACCATTCCGCCAGATCAAGGCCGTGCGGAGCCCCATTGTACGGTGACCGTTTTTCCACCAAGGCGAGCGGAGTCATGACAACTCCGCCAGATCAGAGGCGTTCGGAGCGCATCGGACGGTGGATGTTTTTCGAGCAAGGTTAAAAGGGTTTAAACAAAACCACAAAACCCTGGAACGAAACCGCAAGCCCACCCCGGCCGAGAGGGAGAGGCGGCGCCGATCCGAACCCCCAGCGCAGCCCAGCCATGTCGCCGCAGCTCCTCCTCCGCCGCGTCGCCGGCGCCCGCCGCCAGGTACGCGGCCACCGCCGCCACCCCCTCAGCTCGGCGTCGGGGGCGGACCACTACGGCGGCGAGATGCGGGGGGCCCCGCAGCACGGCGAGGAGAGCAAGGCGGTGAAGGTGTCGGTGTGGTGGGACTTCGAGAACTGCGCGGTGCCCCAGAACGTCAACGTCTGCCGCGTCGCGCAGCGCGTCTCCGCCGCGCTCCGCGCCGCCGGCGTCCGCGGCCCGCTCTCCATCACCGCCTTCGGGGACGTCCAGCAGCTCTCCCGCGCCACGCAGGAGGCGCTCGCCGCCACCGGCGTCGCCATCTCCCACGTCCCGAGCAGTTGCGTCAGCCCCCCTCCCCCATCTCTCCGTTCCATCCCCTTCTGTGCGAATTTCTGGTGTACGGGAAATTGTTTGCCATTCTGGTGTAGATGTAGTGGGGAAGCATCTCGCCTGCGTAGTATTGTTTAGGCATTTCGTCCGCATTTCACTTGCTGTGATGGTGATTTGCGATGCGTTGCCCAGGTTCTGCATTCTTTGGTGTGCTGCTGGAGTTGATAGTTTTGTTTATTTGTATTACATCGCATAACTAAATACTACTGTACCACAAATGAGTGACTTTGACAGGATGGAAATTACACTTGGGCTGGTTAGAATGCAATTTTTCCTGTGATTTTGAGCTTTGTTATCACCATCACTAGTAGTACATCCGAGTTCTTTTTGTGTTGGTGTTCATTCAAGCAGTGTGGCTTCCCCCCCTGTGAAATCTGAGGTAATTTTGGCATGGTGCATCATAGTTAGCCCGCTACTTGATTATACACTTGCCTGTTCTGGAGTTTGTGTTGCCTTCTCAATAGTCAAGCACACTTATTAATAGATTGATGAAGGAGAAGTAGTAGCGCTGGAACGGTGCAAAACATGTGTTTTTCTTGTGTGTAGTACCAGAAAGGCTACAACTTTCTTTAGACATGGCTTCAGATTTGTGGGAAATGTGCTTCATTTTTGTAGCAGATCATGAAAATTAGTTTAGTCTATTGCAGCTATTGCAGTTTAGGCTGTCTGCTGATACAAAGTATCGACCATTTTTGCAATCATATTGGCCGCGATATCGGGATGTCGGCTTATATTTCGGACAAATCAGTCACATTCCTCGTTAGTGCGTCTCGTAATATTCAAATTATGCGTTCTGAAATATCTTTTTTTTCTTCTTGTTCGTATTCTTTGCTCGTGTTTCTCTTGCTCTACTAATAGTGCTATTTCGATAATGTAGGTGGAAAGAATAGTTCTGACCGGTCATTTCTGGCTGATCTTGTCTACTGGGTTGCTCAGAATCCCCCACCAGCTCATTTTTTCCTCATATCTGGGGATAAAGATTTCGCAAACATTTTGTATCGGTTACGAATGAGCAACTATAACATATTGCTTGCTTGCCCTGGTAATAGGACTACCAGTGTACTGTGCAATGCAGCGACAGTTATGTGGCGTTGGGAAGCTTTAGTTAGAGGGGAAAATTTCTCACCGAAACGTTTTAATCACCCACCAGATGGTTTATCTGGATCTTGGTATGGTCACTACAGAGGAGCCCTTGATGACCCCTTCGTGGAGGCTGAATCAGAAGAAACCGTTGCAACACCAGTACCATCTGACTCCAAATTGTGCCGAAAGACCAAAATTCCAGTTAAGGCAATCCCTCAATATGTGGTTAGTATTATACAAAATGTACTAAAGTCATATCCTGATGGGGTGAAACTTTCGGTTCTCCTGGAAACACTCAGAAAGAGAAATGTGCGTCTTGATTCTGATTACTTTGGCCACAAAAAGTTCTCTTGCCTTCTCCAATCGATGCCTGATATTGTGAAAGTTATTCCACCTACTGAACCTCATGAAAATGAGCCATCTGCATTTCGGGTCAATAAAAGGTTACAGGAGCCTGCTGAACAAAGTTTGAACCCCCTGAGTTCTGCTGAAATTGATGTCAAGGACAATAACCTGGATCAAGCAACACACAATGACAAGCAACCTCCATCCTTTGTGTCAACTTCTTTTCCTGAACAAAATTGTGAAACCTTAAGTTCTCAACAAAGTGTCGTTGGGGAGAGAAGCTTCAAGCAGACTGTAGATGAGAACCCGGCTGCATCTTCTGTCTCATCTTCACCACAAGATGTGTTACCTGAGGATCAACAGGAGTGCCCAGCAGCTGATATGAATGCACAGACAGAATTACCTGCCAACCACGTGGAATTGGATGCCTCTAGAACTCCCTCTTCCTTAGGGGTAGAAGGTACTGTCAACAGCGATGGGCTATTGAAAAGGATCTTGGTATTATGGAATGGCCCTGAGAGTGCTAAGTGTGAGGTTTCTCCATGTCATGAAGGCACTTCTGCTGAAGTTTTTGATTTGCAAACTCCTCATCAAGATCACAGTACCGATCAATGTAGCAGGCTTCTGAATAGGACTGGTAAGACCTCTTCCCGTAACATAAGCTCAGATGGAACCAATAGCTCTGCAGCGATATCTGATAACTTTTCAACTTTGTCCGGCCATGACCCTTCTGAAAAACATGCAGAAGAGATGGGAACGCTAAAGAGTGCGCCATCAGTTCTCCAGAACTCAAAGCCGTGTAGTGGATCTACATCTGTTCCATTGTGTAAAGCTGGAGGTGATACCTCAAAGATGAGTAAGGGCTTATTTAGCTGGCTAACGGGGTGGTGGAAAACTGAAAAATCAGATGCAGATAACAGAACAATCAATAAAAGTGTCACTGATGAAGCGAATACGGACATGACTGATGAATCTGAATCTTTGAAGGCTTCAACTTGTGGAAGTGAGCAGCAGGTGGTTAATAAAATATTCACAAAATTTTACTTTTGGGATGTTTTGGGAAAACACCTATCGAAGCCCCTTGCATCTGAGCTTGTTTCAAAAGCAAAGACGAGGTAAAATTGTTAACCCTGATGATTTTATACTATGCCTTCTGGTTACCTCTAGATGTTACTTATTAGAAGGATAAATAGAAACTGTTGAAGATTTTACTAGCAACTAAAAATTGTGCAATATGAATTCAAGTCTTGCATTTATATGACAGACTTGTCCAGTATCAACTAATGAGAAGAAAATATCATTCGTTGTATATATATCTAGCAAAATGCCAACAAATGTGCAGTTTTATAGGTTTGCTTGCATGATATCTTGTATCCTGGTAAGCCATAGCTCTTCAGTTTTGCCTTGCTGCTTGAAAAACTTTGATTATATCTAGAAATTGTCTGAACTTGTCATGATAACGTTGCAGTATATATTGTTTCTCATGCCGTTAGTTTAGTAACTGGAACACCTATATCTATCATGAGCATGTCTTATCTACTCCATAACTAAATACAGGCAAGCAAATGGATCCCACCCAGATTCATATGAGATAATATGACAAATCATGTTTGACTTGATCAGTTGAAGATATAATATTTCTTACATGATTACTGTTATCGACAGGGAGGAATTGATAAATGGATTGCAGAAGTTAGAATGTTGGCCACTCAATGGCCTTGCCGAGAAAGATCTCAATCAGTTGGTACATTTGTTAGTTTCAGAAAAGAAATGGATCGAGGAAACTCCTTCCAACTATTTCCCATTTCGTGTTACACTCCCTCAAAAGAGAACATGTGTTCCATCAAATTCTAGTAAATTTGATCTCAGTTCTCTCTTCTCCAATGGGAAACCCTTGGAGCATGGTAAATATGCCGGTGACAAAGGCAGGACAAACAGAAGTCTCACGAGGGAGGAAGTATTGTCTGATTGCCACAAGCTGTTGAAGGACCTTCTTCTGGAACACAAACATGGTTTTAACATCAGCATTTTCAAGCTCCAGTTTGCTCAGAAGAACGGATACGAGCTCGACCACAAGAAGCTTGGGTACGCAGACATTGAGTCACTGTTGCAGATTATGCCTGGCGTGACAGTAAAGTTTCCAAGGGTTGTACGTGCAGAAAATGGGAAAGGTCAGGATAGTAGAAAGGACGGTGGGAATCAATGTAATGGTGACGATTTCATCTGGGAGGAACTGGGTCCTGTTTCTGGCACTTCCAAAACTGCTGAAGGAGTTGATGAGGAAACATGCTACCAGCCTCCTAACCACTCAAAAGATGAATTCTCTGATAACGAGAATCAAGCAGACCAACGGGACAGAACTGGGCAGAACTCGCTCCTTTCAATCATCGATTCCTGGAACAGGAGCAGCAGCAAGGGTGATGGCTCCAGCATGACACCTGAAGAGATCGATGGGCTCGTGGATTGTTCCAGGAGCAGTCCAGGTTATGTTGACACCCTGAAGGCTGCAAGGCAACCGCAGAAGCAGTACAGCTTTGTTTCTTCCGACTCGGAGGGAGAAGACTCGGAGGGAGAAGGCAACAACAAGGATAAGCTTGTGGAGAGCGTGTTGGGCAGCCTGCAGAAAGCACGGGGCGTGAAGTTGCCTAATTGATGAGCTGGTAATTGCAGCTTTCATTTTTTTTTCCTTTCTTTTTGGCGACAAAATTGCAGCATTTAGCCCTGTGTTACCACACCGAAAGCTGACATGCTCCTCGTTCCGGTTATGCTCAGTCATCAACTCCTCAAAGCAGTAGGTTATGTTAGTGAGCTATATATTTTTTCTATTCTACTTAGTTTAAGAGGGTACTCTTATACGAATTCACGGTTGGTTAACCAACGAGCTTCGTTTAGTTTATTTTGGTGAGGGTTCACTACTATCGAGAAGGACTGCAGTTAGTTTCCTAGTTGACATGATATAAGGTGAGTTTCTACACCAGGCCAGAGAAAAACAGTTATCTTCTGGATTCTTTGATGCAATGTCTGTTGTTTGATTCTCACATTTGCTACATTTGGGTCAACACGCACAGTTGATTGTTGTGCTGATTAGTCTGAGTGTTGTTGCATTCCATACTCAAGATTCATTTTGATGCGTGAAAGCTTGGTGTAGTTATTATTATTACACGAGTCTTGTGCCGTACTAGTTCTTCGTGGCTCGCCCTTGAACCTGATTGCTTCTGGACTCCTATGGTCTCGATGTCAAGCGTGGACAGGTCCACGCTCGCATCAGAGATGTTCTTGTTGGCTCTTTTGGGTCGTCACGGTAGTAAAGACAGCAGCTGTCGACTGCTTAATGAGAAAACAAATCGATGACATGACAGCCGATGATTGGACGGAATGCTAGTACGGAGTAGATAATTTTCGTGAGTTGGTGGTGTGAGTGGCACCTTGTCCATGACAAACAATTATTTTCTGGCAAGTGCATATTATTTTCCGAAGTTGGTGGTTTGAGACTTTGAGTGGTGCCTTAACCATGCTATGCACTAGGTTATGATTGTTTTTAGAGGTTGACCATGAAGTGTCAAGGCGTGGGATGTCCGGTAGTGACTAGTGAGCCGGGTAATGTTGACCATCGCCTCGCCAATTCGTTGACCATTGCCTCGCTGATTGTTCGAGACACTATCAGGTATATTTGGTGGAAATACCATGATGCACCCGGGTGTAGGTGCACCCGTTTTCTCTAATATTGAAAAAAAAAATGCTATTTGAAAATCTCAAAAACTTTGAAATATTTTTTCTCATATACATATTCTATTGATACTTACTTGTATAAGCTTTTACGGAAAAAATACACTTGTATATGTAGCCTACACGAAAATGACAAAATATCCAAATGGCATTGTAATGATTGGTTGTGTACTGTTCATGGTAATAGGAAATTCCATTTTCACATTTATGCGTAGGTCACGCATGGTTGCTTTTTTTATGCCAAAATCTGCACAAACAAGTATCAACATTGGATATACATGCGTGTATTTTTTCAAATTTTTCTAAAACTTTGAAATAGCATTATTTGGAAATTTTCATTATAGTGTGCATGTGCAACAGGGTTCATATCCTCCAGGTCGTATAAAAGGGCATGTTTGGTTCTCATCCACACTTTGCCAAGCCAAAGTTTGACAATTTGGCATGTGTTTGGTTCTTGCCATACTTTAGAGCTGCCACACTTCACTATTCATATGGCCCACTTGTCATAAAATGTTTTTTTTCTTGAAACAAGGTAAAAGATTTGCCATTCTCATTAATTAAGACTCAAGAAGTTTTACAAATCCAAGCTTGACCCAAGGGTTAAGCCAAAAGAAAATCCTAATCTCTTGGCATTACAATACTCAAAGTTTTTGCCCCCGCCTCCACATTGTCACTTCCTCTTTGATTTTTGCAACAAACATGGTTATGGTGGATGCGCTATTCCGGAACACACGAGCATTCCGCTCCTTCCCAAGACATGAACATCGCAAGAAGAGGCCATATACTTCCTTCCATGTGCATGCTTGTTCCCTACGAGATTTCGAAGTGGAAGCAGGCTGGGCCATGGATGCTCATCTTCTGTTCGAGTGCAGTTCATGCGAACAGCACCTGAGCAGGTGTAGTACAGTACAGTTTCAGTTTCATAGGACTACGACGAGAGTGACGCTAGCAGCCAATCCGGCAATCGGCAAATCCAGAGCGATCCGCCGAGTCAGACTTGCTTTTCTGCCGCCACCTTGCACAAAAGAGTTTGTCTGCCCATCACCGGTGCGTGGGCCCAGACAGTACCTGTAAGCACACGCTGCCGCTAGTTTTCTGCCGCAAGCTGACCCCGCCTGGCCGTGGGACCCGTCTGGTCAAGCCGCGGACCAACGCGATCACGTTCAAGACTACGATAATACCCCTGTTCCCCGCGACCTTTGCTCCTCTGAAGCCAGGGGTGTTCCCGTAATCTCGCGCGCTCACCTTGCTTTGCTTCTGGAAAGGTGGAAACATTCCCGCTGAGCGTGGGCCGCTGGCTGGGAGACCTGGTCGTCGTCGGTGGGTCCCGCGCGCCAGCGTGTGTGGCGCGTCGCGGCCGCGTTCGCACTATGTCCCTCCGCTGCGCCGCGGGTCCCGCCTGCGTGGTTGCTCACTTTCGGATGGGCGAATCGGATCGGATTTGCCTGCTTTTTAAGCTGGAAAGGCGTGGAGTGGCCGCCAAATCTTTTCTCCGCACCTACGAGGCTATGCTCTGCCGGGGTGCGCCCCGGATATTGTAGTTGTAGAGGTGATGTGCGCCAAGAGCATCTCCACTCGGCCCCCCGACGAGGGCCCCCGGCGAGCGTTTTTACATCCGGATCACAATCGGCCTGGGCCATACTCTGCTTGTTGGTCCTGATTTCACCTTCATCCATCCTAGGCGAGCCCATCGCCACCGGCTCCCGGTGAGCGCTGGGACCGACGAGAGTGAAAAGAAACGAAGGGGCCTCATCCGTCATGACTCCGACGCACGAACCCCACCGCCACGTCGCTCAAAATCTCCCACCGTATCTCTCTCGCCGCCGGCACCACCTCTCGCTTGTTGCCCAGATTCCGCCGCCCCTCCTTCCCCACCTCGCCATATTCCGCGCCCGCTGCTCTTCCGCCGCCCGTTGTTCCTCGCCGCTCGCGCCAAGCTGCTCGACCCACGCCCGCTGCGTCCATTTGCTCGGCCGCCATGGACTCCTATCACAGAGGAGCAAGATGTTCGTCAGCTTTATGCAAGAAGAGATGGGTGCTGATCGCCCAAGACGAGGAGCACATGATGATCCCCGTCTTGCAAGCATGTACTGGACTGCAACTGGGTCGGATGGTGTGGGTCGGCACCAGTGTCGCCATGCAAGCCGAGACAGCGAATGAGGGACACGGGCATTGATCATCTCGCCACAATCCATTGTGACGGTGAGAGTGTTTTTCTATTGTTAGATGAGCAGAAAGTTATTTCTTGCAAATTGTGTATGCCATCCGCCACTTTGATCCCTACTGCATGCAAAGACGGATTAAAATCGTTTGGTTGGATTTTCACACCTGTATGGCCAGCAAGGCGAGGATGCCGCGTATGGAGCCCTGATACTCCCAGATGACTATCTTCATGGCGGAGTCCACCGCCTTGTTTGTTTCTACCGGTTCGTGGCCATAGTAAAGAAATTGGGACCTGATACGTCTCCAACGGTATTCGATAATTTCTTATGTTCCATGCTACTTTACTGACAGATACCTACATGTTTTATGCACACTTTATGTCATATTCAGGCATTTTCTGGAACTAAACTATTAACAAAGAGGCTGAAGCGCGTCCCTGCTGCTGTTTTTGTTTTTGTAACTGTAGGACTAAAGAGTAATATTTCGGAATTGACGTAATCAAATGAAGGTTCCTGGCCTTCTGCCCGGTTATCCAGAACACCCGTAGAGCTGCAGTGGGGCCTCTGGTGGCCCTGATGACAGGGTGGCGCGGCTGGGCCGCGCCGCGCCGCCTCATGGTGTCGTCGCCCCTTCGCCTGACTCCCTACTTCTTCGCTTTGCCTAAGCTCCTGA
Organism: Lolium multiflorum; assembly: GCA_030979885.1. Lineage (NCBI taxonomy): Eukaryota > Viridiplantae > Streptophyta > Magnoliopsida > Poales > Poaceae > Lolium > Lolium multiflorum. The sequence goes on along the minus strand of JAUUTY010000228.1, from coordinate 26,211 downwards.
TCAAAATCCCTGACTGAGACCCACGACAATGAAACCTTCCAGAGTCACTACTCAAGGAATCAAGATTCTGTGGACAGAACTCCTCGCCCGCACTCGGCCGACGGAATTGCTCTGAGTCACCTCCACCTACTGCCTCCACCGCCCATCTTCACTCGCCATCGCTGCCCAAGATGAGGAGGAGGTAATTCACCTCTGGCTGAGGGTCTACTTCGTAGCTATGTGTCCATCTCTCTCTTTGCGATCTAGTTGAATATCGCCTATGTGCTACTCTAGTGATGTTACAAAAGTACTCTATTCCTCCTCCACGTGTGTAATGGTGATAGTGCACCGTGTGGAGTACTACAGGCTAAGATTACAAGATCTCAGATTATGGTTGATCATTGCCATGTTGATGGCTGATGTGTATTATTCTACATATACAGATGGTGATAGTGTGCATGCTATGTTAGTTCTTGTAATTATGTTGATTCATCTTCAATTTGCTGTTTAAATATGAACATTGTAACAGAGTTTGTTAACTCCGGCATTGAGGTCTGTAATCCTAATGCACGCTCATCCTGTCAAAAGAGGTAGAGTAGTCCGCTTATGTGATCATTGTTGAGAGGTCCACTAGTGAAAGCAAAGATCCCTAGGCCTTGTTTCCAAGCATCGAATCATTGTTTACTGTTTTGTTGCATGTTTACCCGCTGCCATATTTATCTATTTGACACTCATATACATCCACATTACTTGTATTTCATATCTCTTCGCTTAACTAGTGCACCTATACACCTGACAAGTGTATTTGATAAGTTGGGGACACAAGAATTTTATTTTACTATTGCAGAGCTGCTTGAGAGGGATATCTTTGGACTCTTCCTCCCAGTTCGATAAACCCTGGGTAATCCACTTAAGGAAACTTGGTCATTGTCACAAACCTCTGCTCTTGGAGGCCCAAACACTGTCTACAGAATAATAAAGCACCTGGAGGCATCAAGCACTTTTTCTCAAACAGTTGCTGGGAGGAAAGGTAAAAGGTACCCTGGTACTGGTTCCGGTAATAACATTTTCTCGCTTATCAGTGTGTGTGCTCGGGGTTATTTCTTGACTCGTAGAATTGCATCTTTTTGTTTCTTGTTTTTATTTTTACACTAGTTTAGCATAATGGACAACAATGACCTTTTTTATTCTATTTCCATTTAAGACATGATACTTAAACACAATTAAAACCCATGGAACATATTAGTGCTGAATGCAATTACCGCACGTTATGAAGAAGTCTGCTTGTGCTTGCTTATAAAAATAATCTTTTTGCTCCCTCAGCTTTGGAAGAAATATTTTGCTCGATGATGTTTTATCTCCCATATGCTATAATTTAATGATGCTTCTGATATTTTAACTCCCCCTGCATAGTTTCCAGATAAACAATGGTAGAAAAATGAACTATTCTAGATTTTATAAACCTAATCGGTGGAAAAAAGGTATGATAATCGTGTAAAATAGTAAGCAAGAGAAATATATATAGCATATTCCTGCCAAGAATATGTCGGCGTGAAGGTTTGTTATATCGCTATCTGGTGAAGCGGCGCATTGGTATAAACTATTGAAGGACGGGCGCTCTCTTGATTGGAAAGATATTGTGCCTCTATTTTATTCCAAGTTCTATCCTCCAAGTGAAATTCACAAAGATCAAAACTATATATATAATTTTTGGCCTATGAATGAGAGAGTATTGCCCAAGCATGGAGAGACGAAGACTTTAATGCCCAGCCCAATCATGAGCTCCGTAATACTCATCATTGATAATTTCTGCAAGACTTTCAAGATAAGACCTTATTGGATACTTCTTGTTCTGGATCTTCACACGCAACAAAGCAGAGCTTAAAAGGGACCTCTTTGACTGATTGAGAACGCTGAAGATTGTAGAACAAATAAAGCAAAAGAGCCTGATAAACCATGATTATGAATGCATTGAAACTTTTATGAATTATAAATTTCAAATATGAGTGCTACTATATTCGACTTCGTTACAAATCTTTATAAACATTTGTTTCTATTTAGAATTGCCCAAAAGTAATTTTGACAAGTATCACAAGAACCTTTTAAAAGAGCTTCAAAAGGAAGAATGACATTGTTTAGAACACGATTGCAATAAGTAATGCTCAAACTCCAAGAATGCTATTTCCTATAAGTATGGTTACTTTTTGTGGAATACATAGACCTTGTGGAATTAATCAAATAGAAGATGAATATTGTATCCATCATTAAAATGAAAAAACTAGAGTGGTTCAGAGCTCTAGATGATCTTGAGAAAGTGTGCTCCCTCTATCCTTTTTTTATTTGTGAATTTATTATGCTTGTTTGATCTTGTCATTTTAATTATAAATGTTCCTCCAATGATAATTCAAACCTTATGAGAGTGCTGAAATTTGTATTGTGATGATGAAATTGTTCCTAATCAGCACGATGAACTTACCTTATTTTTGAAGTGTGCAAGAGTTATCAAGAAAATTTCTTTGTTAAATATTAATGATCTGATATTGATGATGTCCCTGATGTATTGTTCTTTATTGCATTGATAATAAATAATAAATACTTACATACAAAATATTTTAGAAGATGACACCTTGCCAAAATATGATAGGACCATTGTGTGTTTTAAATTAATGAAAAGTAAGGATCCTCCCAAGTTTCTTCTATTGTTTCTAAAAGTAAATCAGGTTATGCGGATGAGCCACAAGCCTCTTCCTCCTAAAGAATGAAGCCTAGAGAGGGAAGAAGAGAAGAAGAAGGAAGTAAGAAGATGAAGAAGAAGAAGAAGAAGAAGAAGAAGAAGAAAGGAGAATAAAAAGAAAGAGGTAATGGCATATCCCCGCATGAGATAACGCTAGGTAACCTTAAGTATGTTGCTCCTAATGACTATTGTGATAATGAATCTGAATACGATGATCTTCCTATGCCTTTACCTACATTAGTGATCATGATTTGAATGTGCACACTACCTTTGATATTGAAATCTCTTTGGTCTGATTAAGAAAGTAATGATGATAGCATTAGTTCATGTCCTCAAACTGAGATGATATTGAAAGCTCCTAAGCTTGACAAGTAGTCATATCCCATTTTGAGACTTCTACTTTTAGTGCATGATGATATTACATATTCAGGTTTAGATAATTGCTATAGATATGTATATGACACATGTTACAATTATCCTTATGAAACTTGTCATAGTTGTGATGGGCTTGCCAAAAACAATTCTTTAATATGCAAATTGTTTAATGTTATGTTCAAAATTTTGATAATAATCTTCGTTCCTAATTACTATTAATGAGAATAACCAACTTAACTACACTATTTTTCTTTGACCTATCACTTTTTTTTTCTCTGACAAATAATTAGTTAAAGTATTTTGGAAGTTGTTGCATGCAAACATAAGGGGATGACAAATACATATATACATCTGAAATTTGTACATAGTTGCAGGTACGCTTAGAAGAAAAGTCACCTGAGGGCTTGTCTCTCCTAGTTTCTATGAACGACTGTGTATAAGATTCTTGCAGAAACATGTTAGGCTCAATGCAAGTTTAATTGCCTCTTGAAGTTCTCTTTGTTTCCAGAAATACTGCTTCTCGTGGTGACTGTATCAAAATTACAGCCCAGACTTAATGTTGCAAAGAGTGAATCCCTTGGAAAGATAAACCCACAAACACGTGTTGTTAGCATTTTGTTTTATATTTGTGGTTCTTTGAAGTTGTTTTATTGTCTGGTAAATCCTCCTATCATGTTTGAGCAAGTAGAAAGTTTCTGCGTCAAAGTTGATGTTTATTTTAGATCGTTTCATACAGAAACAGCATTGTCTGTCACGAATCTGAGAACAGTTCTCTGTAGAAAATTTGAAAAAATCTGCCAATTTGTTTGTAGCATCCCTTGATATGTACGCAATTTATTATTTCTGAGTTTTTCCACGAGCAAATCAAAGCAAATTTTTGAACGCTTTTTGCTGACCGTTCCTCGCTTTTTACGAGCGATCACTTACTTTCGCATTGCCTCTTTTACAGTGTTGAGTGGATTTCGATCCATTAGTTTAAACCAGTAGTTTTATGCAATGTCCGTAGTTGGGGAAAGAACAAGCTCAAAGCCACCGGAATAAGGCACTTTTATCATATTTAACTCCTTCTAATAAGTTTAAGTTTTAGTTTGTGTAAGGTGTTTTCATGTGTCACAGAGAGGATGATGATATCACTACTTCAAGAAGAACAAAAGTCTAGCTCTGGGGATGCCCCTGGTCTGTCCTATTTCAAGAAGAATTGTTGATTGTTAGATGCCCAAGGCACTTTCACTGCTATACTATCGTTCCTTCTCTTGAAATCATATTTTATTCATTGCCATCTATATTACTTTGTTAACCAGTTTTATTTTTGTTTCTGCTTTTTGTTATCTTAGTTCTCTCAGTCAACATATCGTTGAGAGATATTCACAATTATGCACACATGTTCTCTAGTTTTTAATTTTCTGCGATGGTGTTGAAACTCATTTCGCACCATATACATGTGGGAAGAAATGCTACATGGTAATTGGTATAGCTGTTCTAGTCAATGTGAAACTTGGCAATTACAGTCTATATAGATCTTGTTTAAGCTCTTGCATCATACCTTGTACCCATTAATGAATAATTACATAGAGCTGTTAAATTTGGTTTGCATGATTGGTCTCTAAGTCTAGATATATTTTCTGGGTTGAGGGAAGTTTAACAACAAGAGACTGATGAAGTCTTATAATGTCACAATATGTTTTATATGAGTCTGCTGCACCATTTCATACTGAGTTTATCAAATAACTCCTTGCTAGCCTAAACTGTATCAGAGGAATACTTCTCATGCATCCAATACTTGAGCCAATATTCATGTGCCATTTGTGTCCACCATACCTACCACATGGTATTTCTCTATCATTCCAAAGTAAATTGCTTGAGTGCTACCTTTAAAACAATTCAAAAGCATGTGTTCTTATTTGTGCTTTCATGTTTACAGTTCATGATTGTAAGTATGTAGCTATCTTTCTGTCTGTTGACATCATCAATGGACTATGGCTTCATCCGTTTATCCAATAATTTTTCAAAAGAGCTGGCATGGGATTCCTGGCCCCAAATTAATTAACAAAATAGACTCCTCCATGGTAAGGGATTGTTGGCACCCAAGGGATTCGGTTAGCCATGGCTTGAGAAAGCAAAGGTGAGAAGGGTCATCATATTAAAACTAAAATAAAAGGGCACTCTTCATGGTATGAGATTGTTATGCACCCGAGGATTCAAGTTGTAGCCATGGTTTCAGAAAGAAAGGCTAAAGGAGTGCCACCCAAAACAAATAAAATGGGAGCCGCTCTTGAAGGTTTGCCTGGCAAGGGGTTAGTGTCTGCCACTCATTCGTTGACAACAAACACTTCTCAAAACTTTACTTTTATGCCTTTTCCTATATGTTGGTGAAACTTCAAAGCTCTAGCACAAATATAGCACTAGATGCTTTCCTTTTAAGGACCATTCTTTTACTTATTGTTGTTTGGCTGCACTTTTTTCTATCTTAGTAGCAAACACTTGTGTAAACTGTGCATTGATTCTTGCATGCTTGTATCATTGCACTTGTTATATTACTTTGTGTTTACTTATTTATCCATGAGATATACATGTTAAAGTTAAAGCAACTGCTGAAACTTATCTTCCTTTGTGTTGTTTCAAAGCTTTCAACTAAGAATTTATTGTTAACTCCCATGTAAGACTTATTGATGCTGGTCTTGAAAGTATTATCTTCATGAAAAGTCTTTTGTTATATGATTCATTTGTATACTCATTATCTTCATCATTGTCAATCTCCGTATTCATCTCATATTCTAAAAGGCATCCAATATCTAAACATGTCAAGAAATTATCTTTGTTGAATGCTTACCTCGCTTCGGACGCAGCGTAACTAAGCTAGGATGCTGAGATTGTCTCCAACGATCGATAATTTCTTATGTTCCATGCTACTTTATTAGTGATACCACATGTTTTATGTACACTTGATGTCATATTCGTGGATTTCTGGAATCAACCTATTAACAAGATGTCAAGTGCCAGCTCCTTGTCACTGCTATTCTAAATCCAGTAACTGAATATTCTCAACTGATCAAAATCAACGCCTCTGTGTTCCTATTTTGCCCTAAGCACCCAGGGAAGGACCAGAGTCACAGTAGGGTGCTCTGCAAATTGTTGACGACAGGGTGGCGGCTGCAGTTGGGCCTGCGCCATCCCATGTCGTCGCCTTCGCCTCCGATCGCTCTTCGCCTATTTAAGCCTCCAATTTAAAACCCCACGGAGACCCACAGATATTGAGAAAACCTTCCTGTGAGCGCTCGCTCATCAAGAAATCAAGATTCGGGGATGAATCTCATCTGGCAGACCATTATCGGGAATTGCCCTCGAGCTCGCTCTGAATGCTGCCTCCACCGGGCCACTTTCACTGCCATTCATGCCCAAGATGAGAGGGAGTAATTCACCCCGGCTGAGGGAGAGACAGGCTATGTGGTTCATCTCTCTTTAGGATCTAGTTGAATATCGTCAAGGAAGTACTAGTGATGTTATTATAAGTGCACTCATTCTCCTCCACGTGTAATGGTGATAGTGTGCATGCTAACACTTGGAGTAGGCTATGATTATGATCTCTTTTGTGATTATGAAGTTAATTAGTCATATGGATGGTATTGATGTGCTTATTCCTCCACATATGGTGAAGATGGTGATAGGTGTGGCAAGTATGTTAGTTCTTGGGTGGACTATGCTGATCTATCTTGTACTTAAGGTTATTTAAATATGAATACTGTACTGTATTTTACACCTCGGCATTGAGGGAATTGTAATCCTACGCAATATGCTCATCATCCAACAAAAGAGTGTAGAGTAGCCCTATTATGTGATCATTGTTGAGAGTGTCCACTAGTGAAAGCAAAGGATCCTAGCCTTGCCTCCAAGCATCAATCTCCGTTTTGTTTATCGTTTGTTGCATGTTTATCGTCGCCATTTTATTCAGATTGCCATTACCACCCATATACATCCATACTACTTGTTTCCCACTTCATCTCTCTAACTAGTGCACCCATACACCTGACAAGTGTATTTGGTGTTGGGGACACAAGAGACTTTCTGCTTTGTGGTTGCTGGGGACACAAGCTTGAGAGGGATATCTTTGACCTCTCTCTCCCTGAGTTCTCGATAAAACTTGGGTAATCTACTTAAGGGAAAACTTGCTGTCGTTTCTACAAACTCAGACTGGAGGCCCAACACCGTCACAAGAATAGAAGCACCTGGGAGATCAGATATTACTTGAGATCACCCACCGTCGAAGACACTGAGAGGATCCTGGCAACAAATGAAGCTAGAGGTTTTCCAGGATGCTTGGAAGCATTGACCGCATGCATTGGCAATGGAAGAACTGTCCAATGGCTTGGCAGGGCATGTACAAGGGCCAGGCTGCACTCGTGATACTTGAAGTTGCTGGCTACCCATGATCTCTGGATTTGGCACTCTTCCTTTGGTGCCCGGATCCAACAATGACATCAACGTCCTAAAATGCTCCCCGGTCTTTTCCAAGCTTGCTTGTTGAGGGTCATGCTCCCCCGGTTGACTATGTGATCAATGGTCGGCACTACAACAAAAGGATACTACCTTGCAGATTGCATCTATCCAAAGTGGGCAACATTTGTGAAGACTATATCTCAACTTAGCACCCCTAAACTTTATGATATTTGTCACCGTACAAGAAGCTACGGAAAGACCGAGCAGATTTGTGTCCTCCACAGAGATTTGCTGCCGTCCGCTCTCGCTCCGATTTGGTCCAGATCGATGTGGGAGGTGATGAACTCACGTGTGTGCCTACACAATATGATATTGAAAATGAGCGAAGCATCCGGTTCCTCCGTCGAGCAAGAAGCATCACAAGAGAGGGTCCTCTGCACAGCCTAATCACTGTGTGCTCTCCACGCCCCATTGCTATGCGCTGCAGGGATTCGACTCAGCAATGCACTGCCGCCAAGATGATTCAGGAGTGACAGGAGGTTCAGGCACCACAACGCCACGTAACTAGTCTGCTCTAATTGTTTGTGTAATGCATCAGGTAACATTGTTTGGCATTTGTTAAATATTGTGTTACCTGTTTTCATTGAACCTGTTTCCAGCACTCTTCAGACTGCCACGCTCAATCCCAGCAAATTAATGCAATCTGCTGGGAAGGTCAGCCGCCGAGGTTGTGGCTTCCCCGCTCGGACGGTTGGAACTTTGCGTCTCATCGTGCTGTAATCTTCCAATCTGGGACAAAATATCGCTGATTTAAGTGTGTGACGCTAACGAGTGGGGATGCTCTAAGAGCACGTCTACCCCCCCCGACCAGGCCCCCGGCGAGCGTTTTTTACATCCGGATTTAAGGAATGGTCACATACTTCTGTCTTCTGCTGCCCTGACAGGCCTTTCATCCGTCTGGGAGCTTGCTGTCATCCCTGCCCCTTGTGTGAGCTGGGATCTTAAGAGAGAAAATCATGAAATGCTGTCGTTCCTTACCCGTCGGGTACATAATGGTATTGTTTTCAAGGCCTTCTGTTTTCCTGTCCATTTAGCATCTTGTTTCATCTACTAAGATCTATCAGTTTAACCAGATTTGAATTTTAAACAGGGGCCAAATTCTATACAGTCTAATAACATAATTTATAGCCTGGCAAAATATAAAATTACATATAAAAAAAAAACAAACTAAACTACTACTTCTTCCTAGATGGCCCCGCCTCATCGTGGCGCGGCGCTTCCGGCTCGTCACCTCCTTTAAGGAGGGAGTCTTCCTCCTGGCCGTCGTCCTCCTCCTCCTCCCGCGCCTCGCTTCGGCTTCTCGGCCTGGCTCACGCCTGCTCCTCGCCGGCTCCCACGTCCAGCTCCACGGCCTGCCTTCGGCCTCTTCGTCCTCCTCCTCTCGTCATCCCATTCGTCCTCGGCGGACGCGGGGGAATCGTCGCTACCGGACTCAGCGTCGATCCTACCAGCGCATCCTCGGCGGCTTCCCCTGCTTGTCGGTGTCCGATGGCCAAGACCATCGCTCATGGTTGACAGAAGATGGATGAGAGAATAGATGAATGGCGTCGGCCGTTCGAAACCGTATATATGTTCTCTCGACGAAGAGAAGTTTGCTCTTCCTCGAGTTCATGCTCCATACGGCGGTTGTCGCTTTGAGGCGACTTCACGGTTCCGGCGCGATTGGGCTCTCCACACGCCGGACCATTACGGCGGTTCAAAGCGACGAGGGCACTCCGACGGTTGTTCCGGCGACACCGTCGCTAGTGCACGCGTGGGTCAGGCGACCATGGGCTCGCCATGGGAAATGGCCTCCCAGCCAAAAAGACCCATCCGGCGCTAAATAGCGCGGATTTCGGATTGGATCAAGCGACGGGATGCTCTAAGATCTCCACTCCTCCTCGAAGCCCCACGAGCCGTTTTACATCCGGACGGCGAAAAGCGCCCCATCGCTTCCCAGGTTCTCATTTTCGTCGAACAGCCTAATTTCGTCCGGACTCCCCAGGCCATCCTCGGTTTCCTGAGGATCTCCGGGGACCAGATGGAGCAAAACCAACCACCCACACCCAGTCTCATCTTTTGTCCGGACTCCCCGGGCCATCTCTTTTTCCCCGAAAACACGCTTTTTGGGAGCACACGATCGAAATATACTGCCCCCATGCAAAGTTCGATCCAATCCGGATTACTTGCCAATTTGGACGTGGGGGAGCGCCAACGCAGTGGGGATGCTCTCTAAGCGTTGGCCTAGAGAATGGGTAAACTATGCCCTAGAGCAAGTCCAGCAGGGACCCTATAACACCCCAATAGATAATATAGGGGAGAAAGAGGAAAAAGAGGCTCATCAGTCCCCTACCGACCTGAACAATCTGCTCTCTGCAGACCCCGCTTCTCCCCCTACACATCAGGGCAGTGGAGGCTTCCCCTATCGGCCGGCCCGACCAACCGCTGGCTCCCAGAAGCCTCCTCCCGCCACCACGCTTTCGAGCAAGTACATCTCCTCCCCTTTCTTCTTCGATTTTGCTCGAAATCGAGCGCGGAATCTAGATCGAGGATGTTGAGCGGGGACGGCTGGGAGAGGAGGGGAGGGCGGGGCGAGCTAGGCGAGCAAGGGAGTGGGGGAGACTGGGAGAGGAGGAGAGGGCACCCGCGACGGGGCGAGCTGGGCGCGCGCGTGTTGGGCGAGTCGGCGGAGACAGCAGTAGCGAGTCACGCGTCCTGGCTGTAGCTTGTGCGGGGAATTGGTAGTACTAGTTGAATGCCCGTGCTTCGCCACGGCCCATATTTTTCCTTGCAACATATGTTAACTCTCCATTCTTTTCAACGAATAAGGTTTATATTTTTTTCTGAAAAGTCAAGCTTAGTAAACCTGATCCGAACTTTTAAGAAGAACTACCAACCACTATAATATTATGTATATGGATATAATATAGAAATATTGCATGATGTATCTAATGACATTGATTCTATATTGTACATGTTAATTATATTTTGTAAAATCTTGGTCAAAGTTTACAATGTTTGACTTTAAAAAAAAAGGCTTATTCATTAAATTGGAGGTAGTGTGATAATTGCAAAAGTAGTACAACTAAGCCACAAGATATTCCAAAAATTCCACCTCGTTTGAAGTTATGGATCTTATGTCACTTTACTACTCCCTCCAGTTGAAGATAATTGCCTAAAAATAGATGCATCTTTTGAGCCGGAAGGAGTATTATTTCACACAAACAAAAAGACTGGACAAGATCAATTCTCTGTATACTCTCCCTACCCCACCAAAATAGAAAACATACATGAATACATGATATGCCAACGGTGAATGCAACTCAGTTAATTTTACCAGGTGATAGGTTTGTGTGGCTAAAACCACGTTCTCATCAGCAATTGAAACACAATGTTTCTGCTCCTTGAATGTTTTTTTAGTAATAGGCCAAAGGCCCGGCGTTAAATTAATAACATCCTCAATAGCGACAAGATACAAGAAGCTGAACCCAGCTTACAGGACGCACACCATACCCATAGAAACTACCAAAGAAGCTACCGCCGGGAGAGCGAACAATAAGCTACTGCAGGGAGCGTGAACAATGAGCACGGCTAATACGGCGACTACGCAGACTCGTGATAAAACTGGACAACAATAGTGTTGGCCCGGAGCTCACCCAACGAGCGAGCCAATGAACACGCACACGGTCGACAACCCTCCCGTCGCAGGAGATGCCACAGGAGGCCGTCAATGGAGGTCCTCAACGGAGATGAAAATTTCGTCATTAGCCATCGTGGTCTCTGTTAGGTCGGCAAATCGCAGCACACGGCGGCGGGCACGTTCGCGCGGCAGCCGGCGGGTGTAGATTGGCGGCCTGGCATGCAGGATTGTGGCGGCCGGCGGCGTGCGGGAGACTCGCGCGGCCTGTAGGCTTATGTAGCGGAGCCGCGATGTGGCGGGTGCAGGCGTGTGCAGGCGTGTGCAATACCTGGTTGGTGATGTTTCGGAAATAAAATGATAATTAGCGGCGACGTTCAGGAATAGAAGGCGCAACCGTGCTCCTAATGGCCATGGATGGCGCATGCTGCAAAGAGCTCGAATGTCGTCGTGGGCTGGGAGGCGGAGAGAAGCTTCGCTGGATGCAGTTGGCGGTTAGGAGCTCGGGGCGTGTGGCTAACTGCTGGTGGAGAGCTCCATGCCCGCGGTGTTGAACGGCCAATTGCGAGACGAGGACGTCTTGACAAAGCCAAAGCTTGCCTGCTCCCTCGATTTGCTCCCATCCGTGCTCCTCTTTCGTTAATTTAGCATCCAACGGCTTCGACAGTCTCCTTTCCGAGCGTTCCTTTTCTGGCCCCAAAATAATGTAAAGAGCCACGTATTTTGTTGTCATTCCCGTAGTACTTGTGTATGGTGTATTCCCTTCTCTCGCCTCCCCCTTCGTCACGCAGCCGACCTTGACGGGAGCAACAGCAGCTGCCTGCTAGCAAGTAACAATCACCCCCCGAGGCCCGAGCTCCATCCGCCGCTACCCCTTTCTCCTCACGCTGGCCAACTTCTCGTCCCAGTGCTGCGCCAATTCATCGTGCTGCGGTTCCGCCGCCAGGTGGATGATATGAGGGCAAGACGGTGATTGGCATTTGGCAATGAAGGCGTCCATCTTGCACAACCATGTGAGCTGCAAGCGGGTGCGAGTGATGGCCGGCGCCGATGTATGGCACGTCCACCTTGACACCGTCAAGCCCCGCCGGCCGCACGGAGCTCGTCTAAGAAGCGGTACACGTACGGCAGCGGGTGCACGAGGTCGAGTCCCAGGCTCCCAGCAGGGTGAGCCTGTCGGTCTGCATGCTGGGTTCGTTCTCCATGACGCATGTACTTCAGCTTCGTCTGGCGGACCGCCGTCCGGCACCGTGGTGACACCGTCAGGCAGGTCCTCCTCATTGTGGACTCTTGTTGATGCTGGTGTCGGTGATCAACGGTGCTCGTGCTTGTTCCCATGAAGAACACCAAGTCTTCTTTCGTGATCGGGATATCGTCGTCACCAAGAATCGTCGGAAACTTGAGCATGTGGTGTGGCAGGGTGCGAAGAAGATGGTGGTGGCGGGGAATGATCGGGGCGTTCACTGGCTCGCTGATGTTCTCGCTCACCTCGAGGTCGGCCGTACAGACGCAACAGAAAGAAGAAGGAAAATACGCTATGGAAAGAAGGAAATACGGGGCTCTTTCCATTTTTCTTCACTTTTTCTTTGGCAGGAAAACGAACGTGGGGAAGCGAAACTGTTGAAGCCGTTGGATGTTGAGGGACAGAAGTGGAGCACGGATGGAAGCAAATCGAGGGAGCAGGCAAGCCGCGTTGGACTCCAGAAATCTAGGAAGAGATAAGCTAATTCCACGTAATAGTAGATGGAGATAAGCTAATTTCGTTGGCCATCTATTGAGATCAGATAAGATTTATTAGCATACTTTTAGGACGTGGGGGGTATAATTGTCCATCCTGAAAATGTGACACCAGGCATTCATCAGTTTGCTCTTAATAGTAGAGATATCCGCATGTGAATCCTACGCCGTATTCAGTTTCAGTTTTATTGCTGCTGCTTGTTTGCGGAGAGATTGAGAGAACGTGAGGGAGGTTGCTGAGGTTGCATAGTTTTACAAAGTTAGTTATGAAATATTGTTTAAATATATGTAAATGTGAGATAGGGGAGATGATATAGGGGAGCTGCTGGAAGTGGACAATATATAGGAAGGGAATCTATTTAGGGGTATCCCCTACATGGAGATGTAGGGAGAAAAATTTGTGGGTCCTGCTGGACTTGCTCTAAAGCGTTCTAGTCTAGAGGATTGAAATTAAGAAAAGGGGAATCACAAAAGCCAAGAGGGTGAACCCACAAAACTCTCTATACCGCTTCACTTCGTATTAATTGGTTCAACTTTGTCTAAATATAGATGTATGTGTCAGTTCGTATCTAAATAAAGTTGCGTCAATTAATTTGGATCGGGGAGAGAAGTTCCTTTTGTATGTTATATATTTTGATGATCTGATCTAACACTCCGCATAGTACAATTATATTTTTGTTTTGATAACAGAAAATACACTAATATCGGGGAGATGTTAATTACACCTAGCCTCCGCAACAACAAAGTATCCTAAACACATCACGGATGCACACAATCCTAAAAAAAAATAAAGGAGAAGATAAGAGAAAGATCTCGTTATAGCGATTTATGCCTTGTAGCTGCATCACAAACCACTGCTAAGACAATATCCCAGGCCCGAATTCTCCAAAAGTGACGTCTCAAAAAAGGAAACAATACACAAGCGTCGTTGTTCGGTCAAATATCTTAGGTTTTCCTGGAGAAAGTTCACGCTCTCAAAGCCTTCAACAAGACCATTGTGATGCAAACCAACTAAGGTAAGACATTGGGTTTTCACCCTCAAAGATAAGACTTTGTAATCCTCCTTTGCCGCCGCCCCCACTCGGCGATGCCGCTACGGAGAGACATAAATCACCAAGAAAAGTCCTCATCATCTCGAAGACTCGGTCCACTGTTACTAGGCCCCAGACTTTGGATGCCATGCTTCACTATCAAAATCGAAACACAACATGCCCCACAATGTAAAAAGATAACGAAGCTTCGTGTCATGCCCTCCTGAAGCCACATGGGGTAAAATAGGGGCGGATATGACTGAATCCCATCCGATCCATCAACTATGCGTGTCAAGCGCCCAATGAATATCTCCGGCGGAGCCTTCCGGAACTGATCAACGACCATATCAATGAGATCAGGCAGAACACCGTCTTGATGTGAGAAGAACATGATCACCTCTTTTGTTAAGCAGATCGATAGGCCCGACAAGCCGGAGATCTCAGCGGGCACCACCTACACGATTCGAATATGAGGAGCTGAGCCTCACCAAGCCCTCCTTCCCCCCAATCCAGCCGCCGTGTTGCTCTCATGACCGCAACGGCCACCAAAGTCGCAAAGGAAGTCGGGGGGTCGCCGCCCCGACGTCGAGGGCCATCACGAAGCTCCGGTCGAAGATCCCGTGATGTGAAGAAGGAGTTGGGCCCCACGGCCACCGGTCCCATGAGGGGATTAGTTCCCTCCATTGTCGTCAGGCGAGCGGCCTTTGAATGGATGGGTCCTTCAGTGGCGGTGGGGGAGCGTGGGAAGATGGTGGCTGCGGCTCTAGGGTTATGTCCGAGCCCCGCTCCTAGAAGCGACGCGGGGTCGTGTCTAAGCTGTGCCCAACATAGTACAATAGATATATATGTCTATTTTATTAGGTGTGCTTGGCGACTACAAGATATTGCTATGGAAAGAGTAATAGCAATAGTTTGCCGATCATATTTTAATCAAGAACTAGTGTTATCACTGACCTCGCTTTCATCTAGTCATGATGAACATTTGTTTTCACTTTATCTTCTCGCCGCAGTGTTTGTTTCTGCCGTGTTATCGTTTTTTTTTGTTTCTTGCAAACTTTCCATTCAGCTATTATCCCTTCGTGTTTCTAACATGTAGTTGCTCTCGCTACAATGTGCCTTTTTTTAGTACTACACATATTTTGTTGTTGTTGCAAATATTGCACTTCTCTCCCCATACCCTATTCGGTTTCACCACATGAATCTGTCTATGAACTCAAAACCTTTCCCTCATCTTGTACTAAATGTGTTACATCGTCGCTCATTCCACCCCTATATCTTCAAAAATTGGCGTGTCTGAAATTCTCCAAACTCCACATACTTCACGAGTTTTGTTGAATTGCTTGTAAATTGTTTATGGCGCGATCAACACTTGCATTGTCATCATCTCATAGTTGAGTTTTGTTTTGAAGCCAAAAACAACATGACCATGCTAGAAACATGTGCAACTATAAAAGGCAAAGGCTAACCGTAAAAGAATATCGACATCATGAAGGACCTAAAAGCAAAGCAACCCCAAAAACGTGAGAGTCGCCAGAAACATTCGAGGCACAAAAGAAGAATTCTGTAAATAAATAATTCCCCTCCCTTCACGATTCGCGCACTCCCGATCTCCCAAAAATAAGCCAGTTAACGATCCTAATTTAACTAGGGAACCCCCTAATCTCACGCTTTCATATAAAACTCCACCACCTCCTCCCACATTCCCTCCTCTCCTCTCCATCCATCGCCACAGATGCGCCGGGCCCCGCACCCTCTAGCCCGCTAAGCTCCGCCCGCGCGCGCGAGATCCGCTCCGCCTCCGGCCGGCGACCCCGCCGGAGGCCATGCCGGTGACGGACTACCAGGGGTCGTCCGCGTCCCCCTCGCCCTTCTCCTTCGGCTCCCTCCTCTCGCTCCGCCGGGACCACGCCACCATGCCCTCGGGCGAGGAGGCCGACCTCGAGCTCTTCCAGCGCCACCTGGCCACGTACCTCGGCGAGCTCGTTCCCGCGGAGCCGGCCGACGGAGCCGTCGAGGAGATCCTCTCCGTCTCCTGGATCCGCCGCCTCCTCGAGGCCTTCATCCTCTGCCAGGAGGAGTTCCGGGTGGTGGTCGCCCAGGCGCGCCGCCGCGGGGCGCTCCCCGCCGCCGCCGAGAAGCTCGTCGCCGAGTTCCACGAGCGGGCGGTCAAGTCCCTCGACGTCTGCAACGCGGCGCGCGACGGCGTCGACCAGGTGCGCCGCCTCGAGCGCCTCGCCGACATCGCCGCGTCCGTGCTCCTCGCGCCCGGGGAGATCCACGAGGGCCAGCTCCGCCGCGCCCGCAAGGCCATCTCCGACCTCGCCGTCCTCCTCGTCGACGACACCACCGCCGCCGCCAGCGGCGGCGTCGCCTCCTTCCTCGGCGCCCACCGCAACCGCTCCTTCAGCCGCGCGCGCGCGTCCCCGTCCCGCGCCGGCGCCGCCGTCGTCGGCTCCTCCGCGTCCGCCTCCCACTTCCGGTCCCTCTCCTGGAGCGTCTCCCGCACGTGGTCCGCGTCGCGCCAGCTGCAGGCCATCGGGGCCGGCCTCACCGCGCCGCGCGCGCACGAGGGGGGGCTCGCGGCGCCCGTCTACGCCATGGGATGCATACTGCACTACACCTCCTGGGCGCTCGTCACCGCCGTCCCGTGCCCGGACCGCTCCAGCGCGCTCCTAGCGCACCACCTGCCCGTGGCGCCCGCGCGCGCTGCATTCCCATGGGCGCCGCCCCTTCTCTCCCTGCAAGAACGCCTAACCGAGGAGGGGAAGCGCAAGGACAGGCGCTCCTCCTGCGGCCTGCTCAAGGAAATCCACGTGCTCGAGAAATCCACGCAGAAGCTCGCCGACGCGATCGACGCCGCCCCCATTCCCCTCTTCGGGGACAGGGAGGTCGACGTGCGGGAGGCCGCCGCAGAGCTCGCCGCCGTCTGCGCGGCCATGAGGGACGGGCTCGAGCCGCTCGAGAAGCAGGTGCGCGAGGTGTTCCACCGCATCGTCCGCAGCCGCGTCGAGGGCCTCGATTCCTCCATGCACAATGCCGACTGATCCCCATCACCTCAAAAGCCTCACCTTCTTCGATCGGGCAATGCGGTGGCTGTAGGTAGCTTTCTTCTTTCTTGGTTTGCTTCTTTCTGCTCCTAATCGTATTAAGTATAAATGTGTATGTACCTTCGGTGTAAAGGAAGGGGATTAGGAAGGGGCCGTCGTGATGCTAAGATGGCTGCTTGGTTCTCCCATGTTTTTTGTTTTTATGATTGCGTTTCGGTATATATGTTGTCAAATTTTTGTTAGTAGAAGCTTCGTGTGTCCACGGCTAATGGTGATTCGATTTATGCTCCAGAGCTCACCAATGTCAATTTGATCTCTGTCATAGTTATGAAATGAAGAGAGTTTCCTTCACCTGTAATTGCACCTGCTCATTGTACTTTAGCTGTATGTGATTGTTTGGTATAACTTCTGCCGGTTCACTCGTAAAAATGTGTTCAAATATATGTCCTAGGCAGATTGCGATTGTCTCCTAGGTTACACTTTGGTATCACTCTGTCATAGCATGGCTGTATGTGATTGTTTGGTATAACTTCTGTTACTTGTAACTTACACTGTTTCAGTGGATATGCAATTTTGTTGTGAGATACTCAATATTGCTACTTTGTTGAAAATGATGAAAGTTTGAACTAGGAGGAAGTGATTACCTGGTGCCTTCAGCATTGGAAATGTATGCTGTGAATCTATTGTTTCATGAATCACTGCATGTTTCTATTTTGCTGAGATGGGTGAAAGCCTGAACACGAAGTGAATGCCTGTGCCTTCAGCATTGGAGATGTATGTTCTTTGTGAATCTATTGCTGTTTCATGAAGTACTGGCTGGTGCTATTTTGTTAACAAGGAAGTAAACATCTGTGTGTCTTGCATTGCAACTGCATGTATAGCCTTTAGAAGTTTCGAAATATGCTGGCAGCCTCTACACCCTTGTGGCCTTGTCAAGCTACTCAGTTAGCTATAGGAAAAAGATCATTTTTCATGACTGGTGTTTACAAAGTTTTTGCTTGTTATACTTCTAATAATATAACTATATAAGGGTCACTCGCATGAAACAAATGAGGAGCAATGCTGCTTGCTTGCTTTTCTCTTGCCTTTTGGATAGAAGGTGCACACTTGCAAGTACGCTGCGCAAAATAGAGACCGGCTGATTAATAATTTCAAGATCTAGTTCCTTTTGATTGATAAAGCATGGAATCAGGTGCATCGTTTCATAGTGGATTTATTTGTACATAGAAACTATAGTTAGTGGAGTGTTAAAATGTGATATAAGTGTGGTTGGAGTGTAATTCCAGTCACAACGCTCGCTTATTTCGTGCTTACACTGGTTCGATGTGGAACTGTTAATTTCACGAGATTTCGACAGTACAATGTAGTTTTTTTTAGAAGCTCTGTGGTTAGCTGATCCACGGCCTTAATTTGGCAGCCATTGGTCGTGCTTATGGTTTTCTTTTGGTTCTAAAACTAATTGTAGGGGTGTGATAACTGAAGATGTTGGTGACCTAAGTTAGTCTACCGGGGCTCCTGGGATGGCAGTTCTTCAGTTCAGTAATAGTCCTAGTGCACCGCGACTATGATAATCCGTTGAAATTCTGAGCATGCTCTCCTTTTACAGGTCACTATGACTATGATAATCCGTGAAATTAGCTTCGAATGGTCTAGTTTCAGTTTGCATTCTGAGCAGCGTTTGGCGGTGGCTCCTGGCAACCCCCACTTGTCTCATAACCATGAACTGAATCAAGTTGTATACACTGGGACAAATGATAATGACACAGTTAGTTCTGTAGCTTTCTCCTCCAAAACTAATTTACTTACATCTTTTGTAAGATTGTTTATTATTAGTACATCTTCGGAAGATTACTAGTTACATAAGTTAACATTGTATCCTGTCACTCATTCTACTACTTTCTCAAGCTGTGCTGGCCAAAACATCTTAAATTAGTAATCCAAGGGAGTAGTTACATAAATAAACAACGCATGCTGGCACTCATTCAATCATTTCTTCCTCAGGCCGTTGGCTGGTGGCGAACTTTACCAGAGGAAGAAAAGTACAGCATCAGCGCTGCCAAACATTCTTGAATTGTCGAAGAAAGGTACTAGGAGAAGTTTCTGTAGTTTGATCTAGAGGGCATTGCATCAGCAACAGCAGCAGCACAAGTTGGTCCATAACTCACAACAGCCGGCTGGGTCCATGCTTAAACCGTCTGATGGCGAGGCCCGTCTCTGGCTCCTCCGGCTGTCAAGCTGTTCAACATAGCAAGAACAAGTCGTGGACGATGGCGACAGCACTGCGGATGCGGACCCTTTCTCCCGGCGGTGCACTGATGTGGAGTCACCGGAGGTCGGCACAGCGACGACCGGGTCCGGTGTTGCCGTGTTTTATTCCGCTTAATTGATCCCACTATGCTGCAACCTGGGTGGAGACGAGATGGGAATCATCAACGTTCAAACGCACGTAGTCGACAGGGTTCAGACGTGCAGCCAGACCTGGGGGCATGTCGTGCCCGCAAGAAACATCGTCCCTATACATGCAAGCGCTTCGACGAAGGGAAGACGAAAAGGACGGCGTGACAGCCATTGTTCGTCGTCTTTTTGCTTTGCCAGGAAAGAAAGTAAGAGAGCGATGGAGGACAACGTTGCCTGTTCTAACTGTATGTAATGGGATGCCTTCCTTTTGCTGTGATTACTGCGACAGGATAGCTGTGGGTGAAGTCCACGTTGAACTGCTTCTGCTACTGCGGTGGTCATCGTCGACGGTGACAGTAGTGGAGATAGACCGGCCTCCCGCTCGTTGCCCTCGCTTCACTGGAGGTCGGCAGGACCATTACATAACTGAAGATGTTGCTGACCTAAAGAATGCTCCTGGGATGGCAGTTCTTCAGTTCAGTAATAGCCCTAGTGCACTACGACTATGATAATCCGTGAAACCCTAAGCATGCTCTCCTTTTACAGGCACTATATATGACTATGATAATCCGTGTAATTAGCTCCGAATGGTCTAGTTTCAGTTTGCATGCGGGAGGGGGTGGCGGCAACCCCAGTTGCCTCATTACCATGAACTGAATCAAGTTATATACACTGGGACACATGATAATGACACAGTTAGTTCTCTAGCTTTCTCAAAAACTCATTTACTTACAGTACTTAATTTGGAAGATTTGTTCATTATTGCACATCTTTCGGAGATTACTATTTACATGAGTTAACATCGTATCCTGGCACTCATTCTACTAGCTACATAAATCAACATCCTTCACATGGCCCTCGAGGTTATTCTAAGGTTGGATATTGCTCAAGAAAATAGATCTCTTAGCAGTGGCGAAGGACGAAAAAAATCTAAGGTAGGGCGAACTTTGAATGATGAAAATACTAAATAGTCCTAAAAAATAGTAATATCTCAATACAATAAAAATAAAAAATATTTGATTATAAGTATAACCTAAAAAACATACCAATAATGCTAACTCAACGGCAAAGCTTTACACCTTAAAAAATATGATGTAATTCAAATAATTAAGACGTTTGATTATCCCCCGTTCGATGCGCAACTCGATTTTGATTATTATTGTTGCTAAAAAATTCCTTTCAATTGTTGATGTCGTTACGGGTAAACCCTATGTCATCTTAATGGAGTAATAACGCGGTCGGAGAAAGTATTACTTGTCTTTAAAATATCTAAAAATCTTCAATTCTACAAGTATGTATAATGAATAACTCGAGCTTATCTTGTATATACTAGGGTACATTAATCTCTGTAATACAAGCAATATTATTCACATTGAATCTAGAATACGAATTATATTTGAGAGATAAAAATAGTCTATGTTTTTGGCCTGTAATCGATTTTACGCAGTGTTTTTTACGCAGTGTTACTGAAACACGCATACTTTCTCTACACGGAGTCCTTTAGATGTATGACCACTCAAAAAATTTTCAGAAAAACACGCGCATCTAAGTGTATTCACAAAAAATCAAGGTAGGGCGGCTGCCCTACCTTGCCCTACTGGGAGCTCCGCCCCCGTCTCTTAGTATTGAGGAGAAAGCGCTTGAAAGAACAAGAAAAAGACAAGCTTCGAGAGTCAAAAACTTGAAAGAGGGGGATGCCAACACGAGATACTTTCATATTCAGGTTAATGCCAGAAGGAGGAAAAACCACATTCACCGCCTCAAATGCAATAATGGTTGGGTCACGGAGCATGGTCAAAAGAAAGACATCATCCAAGCTCACTTCAACAAGATCATTAAAAAGGGCCTTCCGTGTTTCAACAACTTCAATTGGTCCTCCATCCCCGCGCCCCAATGCAATCTTTTGGAGCTCGACGTTCCCTTTACGGAGGAGGAGGTTAAAGAAGCGGTGGACAAAACCGCCAGTGACAAAGCCCTGGGTCCGGATGGTTTCACGGGGGCCTTCTTTAAGGCTTGTTGGGACATAATAAAAGAGGACGTCATGGCGGTCATCCATCATTTCTCAAGTCTCCACTGTAGTAATCTTCATTGGCTCAATTCCGCAAACATTGCTCTTCTTCCCACAAAGGAAGGGGCCGAAGAGGTTACCGACTTCCGCCCCATTAGCCTTATTCATGCCATTGCGAAACTCATCTCCAAAATGATGGCCGCCCGCCTTGCCCCACACATGAACAAGCTTGTGTCAAAATCGCAAAGTGCCTTCATCAAGACAAGAAGCATCCATGACAATTTTTTATATGTGAGAAACCTTGCGAGAAAACTCCAAAAGACAAAAAAAAGGCTACCCTTCTCTTCAACCTTGACATCAAGAAAGCTTTCGACTCAGTTAGATGGGATTACTTGATCACTACAAAGGAAAACAATTTTTTTGACAAATCACTTTCGTCATATTAAGGCCAATTTTCGTCAAGGATTACTTTATGGGTGACAAAATTTGATCGTCATGGTTCGTCAAGGAAGCTCCGTCATAAAATATCGGGGGTGGTATGCATTTTTTCGTCAACGCCAAATGTTTGATGGTGACGACCTGCAAATTCGTCAAAGGTTCATTGTTGAGACAGGTTTGTCACAAAAATTGCAACTTTCGTCAATATCTAAATCTTGGGAAGTTTCTGATTGGTCCAAAAAAAGCATACGTGGCCTTACATGTGGGTCCCATTTGGCTTCTTACAACATGGGTCCGACGCTTGACATGGATATCTGTCATGTGGGACCGGCATGGTGCTGATTGGTGGGACCCACAAAATATTATGACAAGCTGGACCCACAATATACTGACCGTGGGATCCACAAAATTCAGACAAGTGGGACCGGGTTGTTGCCGATATATGGGTCCCAATAATGCTGGACTGGTGGGACCCACAAATTCCACAAGTGGGACAGAAATTGGTGCCACGTTTCATTTAATAGTGACGTTGGACATTCTCCGTCACCTTTTGAATTTGACAAATTTGAGACATTTGAATTATTTGCTAAATTTGGGAAACAAAAACGAAATATCAAAAAATAGACAATAAATGTCATACATGGTGGCACAAGAAGTATATATGTCTCTCAGACCGAAAGATTCATAAGAAAATTACAATTGGAACAAATTAAAAGACCTATGATTAATAATGTTGTAGGACGGTGGTGCAATAGATTAGTTGCCCTGGGATTGAGACATGGATGGTGGCTGGGATGTCCTCAAGAGCAAATTAAGCACGGCATCCATTTCTGTCAGCCTCTTTTCATAAGCCAGAGTCTTTTCTTCTTGGGCTTTCTTCACAGCTTCAAGTTCTTCATCCTGCTTCTTCCCGATCTCTTCAAATTTTTGATCTTGTTCTTGCAGTCTTGCCTGCATCTCACTGTGGTACGTTTCAGCTGCCTGTATGGAGTTCTGCTCTTGATCTGCCAGTCTTTGTTGTAGCTCTCGGATGCGTGTAGCTGAGACAGAAGACTTCCTGGAACTTGTTGCGACGCCCAATCTTGGTAGGAATGTGCTGTTGCAGGTGGTGGATGGGCTTTTCTCGCTCAGAACTAGCTGAACAATTTGCAAATCAGTCAAATCAGGTTCATCTTCATTGCGTGGCGCCGCTTTTTTTGCCACCATTTGATCCTGCATAAAGATTACAATCATTGCATGGACAACATACAAAGCTGGATTATATTATATTGTGCTAATAGAAATATTTCTTACATATGCACTTTTTGCTTCACACTCATAATGTTACCCTTGTTAGTGTGTGTGATTCTAAAAAATTCAATTGGAGAGGTTTCTTCTTCCTGCCGCTAGCCTTCTGCTTGAAAAATGTAGAATGCACATTACCATTGTACACTGTGTATGTATGTATGAACCGATTAAAATTCAGAACACTTACTAGATGTTCCTGAGCAACATAGCTTCGAGATCCAGTGGTATGGAACCTTCACACTCGTTCTTTCCATTTATTACACACACTATGTTAGTACATGCATTTTATTTATGGATAGAAATGTAAATTCAGTAGTCGTTATTGAAAGGAATAACGTTTATGTACTGGTACTTCTCATCAAACCATCTTTTCACAAGTTCTTTCGCTTTTCTCTTCTACATGGCCTGGCTTCTTGAGATATGCTTGCTCCAGTTTGAGATTTTTAATTTTGGCCAATACTCCTTTTTAGCCTATATCGGAACCGCCGAATACTAACTTGCACATATCATTGCACATCTTGAGCCACCTCATCATTTTTGTCCATACTAAACTTTCCTGCAAAATAGTGATGCATTAATTAGATTCTTAGATAGTTGATCGTGTAGCATACTAATTAGGTTAAACCAAGATTGTGGGACTCACTGCCACTACTTATAGCATGAGGAATGACATGTCTGAGAGTTTCATCTTTCTTGTACTATTCAAGGTGTGTTGTAAGCTTTCGTATTTTTTTCACGATGTAATACAATCCTCACTGCTTTGCACTTTGTCGTGACTGACATAATCCTTGGGTCTCTGACACCAAAAGAAGAATTCAATTGGCATCTGTTACACCATGTCTTCTTGTGTACTCATGTAGTCCATAATGGTGGTACGCCCTCAGCCAAGGCTCAATCTCTCTTTCTTATCACTGCCAGATGTTGTCACATTGTCTCGAATAAGAGATATGAAATGACTCTCTTTTATATGAAAATATGCATGGTACAGTGTTTAGTTTTTACAAACTTTCATACCTTGCCGCCCAAAGTTTACAATTTGATTGTCCTCAAGAGATGAGGTGCTGCCTGCATGCTTCTGATCCTGGTTAGGTGCAGGGTGCTCCTTCAAGTTCGTACAAGAAGGGTCGTCATCATCAGATGACCTACTTTCAAAGTTCATTGTTGCCATTGATCTTGTTGCAATGTTGGATGAAAACTTTCAGGTATGGATCGTCTTCCTCAGGTAACTATTGCATAAAGCAACTATCTGCAGCAAAGTAGAGGATACATTATAGGAAACATTTATGCACGTATTTCCTCATCATGTTCATTAGGACATACTTCCACAGACCAAATGTTTTTGTTGATAAAGCAACATCCTCATCTCAATGGTATGATCATCACTGCGTAGCTATCTCTTCCGGATTCGGTTCATAAACCACACTTGATGTCGTCGGGGGCTCCAATGGCACTTGTACAGGTATCTGGAGAGACTGTTCCACCTTCAGCTATTCAGAGTTTGGTGGCGCGTATGTGCCCGGGTCATTCTAGCTGGAAGTGGGGGGCTATTTCTCACGAGACAAATTTCTTTCTTATTATGATTCCTTCAGCTGATTCTCTTGGCAAGCTCATATCCGGCTTGACGGGGCTTTGTGTCTCCGCTGAAATAATCTGAAGAGAGAGGAGCGTGAACAAAACATAAGAGGGGGCCAATTCCATAGAAAACAGCAACTAATTGTCTTTGCATTGTACAGCAGGAAATGATTGAAAACATAAGAGTCTACGTATGATGTCGGCGAACAAAAAATAAGAGGGGGCATATGCCAGTCTAAGGGACATCATGCTTTAGATATCTACCTGTGAATGGGCCAATTGACACATGAGACTCCCCTCGGACACTGAAACATGCATGTCTCATGGATATTGGTTTGTATCATATGGAAAGTACCACCTCACATGGTGGATACTACCCTTTTGGTTGCTTATTGGTATGCACGTAATGAGGTTACTCATGATAAGCCACTACCCCTATTATTGTCTCACTGATTTAGAGGATATATCACAGATCGGGATGAAGTCCATTCACAAAGAGAACTCTAATTGATATGTGCTGGATAGAAGTTCCAGATATGTATTGAGTAGAAGCTCAGATATGTGCTCTATAGAAGTTCGATATGTGCTAAAATTCTGATTTCTGACTTTGTAAGACATAGATAAACAAAAATTGTGGAAATAAATAGACTGATGAAACAAAGTACATTATTAAAAAAACTTCATTACATTGTTAAGACGTGCATTGCACGGGCAAACTAACTAGTTCCATAGAAAATAGGCCAACAATTGTTCTAGATCAAACCGTGCTTCCCTCTGAAACTGAGGAATAAAAATCTGAAGCAATGTCGTTGTTCACCGTAGCTCGTCAGGCTGTTTTCTGCAACGGCTGGAATTAGTTTAGTTAAGTGTTTCTGGAATAAGTTCAGTTAAGTGCAAAAGATTGTACAGCAGCTGGATGGCAAAGATTGTATAGCACGGAATGATTGTCTCTGGAATAAAAACGATACATACGTATGATGTCGGGATTGGATCTATGAAATATGCAAGATCTAGATATAGGTCAAACGGGCGTGTAGACATGTAAAATCGATCTCTCGATCACCCATCCGAAAAACACAACAATGTTTGTATCACCATGTATTTCTATTTTGGCGTTTTTCGAGTCAATTTCTTCGCGAAGGCGATTTTCCCCGACGTTTCGACGATCGCCGCTTATGATACCACTGCTGGGGAGAGATAGATGCTAGATGGAAGAACGTCCGCGAAGACACCGGATCGGGGTGAGTACGAGAGGATGAGGTCGGGGTGGGGAGTTAAGATGCTCGTGAATCATGGGGGAGAGGCACGACGTGACATAAGGAGGTGGCGAAATATTTATAGGCTCAAAATGGAGATGAGGAATCCAAAAATTTGTGCTAAGGTCAGACACAATTTGGAGGGAATGCTTTGCCATGGGAAGAAAAACTATTAGCTCCTAAAATGGAATCGCATGTTATTTTAATTAAAAATACGAATATGAATGGGACGCAAGGAAA